>JAWWEU010000081.1:120167071-120216976 GCA_035583155.1 Acropternis orthonyx | reverse complement strand
GTTAGGCACAAGTAGAAATATTAACTGATAGATCTTGCCCTGTGGATTTAGAAAAACAAATGTACATTCTGTTTGAAAGAACAGCTTAGTGGTGGTGGTCTGGTTTCTTGAAACTGCACACAACATGCATAATAATGCGCTATCTAAAGTACTTTTATGTCTAAATTACTGAATTCTACTGCACTATTCAAATTTTTATTTCTTTGCTTTCTATTAGACTTGGGAGATTCTCAAAGTCTGAAGGCAGGAGAATCCTTGTTGATATGATCCTTGATTCCTGTCTGGTTGCTGGGTCACATTGCTTATTAACCATGATAGGAATGCAGAAAGATTCTATCTGTTGCTCTGGGAATAACATGTTTTTGTATTTTAACAAGGAGTAGACTGCTTTGGAGGGGCTCCTAGACAAGGGAAATCTCAAGGGGAGCATGAGAGACAGAGAAAATATTTGGACCAGGTACAGGATATGAAGGAGTTTTCCTTCCTTAAATCTTTTAATTGAATGACTGTTTTATCTCAACATTAGTCATGGCTGCCTGGGTTATTTCACTTATTTGCAGGCAAGATCCATACCTTCTCTTCCCTTTTCACCAGTCCCTGGATGGCAGTTTCTTCTGAAGTTATAGGTATGTGAGGTTTAGACTTTTAATGCCAGAGAACTTTTGGTGCCTTAAGTGATATCCTAGAGCTCAATATTGATTTTTTTTTTTCCTTGTCTTGACATCCTAGGATAAGAAGTAACAAGTAGCTGTTTTAGCAGGTAAGGAAAGGTGACCAAAAAAAAAAAAAAAAAAAGAAAAGCTTTTCAGTGGCAGTTGTATTGGCTTGGTGATAAATAAGTATGTGTTACTGTGCCTTGCCAGTAAATTCTGACTGAAGTCGCAGGGTACACTAACAGCTTAGTATATTTGACACTGGTGGAAAGTTCTGTGTAGTTTAACTAACAAGCTAACTCTGTCAGGTGAATGGTGGTAAGTGAGGTTCAAGACATGGACATGTGCCAATTTGAAATTTTCTTTTCAACTAGGTGTACAGCAAGTTTTTGTGTCTAACAAATCAGTGGAGTTCAATGTCTGTAGCTGTTGTATCACATCAAGTAAGAGAAGGACCCTGTGACATAAGTAAGGTGCCTGCTGTGGCAAAGAGGTGCTGTTAATTTTGCTTGTGTTAAGAACAGGATGAACCCAACTCCCCTGCACAGAAAATCACTCACCCATGTTTGCAATCAAATTTCCAAGTGGTAAAATATAGTTTAGTTTTATACAAACATTTCCCTTGCCCTCACTGACACAGGATCCATGTCTGCTTATCAATGAAGAAAGAAAACATATTTAGCAGCTTAAAAATAATTCAGTTACCTTGTAAAGTGCAATATTTCTCTGAAAAAAAATATGGAGATTTCCCAGATTTATTCCTTTCAAGGAAAGAGTTCAAGATGAAATAAAAATAAGATGTAAAATACTTGCTGAGATTTTTCCTGCTCTCTTAAATGTTTGTTACACTTGAACACTCTCACCCTGTGTGTGTAGTTACACATCTTCCTTTAAAATTCTCTTCTTTTTTTTTTTTCTTTTTTTTTTTTTTTGGTAAACATTTTTATCAGAAGTAAAGCTATTAGTTATACAGTTACTAAGTTCTTACTCTTATCCTATTCAGAACTATCCCATTGCTGATACTTTTCTGCTGAATAAACATCCAATTAATTGTTTACAATGAAATGGCACATTGTAATCCTCCCTCCCTTGTCCAAAACAATAATTCTGTACGTCATATACCACTGTAATTTACTGAGTGCAGCAGGACTATGGAATCTCATAGGACTTCCTAATGGAAGCAAAGTCAAATATAATGAAATATTCAAAGTGTATGCTGCTTTATTTATACAGGTGTACCAATAAAGTAGACCAGTAGTTCCAAAACTGTATACAATCAATATTTCAGTCCAGAAACTTCATTAATTTCTGAAAAAAAGAGATGGATTTCCAGTACAGACTGAGTTTAAAATTTTTGCATGACATATGATGAAGTGCAGTGAAGGTATGAAAGAAAGTGTCTAGAAACTGGATACTGTCCTCGGCTTAGTTGTTTCTTGGATTTCTTGTGATGCACATGGAGACAGTTTTTCAAAATTTTTGTGGACATGCTATCTCAAATGTTGATGGAATTTATGAATGATTACTTGAGGAAAATATTATAGCAACCAAGTCATTGCAGCTGAATTCCAAATTTATTGTAAATAAGTGAAAAAATTAAAATAATGTCAAGACATAGCCTGATGCAAAGCGAAGCTGGCCTGGTTTATGATTCTTCAGCTGGATTTCTCTCATTGTCTGCTGTGTAATCATAGGATTTGTAGGGGCTTTTAGAAGACTGCATGTTTTCTTTATTTGATTCACTCACAAGACATCAATTAATCTGGTTATATAACTCATTAATTGATTTTCCATGAACAGTCATTTTTTGTGCATAAACTGTTTTCTTTTTATAGCAATCATATCAACATGAATGTCTTCTCTTGCAACCTTGCAATTCAATTTCCCAGCAGAAGAACTGGGCTCTCAAACTGAAAAGGCATTTACCACGGTTTAGCCAAAGGCAATAACAACATGGAAAAGGAAGTCACGAGGACCTCATGTCCTGCATTGGGACCTCTGTTAGCTTCATTATACCCTACTTTCTGCCATGAAGATAGAGTAGTCCATTTAAAGATGGCTTAGGGCTATCATGCCAAGGTACTGCGTTGCACAGCATAGATTGGATACAACTAATCTTGCCTGACTGACTCTTCTGGACTGCATCATCTCTCAGAACTGAAAATCTGTGTAATTTTTTGCACATATCTGTTTCAAGTGTTTTTGTGTCTGAGTTTTCATTTCACCTCCATGCAGTTATTTTACTGTGATAATGCTTAGAAAACCTATTTAAATTCAAACAAAAGATCCAGAAGTACCACATGTGAAAGCAGGAAAGATGGAACATGGACCAAATCTATTAAAACAAAAAATTATAAACAGAAAATAAAAGAAAATGAGGAAACTTTCTCTGCATATGAACTGGGATCCAAAACCTGTGCAGTGAATGGGAGGACTTGCCATGATTGGTACTGAATCAAACCTACACATGGTTCCACTGGTGATAACTCTAAGTATTGTTGAAGTCAATGTAAACATAGGTAGTTAACATCAGAGAAGATTTCACTGTGAAATTCTCCATGAACCAAAAAATTATTGATTATTTAGAACATTAAAATGCTGACTGTTACCCATCAAAGCTTGATGGGTAACCAGCATAAATACCTACTTTTTGTATAGACATTTATCATCAACTAGAATATTTCTAACTTATGAAAATAGAAAAAAATTACATGTGTATGCAAACCTTGTTCTCAGCTGTGAGAATCTCAGGAAAGCCTTCCATTTGCTTTTTATGTCTGGATTTCTCTCCTTATATTTACATTTAACTTTTCCCAGACATCATTCTTCTTTAGGCTGCTCTCTACTTCATTTTGTGGTCTCTATTAACTCTGTTATTCTAGCACCATACCTAATCCAGGATCTATCTGTGCAATGTTAAGCAATCGATCTCCTTTTAAATAACTTGTCAGTCCTCTGGTGGTGTTTACTGTACTTTTTGAATTGAGAAATCAAATAGAAAGTCTCTGTTTAAATGAATGTGTGAGTACATATACTGTAAGCCCAGTAACTCCTACATAATTAAGAAAATACATGTTCATTTCTTAAGCAGCCTCTTTATACAATTATTGCAATAAAACCAAACAAAACTCAAAAAATATCCCCAAAATCAGAAAAAAACCACACTCTATTTTATTTTGTTTTGTTTTGCTTTACTTGGTTTTATTTTACCTTCTGTTGTACAATGATAGCTGAATCTTAGTTTTTGCACTGCACACAAAGGAAGTATATTTGTCAGTGCCCTTGAAGTCTTCAGCAAACAGACAGAGCTTAATATGTACTCCAAAACTCTTCAAATAATTGAGAAATTTTCCAGGCAGTTCTTGTTGGACCCATATGTGTTAGCAGCAAGGAAATCTCAGAGGCGTAGTGTGTTTAAATTCCTTAAATGTGTTTTTAAATGGGTTTAGATTTGTTTTGTTTTCATTTCTGGGAGATAAAATGGCAGAAAACACTATTTTTGCTTTTGATTTTTCCTACTGAAATGGTTTGTAAGAAGCACTAGTTTGGAGTTCTCAGCTGCCTTATGTAGAAACATAGCAGAAGAAATAAAAGTTTCAAGGAAGTTTCTTCAGTTTTCTCAGAAAGCCAGCAAGCAGAACCACCTTTCTTTGAAATTTAATGATTAAATCTATTGCTACCAATGAAACAAGAGATAAATGAAAAATGAAGCTTCAGTCTAGATAGAAGCTGTCTCTATAATGATCTGCTGAAACAGCCTTCTGATGTCCACACACCCACATGCAAAAATTATAAGGCCACCCACACCTCACACCTATGACAGCAAGAAAACTCCTACATGTAACACATATGGTGATGCAAATTAGAAAGGCAAATCTATTTTTAAAGAATTTTTCCAGGATTCCAGTCTGCATCTGTAAATGCTGGTCTGCATCTGCTGTAAATGTCTTTTCATTAGTCAGCCACCTGCTAGATGAGAAATGTTGCACTAACAACACAGCATCTGAGAATATGCAGGTAGAGTTTGAGACCAGAACCTGGCATTGAAGAAGATGGAATTTGCTATACAGAAAAGTTGCTATTTTGACATATACAAATTCAAGTAATTCTTTATGCAGGCATTCCTTGATGAACATTTAGTACTTCTCTTACCTGTGTACTGAATGAAGACTTTCAGGCCAACGTTAATCAATTTATGAGGACTCTTCACCACCATGGATCAGAGTGTTCTGCCAGCCCTGCCAAGAATAGAAGGCCCAATGGCCAAAGCAGTTAGTTTTATTGAGAACAGGTTGAATCAAAAACTGGCTAGTATGCATTTTCATGCAGACACCTTCCTAGTAGAGAGGAGTGTCATCTATAACCTTCTGTGTACCAAATGCTAAACATTCATTGCTGATGAGCTATGAGATGACCAATAGGGCATCAGAGTTTGTTAATATGAGATGAAAACTAAGGCAAAATAATTTTAGCTCACTTATGGTATAGGGGTAAATAACTCTTTTCTGGAAGATATTGCTACTGAGGAGGTAGTTATTTCCTCTTAAGGAAGCTTTCCTGCCTGGAACGAGGCAGGTTTCCCAGACACAGTTTTAGATGTTTCTCCACATGGATTCCACAGATGTTGACTCCCCGGGTACAAGAGAGATAACACACACAGACATGCTACAGGTCCTTAGCAGCCAAGGCAGGAGCCAACACAGGGAAGCCGTGGTAAAGCCCAGGGAATGAACAGGAGGTTTGCCTTTCCCTGAGGCCTGGTCCTGTCTCGCAGCACTGTGAGGTTTTTCAGTGTCCTCACCTCCAAAATAAACCTTTTTGAATACTTTCCACTGCTTTGGCATTTTTGGGGGGAATACCTGAGTATATTTTGCTTTATATAAGGGAACTTTGAAAAACATCTTATGTTTTTGAATTAATTACTTCCCAGTCAAGAAGAGTGGTTCAGAGATGCCAGGAAATTATAAATCCAGACTACTGAAAATACTTCAGTATACTCAGTATTATACTGAATTTGTATATGTTTGAAAGAAAGTGAGCTTGCTACATCACACTTTGCTATGCCACCTATAGAGGCTGGAATAAAGTGGATTGATTAATATGCCACTGAAATCCCTGAATCCTGAAAAGCCACATTTATACTGTTGGTAGTAAAAGCAATGTAGAGAAACATTTGAACTAGCTGAAACTAGGTCTGTCTTTGGATAAGAATGCAAATACAGCCTGTGCAGGTTCCTTCTGAGCCATATTGGCAAGCTGTTTTATTGACCTTAATAATGTAAGTTATAAGGCTTGCAAAAAATGTTGAAATTGAACTGTGTGTCCATGTAAGCAAAATAGAAAGCATTATTAGCTTTGAAGATTAATCTAATGCCAACTACAGAACTGTAACATCAGTGTGCATGTTAAAACTGTCATGAATGAAAAACTGTAACTGGAAGCCTTTGTGTTCTGTGAACAGAACTGTCTTCTTTCAATCTTAGTGTTCAAGAACTCAGTGACATCTCACTGTCCTACTGCTTCACTAGGATATCTTTATTTTGATGCTATATTCCAGTGAAGTTTTGTGTTCACATAATACTACAGTTCTCACCTGGAGCTTCAGTAGTGTGGTAGCAATTTATTCATGATTTGTCAGATTTCCCAGAAAATAGCTTTTTGGATTTCTTATGCAATTTTCAATGGTGTTATAATGCACATACTTTTAACTAGTATATCCCTCATACAATGAACTCTGCTACTTCTTAGACTCATATAGTGTTTTGAAAATTCTTACCTTTGCACACACATCTTTTTGACAACTGTTCAATAAAAAGAAATATTAGAATACAGATTAGAAAATCACTTTATACATACAGTCACTCTCAGTGGTTTATAATAGCTCTTGATAACTCCTATCTCATAAAAAAATTAAATGACAATGGGAGGAAACTATTCAATAGATTTAGAATCATTTTCCATGTTGGAAAAATCTCTGTCTTACCTTTAGAATCTCTTCACTTACCAATCTTTTACACTTAAAACATCATCAAAAATTGCCATGCAGTTATTGTCATACAAGGCTATAAAGAATAGACGTTACTTAAACAAGAAAGGTGTGAGAGAGTTTTGCTGCTGTTGCACTCCAAAAGCAAGCCTCTAAAAATGTCATCAGCATCTACATCCCCAGCATAAAGGCTGATATCACAGACCAGAAAGTAGAATTGGGCCATCCAGACCTCAGGAGGAGAAAGTCTGACAAAGGCAAATGATGCTCAATTCAGCTGCAGCTAATGCAGGTGACATCTACAGCAGTAAATTAGTGTCAGGAAACTTCCCAGGTACTTGTCTGTCTTGTGTCCACTGTTATACAAGTAGAACAACCCTAGGAAAACTTTAGTTCTTCACAGCTAGCATCATCCAAAGCAATAACAGGTCTTAGTTCAAGGCTTACAACAGCTTTCCAGTTCACATCTAGGGGACTCTGATTTGAAGGGTTGTTGAGCAATCCAGCAGAGAATGGAAAGTTCTGTTCCTGCTGGCCTCGAGGGCAGAAATCAATTGAGGTATATATAACTGTACAGACACAGCCACAGTTTCTCTTCCTGCCTAATTTTAGGAGCAGTTAACAAAACAGATTCCTAAAATCTCGTAAAAAGAAGAGAATAAAATTCTTCAAAGCATTAAAAATGGAACATACTTTGGATCTTTCGTAGTCCCAGGAAGAACTATAAACTGAGTCACCAAAAAAAAAAAAAAAAAAAAAAAAAAAAAAAAAAAATCCACCCAAAAACCACCTAATTCAAGAGCCATGCTTTTTTCTAGAGAGAAGAATCCAACCACTGTTGGTGAAACTGAATGGAAGACTTTTAGATATTCAGAGAGCAGTTTTTCATTGAAGTATGGGCTTAGAGTGGATTGCCTTACAATTTGTATGCTTGTGTAGAAACCGAAATCTATGAAGTCAAAGAAAATCTGTTTAATTTATCAGGAGTCTAAAACTGCTTTTTCTTTTCAGTAAAAATCACAAAAAGGATACCAGAAAGGTTTAAAAAAAAAAAAATACATAAAGAAAGAAAATCTACAAACACTGTGAGTTGATTTCAAGATCCAAATGGCAATACAAGTAAAAACTAGTAAGAACAGATGAAAAACTGCAGAAGTGATTTCATCTGTAGTGAAATGTCTTCGGCAAATTCTCACAAAACCAGTTTGGCCTGGCAGCCTCGGTTATACAGAAGTTTGTATTTCTCTGTACTGAATAGGCAGTACTGGTAAATAAAATAAAATATCTAAAATAATTAAATAGACAGTGGGCCTGATAAAGTCAATTGATCAGCAAATCTTATCAATATATGTTTTTATCTGCAGCATTATTTAGTTGAATTAATGAAGGACACTACAGAAACCAAAACTGTCTTATGCTACACCAAAACATCGTAGTACTACATCTCTTTTGATCTTATATATCCGTTAGAGGTCTGTGGCCGTAATCCAGTTTAAGCAGTCTAAATAAAGGTCTTCAGGTATGTGATGTTCCCTAGCTACTGAAGTTTGAATAGATGTGTATTTAATATAAATGGTTGTCTTTGCAAGGAACAAATGTGGTAGTAAGGTAATGGCCAGACTTCACGAACGCACATCTGGGGAAGGGCTCTCCCCACGTGGGTGTGCCCTTCCAGCCTGCGCAGTGGATTTTTTAGGTGAGGCACAGCGTGCGCAGAACTGGCCCCACCGTTTAAGTCCTTAGGTCCATTTGCCACGGCCGAGTGAGGTTGGACAGTGACAGTGAAATCCTCGGGACTGGCTACAGCACACGGTACTAACCGGGGCTGACCTTGCTTAAGCATCCGAGATCTGACAGAATCAGATGGCAGGGAGGCATTTAACTGCCCAGAGGACGGTCCCTACTGAGGACTCGAATCCGGGCCCTTGGGATTCAGAGTCCAGAGTGCTAACCATTACACCACGGTACTGCCAAATGTGGTAGTACAAATTAGATAAATGCAGTTTGTTCTCTTTCAGCATATTAGTATCCTTTAACAAAAATTAAATGTAATTATAGAATTTACTCAACTTCACTAAATATTGTTGGGAAAAAAATTTTCTTAAAATGACACTACATCAAATGAACTGGATGTTTTCATACTAGAACTATCATGAATTTGAATATTTTTTGATAAATTGAAAGCTCTAGTAAAAGGGTTGTTAAGAGCCAGAACACACTTGCTCCCATGGTAGTTCAGGAAAATGAATCACATGTTTTAAGAAACTGGGGGTTGTGGTAGCTACAACATTCAATTACTGACTTACTGTTTCCAGATCAATGGCCTTGAGGGAAAGCAGGGTTAATTAAGCCTTAATTCACTCAAGATAAATTGACATTTTTCTCTTACAGCAGCAATTGTCTAAACAGAAAGCTTACTAGTAGTGGTGAAAGTTAATACAAAAAATTAATCATCTTTATTCCTTGCATCACTATTTAATAAAAACTTCCCTATGGTCCACAAGTTAAAAACCCTACAGGTATAGCAACAGTCATAAGAGTTACCTACAATAGTCATCTACAAAAATATTTAGAAACATTTAAAGTTTCATTATAAAATCATTCTGATTTGTCTTAGAAATTACTCTAGAAGTCCATAGTTTGAGATCACAAGAGTAAAAGAGTCTAGATTCAGCTTTACCCCTACAACTTAACTCTTTGGCAATTAATACAAGTTTTGTGGGATACAGATGAAGTTGGATCATCACAGAAGCAGAAAGAACTCGAAGTTGTCTTTGAGACCAAACACTAAAGAAGTTTCAGTGCATTTCAAATTTTGTTATTAGTCAGATTAGCTCCATCACTTTTTAAAAACTGAAGCCATTCTAAAAATTTGATTGATATGTCAAGTAGACTATTATAGTAATCAAACTATATAAAAGCAAACATGAAAGCATTAATTAAATTATTTACATCAACACAGTGTAAACAGTTATGTCAAGAATATTCCTTTGCTTTAGAAAAAAAACTATTTTCCGCAGTATATGTAAATTTTCATGGACACAATTTAAATTAATGCATTTATTTCTCTACTCTATCTTGGTCACTGACATCTGAAAAGTGTGGATGAAAAATTCTAGGAGTATGATTTAACTGCAGTTCCACTTTTCATCATGCCAATTTCTGGGCAAAGGCAAAACAGCTCCATTTTGCTTTATAATCTGAAAAGAGAAAAGGATGTCTCAATTTCTTTGTTATTTTGTACCTTACACCATTGGAGTAATCTTAATTTTATTATTGATCCTCTTCTAACCAGTGATGTCATAAATGTTACACAAGGTATTAAAGTTTCACACTTTAACGACTCTTTAAGGACGGATTTCCATTTAGTGGTCTTAATTGTAGCATCTGTTCCCTTGCTATAACGACATCAAAATTCATTACAACATAGCAGCATTACAATGCAAAAGACCATAATAGCATCATTGCCATATAAAAGCGCTATAGCAAGCTAGATTTCTGACAAAGATGTGAAAGGAAAAATAATTGTTTTTTGAAGAATACCAATTTGATAGTAGTAATCTTTTTTTCCCCCTCTCTTTTAATAAGCCTTTAACTATATTATTGTTTTCGTGTGTAGAAATAAGTGTTTTGGTTTTTGTTTGCTTGCTTTTGTTTTGGTTTGTTTTGTTTTAATTCTGAAACTCTTCTTGCCAAAGTGTTCTTTAGTAAGTGGAAATATCTAGGGATCTTTTATTTACTTGATTTGAATTTAGGATCCTCTTTATTAATCTGGTATTCTGAATTGCTGAAACCGTGTGATGTTATTTTTTTGTAACAGTCACTTCCATGATTTGCACACGCATTGGAAATCAATATTCATTAACCTCTGCAAAAATTACTGTTTTCCTAACCAAATCTTTCATATAATTGATGAGCAAGCAAAATCACATCTTGATTTTTCTAGAACTAAGACTTCTAGTTCTCCATGGCAGGTTGGACAACAGCATGACACAAGAAATATTGAAAGCTATATCAGAGAATCTGGCAACAGGATGCTGTCAGTGAGCCATGTTAGTGATCAGAGCTCTAAAATCAACAGCTAAAGAAAACCTTATTTGTTTTTGTTGCTCTTCTATCTTTCCAAGATTGTTGTTGGCTTAGAAAGGCCTGAAAAAAATATATGAGTATTGTTGAAATTTTAGGCATTATACGTTTTTTCAGATCCTTCTTTCTCACGGTCTGAAGATGTTCACTGAAACGGTTTTGAGACCAACTCTTTAGTCTTAGTGACAGAGCTACTTCCTCTGTCATTATGCTCCCGCTTAATTGGAGTGAATAGAAAACTGAACCATGAAAATATTTGCTAACCTCTATAACAAACAACCTCAACTTGACAGAACTTCTGTCACAATTCAAAGTTATCACGTCTGTGTGTGTGTATAAAAGAGGGTTGAAGTGAGTACTAAAATAAAAAGAGGGTTAATAAAAGATAATATGTGTTTAAAATTGAGAACACTGAAGAAACTACAAAGGAGAGACTTCAGTGGATTTGAATACTTAAAAAAAAGAGACTAATGATATACACTTACCTCAAATACATCCTTTTCATAAGCTACTTTAGTAGTATTATAAATATTTATCCAGATGCATGCTAAACCTTCTTATATCAGCTAAATATCAGTGTTCCTAGGCAATATTGTCTTCATGTACATGTTTTTTTTCCCTAGATCAATAATGTTCCAGAAAGTACCTTCATATTGAAATCATGGTTGTCCTAAATTTCAGTAGTCCAGGGTTTCACCCTCATTCCTGAAAATAAAAAGGAGAAAATTTATTATTAGGTTGTTTTCTACTGATTGCCTTATACTCATCCTGAGACTAGCAAGTGTTTCGTTTATTTAACTTTTGCTGAAGCAGAAAATACTGGACTGTTAGTATGGAAGAGCTCCAGGGCTGACAGAGTGTTCCTGGCAGGTGGTAATAGCCTGTTGTCATATGGAGGAAACTTCATTGCTATTCAGCCCCAGTCAAAACTGGTGATCTAAAATTAGGTGTGAAAGTCACAGAAAAACCTGATGTGCAGGTAGATAAGATGCATCCCCTTTGTGCCACATAAATGTGATTCTTTAAAGCTTAAAGACTATATTTAATTGTCTGTTGTACCTTCAGTCTCAATTCAGGAGCAAAACTGAGAGTCCTGGTCCTGGCACTTGAGCTGCTTTAAGCCAGTTTAAAAGTAGTTGTAAAAAAAATCCCAAGATCATTAAAAAAACCAAATTAACAAAACCCCTCAACAAATCAAATAAATATAAAACCCCAAAATACAAACAAAACTAAACAAACAAACAACTCAAACAAAAATAATAACTAAAAAAAACCCAACAACCCAAAACAACTACCCCTTCAAAAATTACAAATTAAAAAAAAAAAAAAAAAAGGAGGAATAGAGGAACCTTGGTTTCTCCTCTTTTTTCCCTGGTCAAGATCTCACATGTCCTTCCTTATAGACAGTTTTTAATTGGGCTAAATCCTACCCACCAAGACGCTTAAAAAATGCTAGGTTTAGTGGAAAATTAAAAATGAAAGGATGAAAACTGGATGGAAGCACTCTTTTGGTGGTCAGCATTGCCTCAAGTCCTGGAAGTGTAAGGGCATGGCACCATCTCTGAGGTCCATAACAGAATTCTAGCCCGAATCTGGGTAATTCATGCACTCCCTCTGGCCCAGACACAGAAGGAAAAGCTTTGTGAATTAGTGTGGGACATAGATATTTCTAACTCAGGGTACACTTCCTGACACTTTAAACTAAGACAAGGTTATTGAAGTTCTGTTCTAAAGTCCTCTCCCAGCTTCCCTTTTGTCTTAATCGTGGTTAGACAATGAGTTGAAGATGTTGCCTAAAATGGAAGAGGAAAAGCTTTCCAGAAAACATCAGTATAGATAAAATAGAGAGCAGGTCCTTTAATGAAAGTTCTTTCAGGTGCAGCAAAATACAGAGGTGTACGATACAGTATGAGGTTTTTACAAATTTATATCATGTTATCATATCTAATGGATACGTCCAACCCAAGTATCATCTGTTCCCAGAACCTCTCTCAGGTCTGCCATTTTGGAGTTTCTCCAACGGTTTTGGGCCTTCTATATTGCTCTAACTACAATGTATCTTCACAGTGGATGTATCCCAAACAAGATGTCCTTGTTAAAATCTCTTCCTTGAAAAGAACATTAAATAGAATTTCAAGAATGTGGCACAAACTGTGAGAAAGGACTTTAGAAACTGCCACCTGCTACCTTAAATGTGAGAAACTATACAGCCATATTAAAATATATAAAAATATATTATACATATTTTATATATATATATATATACATAAATAGATAAAAAATCTTAAGGATCTTAAGACATCAAAGATGACAGTGACCAAACTATATGAAACAATCTGCCGGTAAACTGAGTCTAAAAAAATGTGATTTGTTTACTGCCTGTGTGTCTCTCTGAACCAGCTAATTTAGTGTCTGACATGCATCTGGTTGAGGCACAAGGAAATGGTGTTGCCAGGTAGATCTAGAGGATGAATGGTACTATAGAAGGCATAATAGAGTCTGGTTTGTATAGGAATTTGTTTTTAATGCTCTTGTTGTGAAATGGATGGTGTCTGCTTATCAAGATTGCTGTAAGAATCAGTTCAACATATATACTAGTGATGCCCTTTGAGACCTCAAGATGGAAAACAACATATCTGGAGAGCCTTCTTTCCAATTCTATTTTATTGAAGTTGTTACTTTCTCTTTATAACAAAACTCTGAAATTCTCAACCTTTGTTCACATTTATAGCAATCTGGTTTAGGAAAAATAGCAGACAACAAATCACTGCAAAAACAAAACAGAATAAATCGCATTCTGAAGCAGACTACAATGAAATTATTTAATTTTGAACTTTATCCCTTGATTGTAGCAGCTTTGTTAGCTTCAGCACGCAGAGCAGTTTGAATTTCCCTGTGGCTCTGTGGTGCCTTTGAGAAAGCTTTTTTTTTAGGTTCTGTCTTTAATAAGACTCATGGGTGAACATCAGTTAGCATGAGACCTAAATACCACAAGCCCACAGGGCCAAGTGACTGACTACAACTAAAGTAAAAAGGTACTTAGAGAAAGAATGACAGGCTCTTGGTAAAGAATGCCAGTAATGCTTATTAGAGCCACACTATCTGACTGAACTTTTTCTGTATTCATTTTGTTTGTATTCTGGGATGTAAAAACAAGGTTAAAGGAGATACTGAAAGCTTTGGTCATACAACGTGTTATCTTAAATAAATAAATAAATAAGTTTAATGTGTCTAAGATATTTTTGCAAGTCCAATTCCCTATTGTAGCCTGCGCCTGCATTTTTTTCAGTGTCTAATGTTTTTTATGTTTCTATTATTTTATATGCAGCTTCAGGCATTTTTAAACAGGGGAAACCCTTCTAAGGTGCCTTTAGATGGGCACTATAAACCCAAGGAATAATTCTCAGTCACATGAAAAACATGAAAGTTTTCTATGTTACTAATTGTGTTAGAATGCTTCCTTTAAGGAATGCTGAGAACTGAGTCCTGCTTATGTCAAGTTAACTGCTCATAGTGTAAAAATTTAAATGGACTAGCTCATAAATCTGGAACGATATTGCTGGTATGAAGTCTACTCATTACTATGCATCCAAATATATTCAGGAACACATAAATTGCTAAAAAGTTTTACTATTTACAGTTGTAAATGTACAGTTTGTAAGAATTGTTCTCAAGGAATTGGTCATTCTCTACATAGTATTGATTTACTTTCAAAGATTTAAATCTTTGTTTCTATCAAAGTATTTGATCCTTGACATTTAAATGTTTTGCCTTCTTATATTCAAGCCAATGAACATAAGACTCATTACTTAATTTTCATATTTTCTTCTTCTAAATAACAAGCCCCAAGGAGAGTTTGCCTACAAAGTTTATGTTCAGAATAAATTATTCTTGGAATAATTTTTTTCCTTATTTATAAATGTTCATGTAGAAATTCTAGATTAAAACTTACATAGTACAAAATTCACATACCACCATATTTATTACCAGATCCTATTCATAATATAATGTTTAGATACATTTCCATGAGCATCCACAGAGATGATTCAGAAGAAGCACAACTTTCTCCATATGGAAACAGGACTTAACAAATTGTTCAAAATCACATTCTGCTTAGAGAAATACTGAAAGGGAATTTGGGTCATTACTTTAATTACATGAAATAAATGAATAATATGGAGTAAGATTTTATGATGGAGAAATTTTAGCAAAGAGATTCTGTGTGGAAGGAAGTGTCTAAAAGGAAGACAACAAAAACTCTTTTCCAACATTATATAGCTAATTGAGATAGACTGAAAGGCAATGTGAGAAAAAAATTGCTTTATAAAGCTTTCATGTACCTACTTATAACCTTTATTAGTAAGAAATTGCTGGTAAACTATTACTTATAAAAGATTCTATTTGCTATAGAAACATTTTAAATTGATACTATAAACATCACTGTAAGAGTAATGCTACTGATGTCATGCAATGGCCAAATAGTGTTAGATATTTCATAGGATGTCTGAGAAGAGCAGTCAAACAATACAATGCCTAAGTTTCCAAATATTTAACAAGATGTCCTAAACTTTTAATTAGTTTATGAGGAAGGGATGACAGTATTTTCATGAAGCAAATAAGAATGTTCAAAGAATAATGCATTTGTGATATAATCTGTCATATATGCCAAATGCCTGTGAGCTCAAAATAGAGAAATGATAAAAAACTTGAAAGATAGATGAAAATTGTTATTATTAAAAAAAATAATTTATTAATATCTTACTCAAAACCACAGTGAAAGTAAAGAAATATATGAAAGTAACCCAGAGATTCTGCAAAAGTAATTTTAACCTCAGAAGGCTGTAAGTGTACTGGGAATTGTTACATCTCTGCTTGATCATGACTCTCATCTTGCAGATACTCCTTTAGCAATGAGAGAGCAGAGATTAAACAGGTAAAGAAAAAGGAATAAAACCAACTAAATTAAAAAAAACCCTTATATTTAAAAACCCCCTGTATTTAATGTATGTACTAAAAATATAATGCCACTGAAATTTCAGAAGTGAAAAGGATTTAATTACTTCGAGTGGGTGAGATAAAGAATGTGGAAAAAATTACAGAATGCATTTTGCATTCAGGTAAACTTGCTGATGTTTATGTGCTTAATGTCACTTTGAATTTCCTCTGTCAATTTTTGTTACTAAAAGTTTAACCAATTGGGTCTATATAAAAATGAAGCAGATCTTGGTCTTTTAAGATTGCTCAAACACATTTTTGATATTTAAATGTTAGACTACAAAGAATTAGCATGGTAATAGCTGAGATTCGGAAATCAGAAAGTGTATGCTTTGGTACCAAACAGAAAAATCTTTGTAGAAAGATTAACAAAAAGAAGAAATCAGGAGATATGAGAACTGCCCGGTGAGTGCAAAAGCCTGTTACTCCACAGGCTGTCTTCAGAGTCAAAAGGGTGCTTTAGAATAATTTCATAAGAAATAAATAACTAAAACCAAACCTATTGTTTCAGACTTCAAATTACCTTTGGAGTCTGCTTTATTGTAAGAAAAGAAAGCAGGAATTTACAAACTCAAGCTATAGTTGTACATTTTACAAGCAACAAAATGATATGGTTTGTTCTTGTGCTTTTTTGACAGGTAATATTGAAGATCTAAGTAAAAATGCAGCAAATTTATTAAAATGCTGGGACTTTTTACTATTCCCTCCTCCACTGGAAAACACTTTTAGTACTTTTGGCATAGAGTATAATTGCTTTTGCATTAAACTGTCACAGTCCTGCTTTTCAGGTATGCCATACCTGTAAAGGCAAGATGTATTTGCTGAAAATACCAGTAAATTATGCTAAAATTTTCTCCTTAAGTGTTCATTTCTACAGGTCTCTATCTTTACCTCTATTGAAGGCTATTTCTGAACAAATATGTTTTAAAGCAGACCTACTACTCCAAGTGAATAGGTAATATGATTCTATCAGTAAATGCATAACACAAAAGAGATGTCATGTTTCTTGTTGATTTAACTGTTAGCTTTAGCAGAACCACAGAATGTCCTGAGTTGGAAGGGGCCTTAAAGATCATCTAGTTCAAAACTTCCTGCCATGAGCAGGGACAACTTTAACTAAACCACAACTAGGTAATTCCGAAACTTTCTCTTTTCCAGGCTGAACAATCCCAATTCTTTCTGCCTTTTCTCTTAGGAGAGGTGCTCCATCCCTCTAATCATCTTGGTGGCCTTCTCTGTACCTGCCACAACAGGCTGATGTCCTTCCTGTGCTGAGGACTCCAGAGCTGGATGCAGCTAGGAAATTGAACTGTGTAAATAAACTGCTCTGTCCTTTGACAGTGTGGCAAGGGCATTTCTGTGCTTTTGTCTCAAGCACTTTCTTTGGGGGCCTTAGAACTTTTGTTGCTCAGGATTATGATTCAAATAATAGCTGAAATTATATCTGTGAGCCAACTAGCAAGCAAGAGACAAAGTCAAATTGGTTTTGTGTCCTTTCTTCCCCCAAATCCTCCATCAAATGAATTACAGGACAGATCCATCTCTGGAGCAGTTGGAAACCGGTATGCAAATGTTGGTCACTTGCAAACCTTTGAATGGAATTTTTACAAGGAAGTGTTCAACAGTTCCAGAGTTATGAGGTCAGTTATGCCCACAGGCATAAAAGAATCCCCAAATCTGTAAAAAGGTAAGCACTGTGAGACTATTCTGACCTTGTGGAGAAGTAGGAAGGTTGTAGCTGTGGACCACCTTCCATATAATTTCTACTTTAGCTTTTAAACTGAGAGAGGTGAGAGTGGCCCTGTTTTGCTTATGCAGGTCTAAGCATACCTGTTGAAGCACTTTTGAATTCTCAGGTTATGTTAAGTGCTAAACCACAATATGACTTATTGCTGCAGCCTCTCTGCCTCTGAGGAATCTGCCCCAAAATGACAGCTTGCAGAAAACTATTGGAGGAGAGAGAGACCAGCTATGGAAGGACAGCTTAATCAGCCCAGATCTGTGACTGCCTGAGCTCTGGAAAACTGCTTGCTGCGTTTATATGGACCGTTGCTATGTTTGACTGTTTGCTGTTTAAAGTCTGTACCCTGTTTGAGGATTTTATCATGTTGTATGTCTTTTCCTTTGTTTCACTGAGTCCCTGCTGGAATTTTCTGTCCCTCATGGCTTGTAACCCCCCTCTGATTAGTCCCTGCTTGCAGCAGGGGAGTATTTCCTCATATGGTCTGCATTTGCCTCTGTATTCCCAGTTTTGGAGGGTTTTGCCTTGTATTGCAAAAGTAAAAAAGTATTTGACCTGTAAGAGGGCTTTGGCCTTCAACTGAATGCATTCGCCTTCAGTCTCACTGGACTTCTCTTAAGTGTGAGTTGGCTTACAGAATTTATGCCTTGTCAACAGCCTTTCTAGGTGAGATAATATAATTTGTCTGCATGTGTTAACCAACAAAAGGTTCTATACCTGATAATAAGGAAGCATAAAGGGATGTAGTTTTTTACTGAATAAGTGCTATCATTGATATCAGATACATCCACTGACACCCCATTCAACCTCTTTGAAGGTCCTCCGAAATGAATAGGTCTCTAAATGAATATTCCTCCTGTAAACACCCACAGTAGACATACTCTTGCAGATTATGAACAACTTAAAATACAGAATATTTTGGTGGCTTTGTCCGTTCTGGTTTTGAAACCCCTTGACAGTGCTATTATGCATCAGACTACCGGTATTTCAGATGACAGATGACTAACAAGAAGGTAGGATGCAAATAATCACATTGAAATCATCATAGCCATCATGATAATGCCATTTACCTAATGATTAAAAAGTAGACCAACAACTTGCAGAGCTGATGAGTTCATGAGTCCATTGTCTCCATAATACTTTTGGTTTTTTATGAAGACTGTGGAAGACCCATTAAACAAAATTAGTAACAAGCTGTTGCTTTGTCTGGATGTTTTCATGACATGTTCAACCTTCTCCCTACAGCCTTATGTTTCTGAACTTCATCATAATGTTCTTAGACAAACTCATATTTGATGAAGAAACAGGGAATGTCATTTAATGTCAAATGAAATTGTTCAAGAAAATGCTGGACAGTGAAAACAAGGCTTGTTACGTTAGCTGAGACTGTGTCTGAATTAGAGCTATCCCTGCATGAGTAACTTATTAATACACAGTTACAGGTAGATAATACAATTATTAAATATATAAAAGCCCATTGCTCTTACTCATATAGTAACATTCAAATTAGTGTCATCAACCACCAGTATTGTCACTAGTGTCTAACTAGTTGGCGGCACAAAATGAAGCAAAACAAAACATTTCATTTAAAAAAAAAAAAGTAAACTATTTCCATTATATGCTTCTTTTATAGTTATAATTTCCTACATGTCCAGAGAGATGGCAAGATTCATAAAAATGGACTACTTTTTTTAAAAAATGAGCTAATTTTAAACTTTTGTTTACTTTGCTCTTAATCTAACATAATACCCTAAGAATCCATATAAGACTACATAACATATTTGGTGACTTAAGGGAACAGTGTTTGAGTATGAGTTTTTCTAAAAGTTATTTGCTCAAATTTATCATAGGTTCATGATGAATTCTAACTCTTCCTGAGGCTTTTTAGGGCTGTATAAAACAAAACATTGGTCCTACAGTAGTTCCTACTACAGCATATGGTGATGTGTCTTTAATGATTTGGGTGGCACAAAGTGAGAGGCTGGGCTATGATTTGTCATGTTCCACTGTGGCTCTAGGCTACATCAAATATTTATCAGAAATTAACTTCATGCCAATTTTGAGTACTTGATATAGGGCTCTGAGTACACCCGTGAGGCTCAGTGACCCTGCCCAGCCTTACCTGGTACCCCTCTCCATGGCTCAGGAACACTATTGCAACTCAGCCTGGGGCATCCAGACCAGGTCTGAACCACACCTTAGTCAGGTCAGCACCCAGCATCATCCCCATCTTCTTCTGATCTGCTGGACAACCCTGCATGACCTTGGACCTGATCCTTCCCCTTGCCTTTGCCTGCTTATTATTGTGGGCCTGTGGTGGGATCTGTTACTGTGTGTTACTGTCACAGCCACCACCCTGACACTGCACCTCCTGTGCGGGCGCTGTGGAACAACATGCTGCCAAGGTGAGGTCACTGTCTTGCTTAAGTGAGGAATAGCTTGTTTCAACCTCCACCTTGTCACCCTTTGTGGAGAAACTTTGCTCTGGCTCTTCCCTGACATAGGGCACCACCACATATCTATCAGGTGTTAAGAAACAGCTTTTTATTTTTTTCACCGACTTGGTCATGTCTACTTACCATTACTAAGAAAGACCTGTATATGCGTAGAACACTACCTTCCAGAGGAAGGTACATCCTGTTTTCCCTAGGATGCTCTACCTGGTGCATACCACACAACTAACTACTGACACCAGGTTATCTTGGCCCAAAGAGAAGATTTCTGATTTGTTGAAACAGGGAGACTTGTGAGGTCCTATCATGAAGACAGTCCAAAATCATAACTATGATCACTGTTAGAAAACACAGAACCTAAGACAATGGCACACATAAGAAAATGTGATCTGATTCATTGACACAGGAAATTAAAGAACTTGGTAAAGGAAAACGTGTGGCTTTAAACATGAACATGTGTAGACATGAGAGGTGCTAAGGTCTACCTTAAATGAGACTAAGTCCTGTGGCAACAGGTGCAGAATACTTAGAATGGAAAAAGTATTGTCAGAAAATGACTTATGAAGAAGATGAAAAAGTTAACCCAAATGCCTTAAAAACAGGAGCTTTTACTGATGTATAATGCATGCTTCAAGATGGATTCCTTGTTCTTTTTCTGTAAAGTCACTGTTCTTCTTCCCAAAATCCCTTGAGAAGACCCTTATCAGCTTGCAAAGGTATGCAGGCTAGTGTCCTTGTAAAAACATTATGTAGCCTTTTTATTGGACCTTATTTCAATCCTAAAGTGCGCTGTTGAAGCACGAGTCCTTAATGAGGACTTTAAAAAATGTAAACAAAAAGTTTAGCAAAAGAAACAACAAGGTATTGAAAGAATGAAGCATTGGTTTTATTTTTTAGTTTTTTCCAAGGTCCTTGTCCAGTCAGAACAAGGCAGTCTGGGCACTATCTGAAGGTTACCTGTAATATGATGCAGTCAGGAGATGATAGTTCTTTTGTTCACTGACAGCCAAGTACAGGCTACTGACGAAGTACTGAGCTCAGCTGAAATACCATCACAAGATTGGCTTTATCTAAGCAAACGATGCTTTCTGAACTCCAGAAGATCACTTCGATCAGCTAAAAGGTCTCAGCTCTTTCTTCTTCATGTCTGTATAACTCACATAGCAAATGTAAAATATGGACACACGGGGGAATAATGCCTTCCCTAGCATCAGTAGGTAAAGGTGAGAGAGAGTTGTAGCAGCAGTTATAACTCCAGTAAGGTCTTTTGAGGAGTTTTCTGTGACTGAAAAGTTTAAAAATACAAGTCAAGTATTTAAATTAATTCATTGGAATGAAAGGTATATATTTTTCTTAAGTGTGTGTTTACAAGTCCAAAACTCCCATTATGACCTTGATCAAAAGAATTTAGCATAAATCAAGCCATGATTACCTACAAACAAGGGTTTACGAACAGAACAAAATAGACAGTGAAAACATACACCCGACTTTTTTTTGTTCCATCACTTTAATAAATTCAGACAGAAATTTGAATATAAGCAACCTTTGACTCCCAAAATGTCAAGAGAACTGACTAACAGAACTAATGGCTCTTTCCTAAATCTAACCTCCACTAGTTTGCTGTTTAACACAGCCAATATAATGACTAAGAGAAGTATCTTCCACCAAAAAAACAAACAAACAAACAAAAAAAAAAAAAAAAACAACCCAGAGTTTTTTTAATTGTTTCACTACACTGTAAATTCATAAATCTTTCTTTACCATAGGATGGTAGAAATAACAATAAAGTTTTGTATGACTGTAAATTTTTAATTTATAATTGAAATAATGTAATATTTCATGTATTTGGAAAGAGTCTGTAATTTTTAATACAACACTGTATATTAAGAAAAAACCCTGAATACTCCTTGACTGATTCCAATACTGTCTTCTTTTAAAATTATTATTTAAATTTTACTTAAAGGAAGTACTGCAAAAAAATAATTTTAAAACCCCCCCAACAACAAAATCTCATTTACTAAGAAATTAAACAGCAGCTTTTATGTATGAACTACATGTGGTCATGCAAAGGGTTAAGCTATGTGATTTCAGGATAAAAGGTTTCCTGAGTTGACTATTCTTCCTATGGTCTGCCAACAACTTTGCAATAAATGGAATGATTTTTATGGGAATGTGGTTATTCACAGCAAGACTACAGTTGGTGTCAGTATGAAAAATTCTTCTTTAGTAGATTCTCTCAGCAGGGATAACAGATCTGAAAGAAAGGCAAAAAGTAGTTACAGAGAACTCTGGCTGGTGTTGGTGACAAATTATGTTTACAAAATGATGGGGTAGCTCATTGAAAAAGAAGAAATCAGAACAACAGTAAATCAGAGTGTTGCTCCTTTAAGTACTGCTGTTCCAAAACAAGTTACCTGTGATTGTGTGTATTGTTTAATAGCTCATTTTTCTTGTCCATAAAGCGAGTGAGACTTCTAGGCTTTCAGTTGCACAGATGTAAAATAATGCTTCAAAAATCAGTAAACTTACTGCAGATTTATACTATGGTCTATGTTTGGTACAAATAGTTCAGGAGAAAGCTTTAAAAAATCACTTGATTAGAATTTAATATTGTTTTATAATTATTTGTTATATTTATAATGTTTATAAATTCTATTATTTCTTAGGATCACTTGTCTATTTTTTACATCTGTATATTTTTTAAATAGTAATTAGAAGAGAAGTATGATGGAGAATGCATTGAAATATTAATGAACTTAGTATTAACAGTTGATGCTTTTACATTTGGTTTGTGATAAGATTTCAGAATGCTGAAAAGATTAAGCCATTGATTAAGTCTGCAGCACCATCACTAGGGCTGGTATTATTTTCCATTCAAAATTAGGATTAAGGAATTTAATGATTCTCTTCCAGACATGGAGCAGCTTTATGGATTTTAGTTGTTTGATCATTCATAAGTTAAGATCCTGGAGTATGGAGGAGTTTGTTTCTGTTTTGATTGTTTGGTTGGGGTTTTTTAAAGAAATAGGTAGCAGCTGTTTAAGAAGTAAACACAGCAGCTTTCAGTGCTTCCTGCTCTTTGTTTTCCTCATGGACAATTACCCCAGTTCTGTTTAAAACATTTCATTTGCAAACTTGTCTCACAGCATTACAAAACCTTGGGCTTTTTCATTATGGCATGAGTTTCCTCTCTTATGTTGGTATCATCAGTGATGTGCCAGCAAGAAGGAAAATCAACCTAGATGTGTCAATGCCAAAAAAAAAACAAGAAAAAAAAATCTAGTATGTAGCAACAGTGTTGTTGATAGGTGGAGGCTAACCACTCTTGGAATAAAGGGATAAATAATAAATAAGGGATAATTAAGTAAATATTGACTGTGGCAATGCCAGAGAAAATGAATTTAATAGAAAATTACATTTCACATTCTCTCAAAACAGAAAAGTAGCATATGTATTATTTAATATTCCAAGAAATATTTCTTCAATAGAAGTATTTTACAAGCAATCTATGAAAGAAAAATTTTTTGTTTGAAAAGAGTTTTCTAAAAAGTGTGGTAGTTAAAGATGCAGCTGAAAGTAGAATCATTTCTTGTTGATTGTTGAATTTTGATTCATGATGGTCATGTGAATATTTATTCCTGGTAATACAAAGATAATCTAGAAGTCCAGTTTTTCATAAAGTGATGGGTTTTGCCAGATAACCTTCATTTAGCAATGAACAATGGACACAAGCTCATGTTCAGACCACTAGGTCTGGTTCTTCTACTGTTGTGAGAAATAACTGTTTTCCTTGAGGCATGTGTGTGATTTTGGCAGAGTTGGTCTGTTTGGCTGTGATTGCAGGATGAATCCTGGAAAGTCTCAGCAAACCTTTGGCCCTCCACTTCCAGATTGGTTAGCTCGATGCTGAATAAGAAACACCTACAGTTAGTTCTTATTAAAAAAAAAAAAAAAAAAAGCCAAACCAAAACAAGAAAAGAACAAAAACCAAACAAACAAATGAACACCAAAAAAAAAAAAAAAAAAAAATATTGTCACCAAACATAGAAAGGACTCTAAAACATGCTTAAAATAGATTTCTGGGACGTGAGACTCAAAAAAATAAGCAATTACAGGAAAGGCTGTTGAATAAGCCTTATTCCTGCTGAGATATGAGGGATGGTTTCAGGGAGAGGAAAGCTTCAGACGGAGCTGACTGAATTATTTCCCTCCCACCCCCAAATACCATAAGGATGGCAGCTGAAAAATTCTTTGGTCACCCAGAGTGGAGTCATCAGGTCCCTACAGAGGAATATCTATTCAAAAATTGCTTTTCTCATTTGGTCGAAAGAAGAGTTCACCTCCTTCCAATGTTTTTGATGTCTATAATGAGAACTTCCTGACCATATAGTGGCTAGGGATGCTTTATGAGTTGCTTGTGATTCAATTTCTGGTAGTTCTCCTTCAGCAGTAGGGAGTTCTGGGAAAGCCAAATGTGATTATTCCAAAAGCTTCAGTAGAGCTTTCTTTTAAACAGCACTAAATTTATTTTTAGATATATGAACCTAATTTTTAAGGCACTCTAAGTTCTATGAAGAGTAGGCAAGTTCACTTTCTAATGAATCCATCAATAATTATGGACTCCCTTGCAGCAGGCATCACAGCAGTTCCCCTTGCACATTCAGGCTGAGACAAAGCCCATCTATTTGCATTTAATTTTCCACAGTAGCAATCCAGGAACAGTTCAGTTTCAGTGATGGAAGGAGGGATAGAGAGTAAAGAAAATAAAAATCACGGTACAGAATTTTCCCTGGTATGTATGTGAGGGAATGACTGGAAATAGTTTCTCATCTATGTGATACCACAGCCATGGGTGACTTACAGAAAGTGCATGAAGTTCCACTTCGTGAATGTGGGACTAAATTACATCAGACGTGTAGCTGTAGTAAATGAACAGGATTGCAAAACAAAGTCTTCATTCATAGGCAGAACTGTGGCTCTGCTGCTGTGTGCAAAACACAGCTAAAAGCTTCAACCCATCCAAAATTCATGATGCCCAGCTGTTGTGGAATGTGCTGCTGTAGTTCACGAGTGTTAGAGCTACAAAGAATAACAAATACCTTCTTTGCTTTCTTGAAAAGATCTTTCCTACAGGTTTATGCAACTTATTAACCTCTTAACTTCTTTCACATGGCCAATAATAAGTACCTTAGTATTAGGTCCCACTGAAAATAGAGCCTATGTGATTTCCTTTCTTTAGAGAATCAGATGGAGTGTTCTTAGCACATGTACAGCTGAGCTGAAAAACACAGGAGCCTACCAAGCTTGTAGCATCACTTTATCACTTTATTTGCCTTCCTGTTACTTCTCCCTGAGTTGTCATCTGAGGTTAAGACATGACAGGCTGCAGGGTGGCATGAAAACTCTTTCCTCTCTGGCTGGCACTCCTAGGGCCCTGACAAAGCACAACTGTCCTCTGCTCTAGCTGCGCAAGGCGGCTGTGCCATAGCTTGCTCCCTACTTCTGCCACTGATCAGCAGCATAGGGTCAACATCTGCCCCACTACATTAGGGGTGGGAAAGAAAAGGAAAGAAAAAGTTTGACATACTATGGAATGGTCTTCAGTTTGCCCATAGGGGTAAATGTTTTCGCTGTCTGTATTGGCAAGATTAGCAGAATTTTAAACCCAGTCTTCGTCCCATTAGCAGACAATTACAAAGATGAGAGAGTTGCTCACCCAAAGCATTGTAGCTTTCTTTTAAATACATGCCTTTAGGAGATCACTACAGCACCAAAGCCCTGCAAGTTTAAATGAATTGGTTGTGTGGGACTGAAAGATAGAGATTAGGACTTGTGAAAATTTCCATGTGAACCTCTCATTTCCTGAGAGATGAGACATAATTTTAGGTCTTTTACGGAAAATTCATTCTTTTCATATATTTAGTTTTTAAATTGTTCAAAATTTAAATATATTTTAGCAATCTTTAATGTATAATTTCAACAAAGTGTCCTAGAACTATAGTTTATACATTTGGGAATAGTTCATTACATTCTGATGAGGTTCACAGCTTTTTTTTACTTCTCTAAAACACCTTCACATTTTATTTTTACTTTCCTTAATCATAGAAGTTTTTTTTTTTCTTTACAAAAGTATATTTTTGCAGATAACAGGAATCATGTCATAAAGAAAGTATTTACAATATGAAGTGCTGAACTTTTAAAATATAGTGAATTTGACACATTGAACTTAATATTGCTCTTTCCAGGAGTGACATAGCCTTTTCTATCTGTTAGTAGAAATCTTTCTCTGACACCCTTCTCTTCCTTTCTCTTTCTCTGCAAATTATACAAAAATAGAATAACAAATTATTTTGTCAGAGTTATAATAAGAACTGATTGTTAGACAGGCACTCTAAAACACTTCTCTGAGTAAGGTGATAAATTACAGAAATAGAATAGTTTTGCTTTTTGTCTTGTCTGAACAACTGGAATGTAAAGAGCATATTAAGAATGACAGGGAGTATCTCTGAACTGGAACGTGAACAACAGTTGTACACCCTAAAGCAAGTGAGAAAGCTCTGGGGTTTGGAGGACTGTACTTTTTGTGATTGTCCTGAGCTATGCTGACCCTCTGCTATAAGTATGATTGCACTTTCTGATCTTCCTTTTCAACAGAAAGATTTCAGTGTATTGAGTAATATATACACAGACAATATCAGTGCTTGAAATATCTGTCTCGTGACTCTTATGAATTGAAGAAAACTAGCAAAATAGAGTTTTCTTTTGCTGTGGGAATGTAACTGGCACATTGCAGTTGCTATATAGATATTTCTTTAGGTCATGTTCTATTTTAAATTGGACTCTTCCAGTTGCAAGGTGCAGTTGAAATGAAAACGTAAACCTTGGTTTTAGCATAGCTACTTCAATAAACACAAGTTGCAGAATAAGATCTGTATTTATTTTGGAACAAACACTGTTTACTTTAAGAGTATCATATTTAATCCAAATGCATTTGTTGATGTGAGCAAGCAAAATAAGATTTTAATCACTTTTTCTATTAGAATATAATGGCATCCATTGTGTGTTATAAAAAGGTTACGTATTCAGCACAGGAGAGCACTCTAAAGTCACTGACTGTGAAAAAGAATTTGTTAAGTAATTTCAGTTCTTAGTCATCAGTGTTTATAACAGATAATTTATATAGATAATAATTTCATATTTATTTTTTTGTTTTGATATGCTATTTTAACAGTAAAACATGGAGTTTCATTTTTTAGTAGTTTTTTTGTGGGTTTTTGTTGCTTGGTTGTTGGTTGTTGTTTTGGGGTTTTTTTACACTATTAGCTTCTCTTTGTAATCTTAAGTTTAAAATGGGAGCATTTTGAAAGCCTTCACAGCCCAATTTAATTCCTTAACTGTTCATCCACGAATCGTCAGACAGAATGAAGTGGATTTCAAGAACTCTCTTTGTTCTTAATATCCTGTGCCTGACCCACAGGTAATCTGCACCTTTTTTCTTCAGCACTGAATAATTGTGGTGAGAAAGAAGAGAAAATGTTAGGGTCACAAAGTGCAGGCTAGACAGAGATGACAGGTCCTGCCAATTGAGTGCCAGTGTTGAGAACCTGCGAACCGTAGTCTCCACTTTTTCACATGGATTTGTGCTGTATGTTAACAGGCACTCCATGATGATGGCTTAGGAAGTTCAGCACTTCAGCCTTTGTTGCCTCAGCTTGAAAGAAGTGCAGAGTGGTTTGTATAGTTAGCAAGTACAGTAGAGGAGCAGTAGTTACAGGTCATACATATACACACACACACACACAGACACAGTGGATATAGCTGTGCTGTAGTTCTGTGAAATGTCAACTTTGTAGCCTGAACACATGCTAGAGATTTTGTTAGCCTTCTATTCAAGTAAAAAAAGAGATATTTACTTGTCAAGTTTAATGACTGCTGGTAAATAGTACTGGGATTCTTGCAGGTTTTTTTCCTAAAATTACAACAGAGACTGGTTGAAGCAATCTGCTTTTTATTTTCCTGGAAGATAGTCACAACTATGAGTAAAAAAGGTGTAGAAACCAACAGTTTTGAGGGGTTTTTTAAATGGTTATTCACAAACTGGCTTTGGAATATGTAACTGTTGCCTGGAGAAAACATCTTCTGGTGATCTCTAAGTCTGTGTTTCACAAAGAAACACATTGTGATGACTTATAGGAGTGATGAGTATTTGTGGAACAGATAATAATCTGAAAGGGTATATATAACTTAAAGGGTATATATCTTATTCCTGGAAAAGACATAAACAGAAGTACTGCTGTCATAAAAAACTGCATTAAAAACACAGCAGTGTACACTTGAGGATTCTTTCTTTTTTTAATTTTTTTTTTTAGATACATTACATTTATAAAGGATTGCAGCTTTAACTTGTTTTGCTAGATCAGTTCTCGCATGTACATGACAAAATTTCTCTACTGTTCAGTAGGGAAAATGAAGCAGTGGATATAATTGCGTAATGACAGATACGAGAGGAACAGAGAATTCCAGCAATCATTTCCTGTGAGTTGGCCAGCTTCCAGGCTGTCTCAATGGGCACGCTGATGTAAAGGCAAAAGGAAAATAGCTCATTCTGAAGGGTGGTTGTTGGTTGGGGTTTTTTTCCCTCTCTCATTTTGAATTTGCAGACTAAGGTATTGAAACAATTAGTTAACAATGTGGTGTTAGTTTTCTCACGGTAAATTAAGAAGATTAACCAAATGTGGAAATGTATTTTAGCTATAATCAGCAGATTTGAGACTGTAGTACTTCAGCGTCCTCTGAGGTTATTTTCATAATATTATTCACATTATTCCTTTTTGTAATGTGCAAACTTGTCCAGAGTTATCTTATGCTCAGAGTTTATTCAAAGACAGCTGAATTATTAGATATATTTTCCTTAGTTGTCTACCACAGAAATGTAGAGGATCATCATGCTAGCCATTGTGTCACCCCACTCAGCATGTAGTGCTGGCACAGATAAGGGGAACTCTTGTAACAGACTTAATCTCTTTTTTTATTATTATTATTGATTTTTCCCACAGTAAATGGAGTAGTGAGGCATATTTTACATAATTATGGCAGAAGTAAACAACTTGACTGGTGGCAGTGAAGGAGCAAGGTAATATAAATATTTGCAGAACATTTCTGCCATAACTTAATGCTTTGCATATGAATCTTATAAAGATCCTGAGTTAGTTTAAAGAAATGATTCCAGAGGACTACATAGGTCCAGGCATTTTAAGAGCTGTGAATGATGACTGTGAAGCATCTCTGGGATTTTTTGGCTCGTCATACAAAAACAGACGAAAGAAGAAGAAAGAAGTTAACAAATGCTTTGGGAATGGAGGAGGATGAAGACACAAGCTTTCCATGTACAAGTCATTCATTTTTGATTGTTGTTTTTCTTTGGCTTACTGCATTTCACTGGAGACATTCACTTAGCAATGATTGCAGCAGCTTTAAGTTGTTCCTGCAAGCATGTATCTGCTGCTGCTTCAAGCCCCAAAGCAGAGCTGGTGAAAGGGAATGTGGAAACAAGTCTCAGTTACTCCATGCAACATCTGTTGGTATAATTGAGCTGCAGGAGATTCAAGCTAAGCTACTAGTTGTGGCACAGGAAGGTCTGAGGGACACAAACATATGGATGTGTGGCATGCAAGCCAGCTGTGTGAGAGAGCAGCAAAGGACGGCATGGACAGTAAGTTCTTCAGCTACTATAGGCAGATTTGCTAAGTTACACATGCTGACACTCATTTTCCCTGAAAGTATTACCCTAAACTACACCAAGTGCATTCTGCTTTTCAGGGGTTGATCCCAAAGTGCAGAGCTGCATCCCAGCCTGTCTGACTGAAATTCAAATCTTCAGTATAAACATGTCATCACTTGTAATTCCTCCTGAAGATTTCAGACTGGATACACTGAAGTTGCAAGGTCAACACCTTTAGGAGCTAAACACAGATAGCTGCATAATCTTTATATGTAAGCCACAGGATATTTTGCTCCTTGCTTGCCAATTCAACCTATTTTAAAAGAGAATCCCACTATTTTAATTTTCTGCTTTGGAATTGACTGCTCAACATATTCTGTCATAATAAAATACATCTGCATAAATAACAGTATTTCTACAGGGACCTTTAGTATTAATTTCAGATATCACTTTGCCAGACAAGTTAAGGGAAGAATACTAGTACTGTATTTCCCATGAAAATTTAACAAACGTGTCAAATACAGTTGTAAAATTTTGAAACAGAAACAGTAAGCCTGCAGACAAACCTTTTTTATTTTTTTTTTAGTAGCTGTTTAGCTGTAAGTCGGCTCCCATCACAGAAACTTTTCTGAGAAATACTTGAGGATTTTATGAGTCTCTGTATATATACCTTTGCAAAAATATACTGGTTGGAAGAGCATACTTCTTTTGTTGGTCAGTGTTTTACCATATCCCTGATTATGGTACATATTGAGTTATTGGCTGTTTTACATTCTTGATTGTGTGGGTGTTTGCTTATAACTAATCAGAGGACTGAGAAGGGTCTCAGGTAGTCTATGCTCACAAACAGAATGTTCCACACAAAGCAAACAGGTGAAAACAAATACAGGATCTTCTGCTGGAAGGATGGACTAGATCAATTAATGATAGGCAGGTAATTGGCTTCTTTGAAGAGTTATTCCTAAATAACTTTCCTGCTAAAAGAGCAATTGCTAATTGAGTGGTTTTCTATACTGTGTTCTGGGATCAAAAAATGCACCCATCACTCATTAGCCCAAAGTCTGAGTCAGCTAGGTAGAGTGAAAAAATACCTGGCACTCAAAGCTCACTTTTAGCCTCAGAGCTGTGCTCTGCCACTCAAGAGGAACAAAATAGTTGTGCACTGTTTGTGACCTTCCTTTAGTTGTAATGTAGTGTCAATCACATTGCTCTTTAATCCTTTTCAAATTATAACATGTATCTCTTGTGCTTTAATTTTGCTTCATTCCCCTCCTGACTTAACTTTTTTCTTTTTTTATTCCTGACGAAAGAGAGCATTATCTCTCTCCATTATATTCAGTATTTAATCTGAAATTTGTGGTGTTCATGACCTTTTCTTCACTTTACTTGCTTTATTGACACTGTTTCTATACCTTTACCCCAACAATTTTTAATCTCTGATTTCTTTCTGTGTTTTTGTCTCCAAAATACCTCTTTTTTTTTTGATACCATGATTTTTATTTCTAGTGTATCACTTCAGTTCTCACTTTCTACCTATCAAGCAAATAGTTAGACAGAAGGGGAGAATGTCTCTCATGTCCCAGAGCTTGTCATGGTCCCAAGACCTAGCACTGTAAATTAAGGTTCCGAGTCCCCAAGTTCTCTCTAACTGTGGGATCTAAGATGTAGTGGTCTCATTCTTCCTGCCTCTATCTTTTGCCTGAGAGGGTTGAATTTGGAAGTTGGTTATTCCTTCTTTCATACGTTACTGTGAGAAGAGGAGCTTCTACCCTTTCCTTTAGTTTTGTCATTATTTAGAAAAATTGTTTCTTTTTCCCAGATTTCTATTTTGAGTCCTCTTCTCCAGCAACTTGTTCCAGTTGTCATTTATAGTTTCCAAGCTGGGGAAGGAGAAGTCACTGAGCAGTGGAAGAGTAATTAAAATGGGAAACTAATGAATTCAGGAGCATGTCCTTTCTTTAGCTTACACTCAGCTCATATTTGAATTGTTAACTTTGAATGCATTTGGATTGACATTTACTTTCAGTTTTAAGCCAAAAAATAATAATTTCTGTGAATTTGATAACCTCTTGAAGAAGTTTCTGGCTCTTTTTTTAGCAGAGTTGATTTCCAAAACCTGGTGACATATGTTCATACTTGCAGTTTCAGCTGTGTCTGCATGGCTAAAACATTTTGTCTGCCTGAGAAGTCAAGTCACTGTATGGTGGTTAAATATGTGCAAATGTAGTATTGTCTCTCCTGTAGTAGTTGTCACTCCTTCCTCTCTCTCTGGCACAAGCTGCCTGCCTGTGCATAAGATAGAATACAGTATGCATCGCAGTAAAGAACATGTTGTACAAGTGTTCTACTACACCTTGCTCTTCCAAATATTTCAAGTTTCTGAAGTACTCCTTGTAAACCTGTGTTTTTAAAATCTAGAATCCACAGCCACCATGTGAGGCCAAATAGGCTTCTTCAGCCGTTTTGTTATCTGAGGTTGTTGACCTCAGGAGAGGAGGAGAAGGTTACAGGGTCAAAGTCTTTTCCTCCTTGGAGTTTGCTGCTTGCTGGGAGAGGGTTGGCTGGAAAATAGATGTTTTAGGAAAAGGGTTGAGGGTCATGATTTTAATTCTGTTAGGGAACAGCTGGTTTGAGTTTCTTTTCACTTCTGTCTTCCCTCCCTTCCTCACAAATCCATGGAGAGTGAAAAATTTGTTCAGTGAAAAGTAACACAAAAATAAAGGATTGCAGTATTTTCATCTTTAAAATCGATCTGTTTGTTATAGGACTTCACATTAAGAGAGAGAAAATTATTAAAATAATTGAAATCCATTATTGTTGTAGGCATTGAATTGATATTGATCTAGAGTGTCAGAGGCTTATTTGTTTTTCTGCCAAAAGTTAAAATGTTAATAGTAATGTTCTAATTGGGGGGGTGGGGGGCATGGATAAACAATGCACATTATTATTTTTAATTTAGTGATGGACAAAGCTAATTTTGAACGTGCCTGTTAGTTTACATACAAGTTGCTGAAGAAAGATTATTTGATTTAGCTATTTCTGTTCAGATTTTCTTCATCTTGGCATGCTGCTTTCATGCACTAAGGCCAAAGAGAGAAAAGGAAACTCACAACTCTCAAATGAATGGCAAACTAGGAACAGATTTTTCATCTGCACTCCGCTGAAACGTTGGCCTCAGGCTGTGTTGGTGTGTGGCTCAACAGCAATCAGAGGTCATAATTTCATTGGCCGTTAGCATCAGGTTTAATTTTTCTAATATGTTACATTTACCAGAATGTCTGGTTTCAGTTACACTTATGCACTGACTGAATCAGCTTTGAGCAGCATGATGTTTTAAGGTACCTGAAAGGCTACAAGAACCTTTATGGAACACATATGCTAATTGTTTTTAACCACTTTCCTTTCTAAACACAAAAACCTGGTTTTGGAAAGCCATTTAACAGCAGTAGCTAATGATGTGCATTTATTCTAAGAAAAGAGCACAAGGAATAGGTAAAACAGTTGTTTTAACAAGACTGCCATCTACTGATTTCCATGATTAGAAATATCCCTGACAAGTAGATTGTTCATAGTTTTTATAGCTTTGCTTTCAAGATTTACAAGATCAAGAAAATTATAAAGTCTTTCTGTCACCTTAGGAATGCGACCAGGTTCACATTGATGACGTGTCTTCAGACGACAACGGTCAAGATTTAAGGTACAAGAGAACTCACTAAGATAAAAAGTTGTTTTGCAAATTCCTTTCTGGGAAAATGATGGGCTGCTGGAACACTTCCCAGTAGCCTGCTCACTTTTAATTTTCTTCTTTGCAACCCAACAAAGTGAGTAGCTGGTGGTTCAATGTAGCCTGTTGCCTTTTATTCATCTGGGGTTTTTTTTCTCTCTGACTAGCACCTATAACTTTGGCACAGACGGCTTTCCTGCGGCTGCCACCAGCGCGAATTTGTGCCTTGCGACAGGGGTGCGCGGAGGAGTGGACTGGATGCGAAAGCTGGCATTCCGCTACAGACGAGTAAAAGAAATATATAATACCTACAAAAATAACGTCGGAGGCAAGTGACTCTGGAGTATATAACAAATGTGAATTAGAAGTAGTAGATGGGAAGAAGTGGTTTCTGTCACCTTTTTAACATAGTAGCATTTAGTGAGCTGTTTAGTTTGCAGTGTGTAGCAAATTGTCTCTTAGCTAATGAAAGGAAAGGAAAATGACAGAGCATTACTTAATATCAGTGCAGACATGCCCTTATCTACTCCACAGGTCTTCTTGGTCCAGCAAAAAGAGAGGCTTGGTTACAACTAAGAGCAGAAATTGAAGCTTTGACAGATTCTTGGTTAACGCTTGCACTGAAAGCACTCACCCTTATTCATTCAAGGTGAGTATGAAGCGTACCAAGGGAACTCTAGGGTATCTGCTGATGATGTAGAAGAGACTGCCTGGTCTGGTGGGCAAAATGCTGAACCTAGAGGACTTTGTTCTTATTCCTTGTTCTGTCCAGTCTGATTGTGCCACTCTCCCTTGCTCTCCTGAAATGTGGTAAAAAAACCCCGTTCATTTTAAGTGGCAGTGGTAAAAGTGGTGGATTCTGATGGGAGGATTAAGGTTTTCCTTCTTTTGTTTTGTTTTGTTTTTTCTGTTTTTCTTTGTTAAAAAAGGATGTTTGCATTTTCTCTTCCATAGGACAAACTGTGTGAACATTCTTGTAACAACTACTCAGCTAATTCCAGCTCTGGCAAAAGTCTTGTTGTATGGACTAGGGGTTGTATTTCCCATTGAGAATATTTACAGTGCAACTAAAATAGGTGAGCTATTTTTATTATGTTGTGATACATTTAAAGCTGTAATTCTAAGGGGGGGGGGGGGGGAAAGATATTGTCTATATTTAATTCTAACATGCTTTCATTGTAGCAAATACCGAGATTATTAGTACCTGATCTCTTGAAACACTTTGTGCTAAAGCATCCTAAAAGTACTTTTCAAATGTTTGCTGTGATCCAGCACAGAAAGCTTTCTATAGCTCTACTAACACTGATGCAGCCTCTGTTAGGAAGAAATATAATGGCTTTTTTTATCATTTCTCAAAACTCTGGGACTGTGTAGCAGTTGAAAAGGCTTTTTAGTAGGCTCTAAGTACAGAACACTGGAGGCTTCCCAGAGCAGCAGAAGAAATTCTGTAAAGGTAAGCCCTGGCTCCATTTGTTTTCATGGGATCTGGAGCAAATTTTCATAAACAATTTCACAGAAGCAAGAGTATTTTTCTGCAGAATGTAATTATTTAAGTTCCTTCATACTGACTGTAATAAGCTTCAGCCAGGGCAAATGTTTATTTCCCTTTTCTGGTTCAGTATAAATGATGTTATTCTGAGTATGTAGAAGTACATTGGACCAGATGGCAATGGTGCTTGTAGTTTTTAATATGATTATGGCATATCTGTTCTGTCTCAGATTCACTCAAAATTGTGGGCTACACAAAAATATTTTTAATGTGTTCTTAAGTATCTATGATACAGGAAGCTCAAATGGCCAAGGAAAAATGGTGGGATATTTTTGGAGTTTTTTATAAACAAAAACTGGTTCATAGTTTTATGGAGACATTTGAAAGCAATAACATAAAAAATCTAAAACTGTTTCCTGGATGTAAAAGTTAGAGTGTCATCTGTCAAAACTTTATAGTAAATAAAACTTTGAATTAAATATTTTAAATACACATTTAAATTAAAACATATTTTCATAAATATTCACTACTAACTTCATGTACACAGGGCAGAGGGTATTTATGGAAGAATGTGCTCAGTCACTGACTGTCACAGAAAGTCATGAGATTTTCGTAATATGACACAATTAGTTTTCAAGCACTGTTTCGACTTAGTGTTGGAGGTTTCTTATGCCTGGCACCACTGTTAAAGGATGTCATTGAGTAGTTTGACCTCTCTGCAGGCTAGAAAACTTCTTTTAATTTCCAATCTATTTTTTCTTACGCTTTTATTGTTCTGTAGCTGAAATAACTATTTTTAAAACAGTTTTTCCTATCCATTGCTGCAGGCACATAGGTAAGCATGCACCACAAGCAGACTAAAGTGACTTTTCATAATGGGGACATTTGAGAAAGCTCAGCTGTAAGCATTTACTTTCTTTCTGTCTTCTCAGTACCAGTACCTGAAGATTTCCAATATGGATAAAAATTGAAAAACAGGAAATTTAGGTTAGCTATTAGGAAGAAATTCTTTACTATGAGGTTGGTGAGATACTGGAACAACTTGCCCAGTGGCTTTGTGGAGAGGAGTCCCCTGGAGAGGTGTTCGAGGCTGGGTTGCATAAGGCCTTGAACAACCTGGTCTAGTGGAGGTGTCCCTGCATGGGTTGGTTGGTACTAGCTGGTCTTTAAGGTCCCTTCCAAGCCTTAATATTCTATGATTCTGTGGTGCTTGCGCATAGGACTGGACCACTGAGTGAATTTCCCTAGGTCTGTGCAATAAAGGAATGAGCCATATTAATGGATCCCAGTGCAGTATCAAGGATCTTGCCCATGTAATGGATTACAAGCATTTAAATCTAAATCTTTTGGGTGACCTTCTAAGTCAAGATACTACTGCTTTAGGAGCTGTGATTAATCTTGTCACAGGTTTTAGAGAAAAAGCTAGAATTTCAACTCAGATTCAATCAATTTGCTCGGTTCAAGCTACTGGTCATAAACAAATGGTAGAGAATTCTCCTGGTAGGGAAATTCCTCACAAAACCTGTCTCAGATTAGGGAATGAGACAAGGAAAGTGATATTGCAGACTTCTAGTATGCTGTGTCTACCATGGCATGTGTACTGAAGGACCTCACAGATTAGAATTTTAGGTTGCCTGTCAGCTGCTGTGACAGCAGTAAAGCTGCAATCTGCCTTGATACACCATCCTGCTGGAGAGGCTCTTCTCACCCAATAGCTCTTTTGTATTCAAAGTGTTGGGGAGATCCAAGCTAAAAAGTTATTTGTTGGATATCATCCCATCGCCACCTACCCTGAATATTCTGATCTTTTTCTTTCAGGAAAGGAAAGTTGTTTTGAGCGAATAATTCAAAGATTTGGAAGGAAAGTAGTGTATGTTGTTATAGGGGATGGTGTCGAAGAAGAACAAGGCGCAAAAAAGGTAATGACCCTTTTTCAGTGCAGATTGGTTTCAAGAGTCTGGAAGCAAAATTGTCTTTTCTTCAGCAGGGGACACTGACATTTTTGTTTGGTGTCTTTGCCTTATGAAATATGTTTTGGCTGTATCTAGCAGGAAGTTGCATAAAACTGTAGATAATGATGTGCCCTGCTGTTCTCCAAAAGATACATGAAGCTAGCTATATATGTCTGATGTATTTCAAAAAGGGGCCAGAAAATGGACCCTGGCTTTTCTGCAAAGAACTAATAGTTCTGTTTTCATTGGCAACCCAAAATACCACATAGGATGTTATGAGTATAAACAAAAAATGGCAATTCTTACTGATCAAAGGCAGTATGCTGTTTGACTGTATGAAATATGTATATGTTAAACCTTGAAAATGTTTGTAGAATTGGAGTAGGTATACAGAAATTTCCATTTTCTTGTGTGTCCATAATTTGGTTTCTTCATTCAGGCAACTACCTGTTGCTTGGCACACATTCATAACCTCAGATAACTGAGCAGAGGATACTATTTGATGGTCTTTATTATTTTTTGCTTTCCTCTGGGAAGAAGGGAAACATTCCCTTTTTTTTTGTTTGTTTTTTCCCAATGCAGATAAAGCTCCATAAAAAGACTATAATAGGCATTATTTCTAGCCTTGCTATTCTACCCAAGTACAGCAGATACAGATTCTTTGCTTGGAGGAATGAGGTATAATATTGACTATTGGAATAATAGGAGAAAGAGTAGGGAAATGGGCATTTCTATTCTTGCTTCCTTTCACAGGTAAATTGCTTTTACACAGCTGTTTTTTCACACAAATCTCTCTATGATACTTCTGTATCTCTTTCTACTGTGACTTTCTAAATTGTAGAAGTGAAACTAATTAGTCCACGTGCTGTTTTAACAACCATTGACTGGTTTAGCTTCATGAAGTCTAGGTTTTGTGCCTCTGAAGCAGTGTGGGTAGGTTCTTCCCAGCTCTTCCCAGCACTTTGCAGAGCCTCAGGTTCATATATCCCTTTGGCGGACTGGTGGGAACAGTTTGCTCCTTTCTCCTTCAGAAATGCCTTTCATCTTTTGCGAAGAAATGTTTTCCCGCTGTAAATGATTACATTTTAAAAGCTGCATTTAAGATCAGGAGGAAAAAAAGTTTCCTTCTCATTGTTCCTTTTCTGTTGTTTGGTGAAGTAGTGTTGCATATGATAGTGGCAGGAGTAGTCTTTTTGGTAACAGTATCTATTTCAATGCTTTTTTCAACAGGAAACATGATTCAGAAAAGCATAAGAAAAAGCCTTTCCAGTCACTAAAGAGGAGTAGCAGTATAGAAAGTTCCTTTGTGCCGTTATTTCTGTCTATTCTTTCTTGGAGGAAGGAATTTTCAGGTTGAAAGCATGTTAGATGCTCTGGATTAAATTATCTTCTGCAGCAGTGCCAGAGAAGTTAATAAGTAGACCAGCAGCCCTGCCTTTCTGCAGAAACTATTAATTTGATTAAGGAAAATGCTTCTGTGATTTTAGCCCTGCTTCTTACTCCACCAAAAAAGAAATCACCATTTCACACTGTGAAAGCAGGATTTGCCTCTTAATTTTTGGCCCTCACATACTGCAAGAGCAGAAACCACCCAGTGCCTTGCGGTATGGGGAGCTGCTTCCAACTCAGATGATGTCTTTTTGGTTATCTGCTCCTCAGGTTGTTTTTAGGGTGACTAGAAGGAGCATGGAAATGCACCCTACTGTGTACTGTGCTTCAGGTTAAAGACATGCCTTGTCTAAGGAATAAATGGTGTTGCCATATGAGAAAACAGTGAAACCCTAGACCTTCTCTGGAAAGCATACAGACAAAACAGAACAAAACCACCCAAAGCACATCAAATCCAAAGTGGCACAACTATCCTGTGATGTACCCCATTGTCATGCTTATCCCCTGAACCTTGGTAGCTGGTTGCTTCCTGCCTTCCTTCTTATCAGTACGCTAGGTTTTGTGATATTCTCAGGGCAGCAACAGGTCTTCTGCTGTCCCTTTGCACAGCAGTTTGCTGGAGGTGTTTAGCTTGTGGTGAAGCTGTTGGTATATGTATGTTTCTTTACACTACTTAGAGTGTAAACAGTACACCCTTTAAATAGCTCATAATGTCTTTTCTAGTCTTTTCAAGTGAGCATATAAATCCAAACTCATTTCATTTGTGAGATTTTTTTGTTCTGTATTCATTCAGTGAAAAAAAGGATGAACTTTCAGCCTAGGAGGTAAGAAAATTAAGGTTTTTTCTTAAAAATAATTTACCAGTAATTTGTCAATTGCTTCATAAAACAAGATTTTCATTTATGTCCTTCATTCACAGAAAATCCTGAATCAATACAACAATAGAAAAAATAAAGGACACATTTAAGATCTTTTTTTACTGTCATTATTATAAACATTCAGTAATAGAAACTTTTGAGAAATATTTTTAGGATAAACTGTTAATAAAATGCCTCTTTTGATTGATGTAAGTAAATACAATACAAGAGGAAACTGCACACTCTTTCTTTTCTGGTAGCACTGGTCAAGCCCTGGTATCAACACCTTGTTTAGCTGTCACTTGCAGGAAAATATTTTATGAGACAATTAAAATTCTTAGGTCATTTGCATTGTGAATTCAGGAATAATCATACCCTTCTGGATCAGTGCAACAACCAGCCAGCTCGGCTGTAACACCAGGGTTCACGTGGAGGTTGCTACCTTCGGATCAGCTTCCCCAGGAAAAGAGGGAGTGGAGGGCAGAGAGAAATCGGTGTGAGAGCCAAGGTGTGCTCAGGAGCTGCTGGCACCGCTGCAGGTGCCTTGTGGGTCAGAGCCAACTGCAGTGACACAGCTGTTCACAGAATAAGTTTCTGGAGTTTTCTGCCAGAGACTCCATTGTCTCGGCATTTTATTTTGCATTACTTTGTTTTGTGTTTTGTTTTTAGAGGGTTTTGTTTTGTTGTATTGTGTTTTGGTGGTTTTTTGGGTTTTTTTGTTTGAGCTCATCTTTTCCCTCTGCTTTTGGAGACACATATGGGAAATACTTGTAAGGCATAAAAAAACCCCAGCTCCTGAGGTTTTCTACTTAGGAGAATCCTCCAAAGGACTTATAATCTGTGAGAAGAGATAAAGGAGGAGGCTCTCTACACAGAGGAGCTGGATTTTACATCAGGTTGTTGGAGAGAGCATGGACAAATGGGCTTCTCCCATTGTCTCCAAAATGGTCCTGCTGCCTTGGAGGGAAATTGTGAGGAAAAATCATAAATCTTTGTGGAGCAATAAATAGAATATAAATGGGTATCCAATATGCCACTGCTTTTAAGCTCCCAGTCACACTGTGCTAGTCAGGTTTGGGGTAGGAAATAAAGACAGCCGCTTAGCAAATCTGGCAGGAATACAACAAAAATACTGTGAAAGATGACAAAAACTGATGAGTTTTCTATTCAAATCCATCACAAATCTCAGGAGTAAGGTTTTTGTATAAATATGTATTCATTTAAGAGAAGAAAGATAGTCTGCGCTTTTCAGTGTTGCTGTCAAAAACTGGATTTGTTTTGCATGTGTATTAATAGAAACAACTTTACTTTGTGGAATAAAATAGTTGTAGTTTTGTTCTTTTAGTAGATACATGATGAAAAATATTAATACTTTCATTTCAGAAGTAAAATAATGCAGTATTCTACATTATTTAATAATATTATAATTATTAATTTGCTAAATCAGTGATTTCACTTTTCATGTTTTTTACATCAAAACCAAATTCACACTTTTGCAACCATATTTAATTTCAAGATGTCATCAAAATCAAATAATTTAAAAAATCATAAATGTTTTATTACTAAATATCATCTAGAAAACAATGCATGTTCTTTAAAAGTCAGAAGTTTCATATTTATTTGGAAGATATGGAAATAATACAGATAAATCATTGTTTTACTACCAGTCTAGATAATCTAGATGCCATAAGAAAAGCTTTCTTACAGTTTCATTAGATATTAATGGATCTAGTTTCACCACCTATTTATTAGTGGTTAGCATTTCTTATCCATTCTCCCACAGCAGCAAATGAGATATTATAATTTCTCAGTTTGCTTAGAATAGAAGACACGTGTTCTGCATGACGTGTGCTAAGTGTTGGCAGAGATGGCTTTTTAAAGGCAATATTTAGTAAGTATATATACAAAGGATCTCTTGTCCAGTCATTTGGTAAGAAAAAATGTACTTCTGTCTCTGGGTGTGTTGCCACTTTCAACATGGCTGCATAGTTATGAATAAATGGGGCAGGTTATTACAGGAATAATATATATGGTTTTGCATGACAGTTTTGTTACTTTAAAGGTTTTCATTTTGTGCAATCATTTATTATCTTAGATAAGGGGAAAATTAGTGTACATGCCTCATGAAAACACATGCATATAATATGAACACATGTATGTGAGACTCTCTATATTACAGATATATATAGAGATATATATAGATCTGTATCAGGTTTGTTTCCCCTGCTCATAGCTATGAAGATGGTGCTGTAGGGTCAGACAGAAATCTGGATTGGCCACGTTCAGCCACGCACACAGCACCAGTGCAGATTCCAACCCTGTGCAGCCACCACGTTCCTGACGTGCTTTATTCCTTGGGAGTGTGCAGCTGGTCTTTTGGCCTATATGCAGGAGAACTGAAAATAATTATAATCCTGAGGTTTACACAACCTCTTTTTTTAATGGGACTCTCTAGTATTGTTCCACACCTCAGTCCTGTAAGTACATAGAGTAAGTAGAGGTATACTCCTTTCACAAAAAGACCTAAATAAAACGGAGGCCACTTAGTGGAATTTCAAATAGAAAGATGTAGTCAAAATAATGACTACTTGCAGTTTTGTTTTAAAGTCTGAGCATCAACAGCTGACCCATAAACAAGGTAATCCAAAACTCAATATTGCACATGAGCATCTAGCGAGAGTTGCTGTAATTTGATTTAGCAGAAGCTAAACCTTCTGTTAAATCAATCAGAGTCTTTAACTGCTCTAGCTGCCTGGTGTGTGTATGCTCTGTGATGCTGAGACTGTTACTAGGGAAGCAGTATAACTCTGGAGCTGCACAAAGTGGGAGCTGGAAGCCAAGAGTTTATTACTGCAATTCTCCCTATTCATTGGTTTGCTGTATGACCTTGGATGGCATCCATGTCATTGACTCTTGGCTTCTGCAGAGACACTGGGCAGAGGCAGATGTTCACCAAACTCTTCACCATGCCACATCATAGGTATGCTATTTACACCTCTCTGACTCAGTGGTTGAGGCAGAGCTGGTGCCAAGCTGACTAAGAAGAGTACGGAGCTATGACTGGCTGGCAGAGAGACCAGGTGGGTCCTACCTGGACGGGGTTTGTGAGACAAGAGGGAAGCTGCAACCTCAAAAGAAAAGGTGGCAGCGCTGCTGAGCGTTACTGACCCATGCAGTCAGCTGGCAAACACAGCATGGGCCTATTGCAAGCATAAACCTGTGAACTTTTGTCCTTGATGTAGTGCCTCTATGAGATATTAAAAATTCTGCCAGGAAGATCTTGAAGCCTAAGTAAGCAATAGGTGTACAGAAGCTTTTGCAAAGTCCAGAGAATGGCATGATTACTAATTTTTATTTTGGTTTGCTCTTGCTGATTCAGTTCCTGAACATCATGCAAGAAATGAATATTTAGGAAAGATTTGAGTTGGAAAGCAGCAGTGTCTGGCCAAACAGAGCACAGAGGGTGGGCTATCTGTATGATGTAACAGGGAAGATGCTTGGACATGGAGTTGTAGCTGCATGAGCTAATTGCATCTAGTTTCTTTTGCTGGTGGAGCATAGAGACAGTACAATGGAAGTCTAGATTGAAGATGTAGAAAAAGCAAATTTCATAGTGTTTAACACTTCCTTCTTGGGGAAAGGGTTTATCTGTAAAAGTGTTTTGATGTCATTTTGTTTTGTTCCTGAAGAAATTTCTTTGCTCTAAAAGCCAGGCATACTCTACGTGTGGGCGTCCATTGATGCATACATATTACATCTTTGTTCGGATTGGGAGCGTCATACAAAAGCAGACTTTTCAGTCATTCCCTCTCACTATGCTTTGATTAACATCACAGAGTGAGTTTAGGGGGGAAAAACACCAAGCCCCAAAATTCTTTTGTACAGAACTAAAGAACAATGTATTGTCCAGGTGCTCAGCAAATGCTCTCCAACTGCTAATGGGGACTTTTCCCATGATGGCAGACTGGTGCTAATCTGAAGTGATAATACTGAAACATGGGCACTGAATGCTCAGTGCCACCTCCTTCACTCTCCAGTCCCTTTATTTGTGCAATTGTATTTGCTAACACTTGTTCTTCACTGGGTGCAGATTTTCCAGATTCCTGACAGTGTTCCCTTGCTGATCATGTACTACTCTTTAGTTTTACTTAATTAATTCAGTATTATCTTCTCTGACTCTTGCAAGAGCAACAGTTGATTGTTCTTCAACAGTTGCCATTTGGCTTCAGAGAGACTTGCCACTGCCAAGATGGTTATGTTTCTTTTGAAAACCTCTCCTTTATTTTATAAATTCAACCCAATTAATCATCACATCATTATCTGGATTGAAGCTGAATTCTTCTAAAAATAATTTTTTATACACTGACACACACAGAAGTTTGCCTGTGCTAAAGAAAAATTTGTGATAGGCTCTGTTAAGATGTCTGCCTTCTGAGATAGGTGAAAAAATTACAGGGCTTACAGTAAACATTCAGATGAAAACAGAGAGTTTAACATTGTTTTCAAAATTGTTCTCAAACTTAAAATGTGAGAAGACCTGAATGAAAAAAGGAGGTCAGTGTAGAAGTGACAAAGAGAGGATGGAGTTTTGCCACTGATTTTAGTGGAATTAGGAATTTACTCAGGAGGTGCTGAAGCAGGATGAAGAAAGCCTCTTTGAGAAGTTGTAGATAAAATGCCTGGGAAACTTAGAAGCTATTGTGATAGTAAATTGCTTGTGGTTTGCCTCCTTAAGATGCCAAGACAGAAGCTGACCCAATGAAAAGGTGAACATGATCATGTTAGCCTTCAGAATATTGTCGAATTGAAACTATTTTCTGATGGGATTTTTAGAATGTTTTCCTGGCAAAAGTTGATGTATAACTTTTTTTCTTTTCTTTATTTATGCAAAAGTTCTTGTTGACACTATAATCACTGGTTTAGTGTATAAAGATAGTTCTTAATCAGATTTTTACCCTTCATGGATTAGGTAATCTGTGCTTTTTCCTGGTATTTCTGGTTTTCGTTTATTCAGGTTCTTTGCAAAAGTATTTGTGCTCCAGACAGATTTTATTACAACTAATAGAAAAAAAATATGTATTTATTTTAATGTCCCATATGGAAAAGGTGTTTTAAAATCAGTTCAAACAATGAGCAGTGTTGCACAAACCCCTGGGATAAAATCCTTTTCAAAGTGATGTGAGCAACATGCGTTATTCTGAATCACCATTTCTCTGTTCTTAACTCACCTGCTAGCAGTAGTGCCACAAGGAGCAAACATATTTTGATAGTAAATAATACTTTCAGTTCCTTTTTCTTTTTTAAATAAGTTCTGTTCCCTTCCTCAAACTACTCACATACTTATGTGTATGTTATTTTTCTTATTTTTTTCCAGAAGTAATATTTTCTTCTGCAACGTGCTGTAATCTGTTTCTCATATAAAGAGATTAGAAGCCCTTCCTGTCCTTATGACATGTTTGCTGTAATTCCTATTGTAAATAGATTTGTTGTTATGGAAAATTTATGCTTGGGGGGGTGGGTCTGAGAAGTCAGAGATAAACGTGAAGGATTCAAGGTTTTAAGAGCTATTTTTCTCTCTCTGATGTGTTCCCTTCTCCTTGTGAAAGACAGTGGGTGGGTCTAAATACCAGAATTCTTGGGGATATTTTTACATGTTGTCTGTGCTGTTCACAGCATGCTATGCCATTTTGGAGGATTTCAAGCCACTCTGACCTTATGGCCCTTCACCATGCCTTGGAACTGGAGTACTTGTAGCAGCTCAGCAGCACTTTCAAACCTCAGAGCCTCCTTCTGCCCATGGATGGGATGCCTGTGTCTTGTGTCAGCATTGGACTACAGAACTTTGTAATTTCAACATGTTGACGTACAGCTGCAATTGGTCTTAACCTTTGCCCTTTCAGTAAACGGAGGAGCATGTCTTTTTTCTTCAGAACAGCTGTTGGCTCTGGTACTGGGAGTCCAATGAAAATAAGCCATGCGAGTGTTTGAACAACTCACCTTTACCGTATTTGCTACCAAAAAGAAATAGAGAAGGAAAGAGGGGGGGTGGGGGGGGGGAAGGAAAGAAAATTAAAGGTTCATACCTGTGAAGAAAAAAAAAGGACCTGCAAATGCTTTGTAGTTTGTAGCCTCTTCAATGTGACACACACCATTTCTTCAACACAGCAAACTTGATTGCACAATGAAGACTGAGATTTTACAAAATACCGGTGGAGTAATTTTCTTGTAAAGAAGGTTTACTTTTTGGTTTCTCATACCCAGGGTACTCTGTACATCTTTACTTATTTATGAACAGACTGTATTTTGACATCACATAACTGAGGATATGTATAATAGGATTAAAGGCTATTATAAGCCTTTGCCTTATGGTACAGCAACTACTTTTGATTTTAGCACATTACAGAGTAGTTTAAAATATGTCTAATTTAAAATAATAGGTACATCACTGAGACAATCATGTACAGGAAGAATTTTTTGTGTAAATTTGTAATAATGATTCTTTTACATATTGTTAAGGTAAATGCTATTGAAAGATAGTAATGCCTTGTTGGTGAAGAATGAGGCCACGTGTGCACAAACTTGTGCAGTGCCTTATCAATGTGTTGGTTATAAATATGTAGATAATGGATTTTTTTTTAGATAAATTTGTCAAGACCAAAAGCATGGATGTCAAGTGTCAATAGGAATTGGGTTTTGTTCTCAGCTGTTTCTCTACAATTTCCTTCTCTCATCCACTCTGATTATGAGAAGCTTGATTTTGTGTGTCCCCCCCCGTCAAAGGAAATACAGATAAAACACAACTGAAAAGGAGTCCTTTGCTGTCTTTTTGTTTCCTCTTTTAAAGTTAACATATTAACCCTTTTTTAGAGTATTGGAAAATTAATTAGGAGAGTCATTCCATAAAGAAATAAAGAACACAAATATATTTTAAGACATAAATTAAACTGGAATCTTGGTACCAAATAGTTTTTGTCTCATCCAAAAATGAAGGAAACTATCGTCATCAATATTTTTAGAAATTAGAAATGAGAATATTTTGGAGAAATGGAACAAGAATGCTCATATACATTTAAGGTTTTTAATCCTCTTCCACCAGGAGTCAGATTTTCCTAAGATCTAACATCCATTGCTGGCAATGGAAATGGTGAAATAGTTATCACCAAGGATTTAAAATTTGCTTTCATCTGTACTCACTTACAGGACAAACCTAGATTGTGTCTGTCTGTGACTTGTGACTTTTCTAATCTTGAAGGCTATGAGCTACTTGGTTAGATAAACTGTTAGTCTGACTTTTTGGATTGAATTGTACCAATTCCCTTTGCCCAGTTTAAATATCTTACTAAAAAGAAGCCTCAGCTTTGTTGGTTCTTTTTCCAGGTTTTCTTCTTGTTTTGCAAAAAAACACCAGCCTCAAAACAACTACCTGCAAAGCTACAAAGCACCAGTGTAGCTACAAATCAACACCCTTCTCTATTGGAGGAATCATATTGCTGCTATAATTCAATGTATATGGATTGCTTTATTACCAACAGACAGGTTTTTATCCTACCAAGACTTACACATGTGCTTTGCTTTACCCAGTATGAGTGCTGCAACCCATGAAGTACTCACATATGTACATAAAGCACATTGTGGGTAGTTTTTAGAATTGAGACTATAATTAGCCTTTATTTTTCCTCAAGCAAAGTAGACAGCGATGGGGGGGTTGGTTATCTTTTTCTTCTTTTTTTTTTTTTTTTTTTTTTTTTTGGCTCTTTTCAATTTTTGGTCACTCATAGACTGAAAAAAGACAAAGTTTATCTGGGCCTTATTGTACAAAAAGTGTGTTGTGTCCACAATTGTGTACAGAATTTTTCTTCATTAATTTTGTTTTAAATTAATAAAATTGATTTGTGAACGTATTAAACAATTCTCTTGTATGCAAGTCTATGATATTTCTGTCCTCTAGGTCAGGAATGAGGAGGTGTCTCTCATCTCTCCCAAGGCAGAGAAGTTGCACCTTCTTGTGCCCAGCTGAGATGTTAAATAGGTTAAAAAATACTTGCATCTAGTTTACAGAAGGCTCAGTTAGATGACCAGCTGTTACTTTGCTTATCAGCAGGAACTAGAGAAGGTGAGTGCAGAAAAAGCCCTTGGCATCCTGGAAATGGGTGTCTAAGTCACTCACAGAAGCAAATGCCTGAACTTGGGGTGCCACAGTGCCTGTCATCCAAAGCAATCCATGTGCTGAATGGATGAGTCCACCATTCAAATGTCTCACCCAGAGCTATGACAAGTCTCACATCCTCTAAGGTTCTACAAGCCTGAACATCTCTGGGAATTCAGGACTGGCATTTTACAAGCACGGAGCAGGGCTGCCCTTTAAATCGGGAAGAGTGGCAGTGACCACCATTTAATAGCAGATGCTTTATTGTAGACACGCAGTCTGGTGGAGATCCCTCTTTGCTTCTCTGTCCATCAGTGAGAGTCTTGACTGGTTAGCACTTGTGCTCACTTTTTGTTCTAGTGAGACCTGCATTTTGTTGCTATGTTGCAATACAGGTTCAAAAACAGAGATGAAGAGTCTCAAGCCAAAAAAAAGGCATGGCTTAATCAAGTATGGGTTTGTGACTCCCAAGTGAGAAAAGGGATTAAGTCAGCATAAGACATTTTTAGCTAGTTGTCCCATTACAGCAGTAGTGGCCCAAAGGAGTGCATTGCTCCCATTCCCTGCACGTGTAAAATTAACTGGTGTCTGCCATTAACATGGTGTCTGCTGAGAAATTTGGTCCTAATGATGTCTGAGATGTTGAAAGTGCCTGGCAAGACTGGATGTGTTCAAAGATGTAAAAGAACTAAATGCATATAATTCTTACCTTTACAAAACACAGTATTTAATAACTTTAGGTAAGGAACAGGATGAAGTTTCATTGTAGAGTGTGCCTAAGTTTCACTTCAGGTAACTTGAATTCTTTGTGTCTAGCCTTTAGCATCTCCCTCAGTTCTGTGAAAGAGTAAAATAACCTGAATAAAAGGTTATGGACAAGAAACAAAGCTAATATCAATTTCCACATGACAAACACCTTTCCTTGCATGTATCTTCCACACTTCGGCCTTTCCTACTGCAAATCTTTTTTTAGGATTTATTGCAGTATAGCTTGTTCCTTGGCGGTGCTTATTGCAAGATCTCCAGCCCACTATGTGTGAAGGGTGCATTTTGACTATGCTGCCAGGTGCCAGAAATTGTCTTCCCTTAGAAATGACTTACCTTCAGAAGGCTCAAAGCGGAGTTTTCTCAGTTACAAAACCATTGAACAAATTCTTCTGAACAGTAGAACCCTGGAACAAGCATAGTGGCTGTAATTCCATGAGGTTTTGCAGTTTGCTTCTGCAAATAATAAACAAAGCCTCTGAGGTTTGCTATTTCTTGTAATTACTAGGACTGAGGTCTTGTGGAGACCGAAACCCCCTTAGCCAGCTTACCATGCTTAAGAAGCTGCCTCTCTGTCTGTCTCCTCTGTTGATGCACTGAATGTTCAGGTGTGCTCCTGCACTGGCCAGGAAAATACTCTGACTGTTGTGTGGAACTCAATTTGGAGATTTTGGTGTTTAGGCTGGTGGGTGATCAAAATATTTTAAAAGCATACTCTTTCATAATAGCTTCTGATTTCAAATGAGTCTTAAACCAAGAACATCAAATTGGGAGCATTTCTTAGCTCTAAACTTGCTTCCAGAACCCTGACAGACAGATAGCTAAACATTATCTGACATCACTGATAGAGGCCATGTAGCCTAAATATACTACACTGTAAATCAGCTCCTTTGATACATGAAAACACATACTCATATTAAAAAGTACTGCCTCAGGTCCCTCATTTATTTTAAACTTCTGCATCTTAAAGTGATTATATGTACAGTACTGTTGACATTTTTGAGGCAAAAGAAACCAGATGCAATATATTATTCTGCTGTAATCCATTAGAGCATTGAATTTGCAGTGACAAATCACAATTGCAGCTTTAAAAACTTCTGTATATAATGTGAAGAATGAAATTGAGCTCTTTGTTTATGTTTCCATCCTTTTCTTTTGAAGCTGACAACCTAACAAATGGAAGCAAAACTAAGACCAACCAAGGACCTCCGTTTATGTATTTGGCACCACCATGGAAGTTGGATGCTCAGAGCTGAATTATGTCTATAAGTTTTCAGCACAACACCAATGATGCTGGAAATTATTCCAGTAAGCACTTAAAAAAAGCACTTAAATCCCCTCTGAAGTCAGTGGCTTTCTTTCTGAGCATCTCCATACTCAGAAAACAATTTTTATGGAGCATCATATGAAGACCCTTCTTAAAACCTTGTAAGAAAGCAAGGATTCCTGTAGAGTGAAGGAGATTTTGTTGTGATGTAAGTAGGGCATAAACTTGTGGTCTACCTTTTGGAACATGTCAGTACTGCTTGAAGTTTCCATTTTTTAGATGCTCACTGATAACCATGTTCAGCTGTAATAATTTTCATTCAAAGAATAACACATATAACTTTGAAGTAGTGCCAAGAAAGTGAAATTAAAAATAGTAATTATTATTATTTACATCTTTTGTGACTGGAATGCATGCTCAGTGAGTGGTACCTTTGCCTCAAAAATGCTTGCAATGCAAGCTAATAAAATATTTTAGAACTTCTTCTTTGCCCTTTCTTCCAATTTTCTACTTCTCTCAGTGTTGTGACTCTTGAATTCTGCACTGCAACATGAGTAGGGAATAGATGTCCTGAAATCTCTCCACAACCTATTAACCATGTGAAATATATAGATAGATAGATAGATAGATAGATAGATAGATAGATAGATAGATAGATAGATAGATAGATAGATAGATAGA
>JAWWEU010000081.1:120152902-120166489 GCA_035583155.1 Acropternis orthonyx | reverse complement strand
GATAGATAGATAGATAGATAGATAGATAGATAGATAGATAGATAGATAGATAGATAGATAGATAGATAGATAATGTTGCCAAGCTTTGTTAAGACAGCAGAATTTAAATGGTGTGTCGTTGAGCCTGTTGTCTAACTGATTTAAAACGGTTTGCAACAGAAAATTACCCTTACTCTCATTTTCCAGCACAACTATGAAAAATAAATAAAACTCTTATATTTGACTACTCAAATCATCCATCTTTGTAACTGTCAGCATGTAATTTAACATGAGGGCAAATAAACTCACATTCTGATACACCAGGGGAAAATACATTTTTCGTTTTGTACTAATATTCTACATGGCCATTTCAGGTTTTTAAGTAGCTATAAGTTCATGATAATGGTATTAGAACAACAGCAGAACAAAAACTAAATATGTGGATTGATCTAAAGGAAAATACAGATCTGTCAGCTCTCATGGAAGCAACATCATGTTGCCAACTAACACCTTGTGTAAGTCAGACAAAGACCCAAGTAAGTATGTTATTAGCAATCTGCCTTTCCCATTGCTTCACCACTATTGGCAATGTTTTGGCTGAGAAGAGGTATTTGTGGTTTGGGTTGTGTTTCTCACCCTCACTTTGAAGGATTTTGCAGGGACAGCTGTCTAGTGCTTCCTGGAGGGCTGGACTTTGATGCTGTGCTATTTCCGGGCTTATGTACAGGTGCATTGTTTTCCAAAGTGGGAGTTGAATCATTTGCAAAGGAAGACTCAGTCTGCTTCATTTTCTGAGTTGCCAAGTCATGTCAAATCTGACATAGAAGTGAGGTGAAGTCTAGAAATTGCATTAAACTGAATAGCTGGGACTGCAGTGAGGGGCAATATAATGCAGAGAAAGTGAAAAGTACTTAGAAAGGGAAAAACAAAACATAAATTGACTTGAAAAATGTAGGATAATAAATCTGGGAGAACATAATGAAAAGCAAGGAATGGGGAAGAATGATGAGTTGTCCAGAATGGAAAAAAATAAGTTTAGGAAGGCAAATTCAATTTCTTGGCTCTGTCACAGAATGACCCAGGCATGTTGTCAGGGCTCAGGCTCAGCAAAGCTAAGTGTTGCTGTGGCTGACCACCAGCAGGTCATCCAGGGCTTCAACTGGCCATGGGTGCTCTCCATTGAGAGAGCTGGGAGCCTCAGCGAGGGCCTGCAGAAGCCAGCTACTGGCACCAGAACTGTGCACGAAATCCCATCCCTACCAGGAGCTTGGGCACCACATCTTGCTTCTTGACTGATGGTTGATATCTCTTCCCCCTGCAGGACAGGAGGTTACCTGGGGTGGGGTACATGGCAGGAGGTGCCTATGTCCTGTGCGACACCTGCTGCTCACCCTCTCTGCAAGGAGCTTAGCGATTAGTGACCACTTGCACAGGATACAGGTGACTTTAAGCCAAGTCTGTTTTCAACCCTTTCCAGATCTATGTGGGAGGCTGCCTGCTGTTGATGCTCTCAGAGAGCCGGAGGAGTTCTGTGGGAGCGGAAGAAAACAGGAGCTCAAGTATGCAGGCTCTCAGTGAAACACAAAAGGATGATGTTTGCAGAGCAAGAACACTTTGCCTGTGTACAGCTGCTTAATGCAAAATACAGAATTGGAATACAGAACTGCCTGGGAGCTGGCACTTAAATCAGGGCTCCTGCCTCTGAGGCATGTGCTCACACCACCAAATTGCAATAATGCCCTTTGCTCTCCTCAGCCAAATCCATTGGATGGACTGAAACAGATTCAACAGGAGGGAGCAACAATACCTGTTTTCCTTCCTCTTGTGATTTAAGCCCGACTGGTCACTAAGCCCCATGCAGCCACTCACTCAGTCAATCTCCCTGCATTAGAATGGGGGACAGAATAGGAAGAGTAAAAGTGAGGAAACTCATGGATTGAAATGAAGACAGTTTAATCAGTAAAGACAAAGCTGTGCACACAAGCAAAACAGGGCAAGGAATAAATTCACCACTTCCCATGGCCAGCAGGTGTTCAGCCATCCCCAGGAAAGTAGGGCTCCATCACGTGTAATGGTGACTTGGGAAGACAAACACCATCATTCCAAACATCTCTCTCTTCCTTCTTCTTTCCCCAGCTTTATATGCTGAGCATGATGCCATATGGTATGGAATATCCTTATGGTCAGTTGGGGTCAGCTGTCCCAGCTGTGTTCCCTCCCAGCAATTTGTGTACCCTGAGCCTGCTTGCTGGTGGAGTGGGATGAGAAGCAGAAAAAGCCTCAATGCTGTGCAAGCACTGATCAGCAATAGCCAAAACATCCCTGAGTTATCAACACTGATTTCAGCCCAAGTCCAAAACATAGTCCCATACAAACTACTGTGAAGAAAATTAACTCTATCCCAGCCAAAACCAGCAAAATACCTCTCCAGAATAAACAAATGCAGTTCTCAGTACCAAGACAAGCAACTGAATAGGAACAAAATCATGACATTCCATTTTACCTCAAGAAATGCTATTATAGCATTTCCAGATGGGATTATTAACTTTGCATTAAATTCGTGTTTCAGCTTCTAAATCTATCTATGCAATTATTATTTATATGTGACTCACTTAAAATTCAGCAGAACATCTGTGTCATACAGGTCTATTTACATGCCATTTGGTTCTTGTCACTAATCTGGGGTCACAGGAGGTCAGTCCAGTAGTATCTCCACAACACAGCACGTAAATCGTCTATGACTGCTTGTGATACCTTCTTATAAAATGAGAGTTTGAAATTCAATTTAAATCACCCAGTTTTATACCCAGTAAGAACCTTGCTGGATCTCTTTTGTTTTAAGACATATAGTATTTAAATAGTATTTGCTAAAAAAAACCAAAAACAACAACAACAAAAAAAAAAAAAAAAAAAACAAAAAAAAAAACAAAAAAAAAACCAAAAAAAAACACCCAACCCTAAACTGTATACTTAGTTGTCTAGGGAACAAGGAAAGCTCAGCAAAATAAAACTAAACCAGAAGGAAGCAAGGTTGCAATACCCCTTTTAAAAGTAAAATGCAGGCAGAAAAGAATAAGTAAGTTTTTGTGAATATTAACATTCTTTTATTGTTCTCCTATAGTCCAGCTGAAATTCATTCTTCTAGTACCTTTTTGTCCAGAACCTCTCCCCATTGCCCCAGCTGCAGTGTGAACCAGCAGGTCTGAGCATTCTGCTGAGTGTCTTTGGGCATTTCCCTGCAGAAGAACCAAACCAGAAGATGAGTGTGCAAGAAGGTAGCAGAGCCAAAGTAAGTATCTTCTTGGGAGTGAAGGTCCTCTTGTTATTATTGGCTGTTCTTGCTTAACACAGGCAACAGGCATGTTAAGTGACAGTTGAGAAGTTCAGTTACTGAATTGTATTTTTTTATTTTCTTTCTTAGAGATAAGAATTGAAATTATTTGAAGTCAAAGACTAAATTTCCATCAAAACCTGAGCATAAATTGTCTATTAAAAATCTCAGATATTGGGTCACCTCTTGGTTTCAATAAAATTTATGAGCATCTGTGCAGATCTGTAACTGTAGCAGACCCTGAAAGCTTATTGTCCTTTTTGCTTAATATTTGCCCTTTTTTTCCCACTAGAAATAGAAACAAGATAAACCTGATGATTGCTATGACAGCCCCAAGCCAGAGCTTTGACTGAAGACTTTTATTTTGTTCTTGAAAAATGTTTTTCTTGGGAATGTGGTTTGGTGTTTATCCTCCTTCCTGCTGAGCAGTCCAAGTCCTGAGCTGGGACACTGGGTGATGAGAGAAGATACTGATCTCATGCTCCTTGTTTTTTTCTTTTCTTTTTTTTTTTTTCTTTTTTTCCTTTCTGAAGCATATTTTCTCCCACATTTGTTTGTGAAGAACTGATCTTCTGTGATCCTGGTCTTACCATTTTAACTTCTTCCTAATCTGTGCAATGTCCTCCTCCATATTCTACGATGCCCCAATGTTTTAAACATTGACATCTGAGACAGAAACTATTTAATACTTCCATTATAGTATATAATGTTCTGAGATGGATAATACTGCACCTGAAATGTGAAGAAAAAGTTACAGTTCAGATAGTAATAGTTTCCACAGGCTTCTAATTGCTCTTTCATCTGTACCACATATAGACTGATGTTCAAACCTTTTGTAGGTCTCTGGCAGGACTTTGAATGGTTATGTTGTCTCTGGTCAGTTTTCCCAACCATTCTAGTAATTTTGAAAACATGCTGGCAAAAGAAGTCTGTTCCACAAGACTCTTGGTTTAATTCTTAGACAGTGGCTTTCTGGTGAATATTTGTGGTATCATTCTAAAGTGTGGAAATACATGGGATTTTTAAACCCTCAGTTTCCTGGTGGGAATAACTCTGGACAGATGGTTTTACTATCCAGATGACAAACTAATTGCCAATAATTTTGTAGAAATAAAAGTCTTACTTGAAATGATGACTTAATTGCTATGTAAAAGAAGAACAGACTATTGTAAATGTTTCATTGTGTTACATGAATCTGAAGATGAACTATGAATGCTGCCTGCAAATCAGTCTGTTCATTACACTTCCTTAGACTTGTAGCTTGATGTTCAAGGGTTCCTGTTCATTCGGAGTCATAAAGCAGAGGGAAATTTTGGCTCTTATTCATGGAAAAAAATCATTTAATCCACTCTGGTCTAACTGGAAATGAAAAGTAGACCCCCTTCAAACATACTTTGAATCAAAAATGAAGGACAGCTGCAGTCTGAGGTTAAATCCAATCATTTCCACAGTTTAGTAGAGATACTGAGATTTGGATTTTGGTCTTTTGATTTACTAATCCACCTAAATAACCAAGTGACATCACTTTTAATCTGCAAGAGGGTAACTAAGTGAGAAAAGCTAAGATGCAGTATGTTTGTGGCTGAACTGGCACATGAGCATGCTTAAGCACATATAACAAGCATTCCACAGATCTCAAACCCACGTGTTTCATTCCCTGTCACTTGGATTTCACTTCCAGCATGAACTGCAGTCAGTATCTGTACAGGTATGAGGAATTCCCAAATGGTCCCAAGGCCACCATATATTCTTCCTATCCATCTTCACATGCTCTGTTGTGAATCTGTGTTTATGGAGAAATCAGTATTGTTTTTTCAGTATTGCTTTTCTGTTATATCAGTTGTGTGATACAATGAATGGAGAAGCAGAGGCAGCAGTGTTTGGGTCTGTGCCCATCTCACTAATTAACAGCCACAACACCATGTTTGCAGGGACTGCTCTGCCATGGCAGGGTTCAAGCTATTCCATATACAGCCCTATTTCATATATCTGCAGAGTGCGTTCATCAGCTCCATCAATCTTGGCCTTTTGGCATTACATAACATTAATTCCCTACATTCACAGCCATTGTAGGAATGCTGCAAGAGTGTGAAATGGCAAAGCTGTGACTTGTCATGGCATATTGACTCTTCTATGCAGGTTGGATTCCAGTTTATTAAATTCAAATCAAGTCACTGAGTAACATGTCAGGTCCTCATGTCTCATTCATTTTATATCTTCACTTGAAAGAGAATTTTCTTTTCATCTTTGTGTTTGGTGTTTACCAAAAGTGGCCTGGGTAAAATAAACAAAATACCATGTATTTATGTCTATAGCTAGAAGAAAGGCTTTGTTTCAAACTCATTACAATACTCCTTAACAACAGCATGCAAAATTTAAGCCTGCTTATTCAATGGCAGGAAGAAAAACTTGCATTAAATTTATAAATAAAATTAGTCATTGATTCTATGAAACATAGATTAATCATGTTGTGAGTGATATGGCCTATTAAAAAAAAAAACTTTGGAGCGCTAGCAGTCAGACTGCAACCAACTCGGACACTTTCATATATTCTTATAAATCTACAGTGGTTGGTAGTTTTCTTTCCTTCAAAGAGGAAGGCAAACAAATATAAAGAGAAGGACACAGTTTTGATTTGAAATTACTTAGCCAAAAGTTGAACCCGTGCAACTGTGTCATTTTATTTATCCAACAGCACTGATGTTCTGTGTTGTCAGAACTCCCCAAATCTTCAAGTCTGTAGCATAGACAGTAAATCCAAAAGAATCACATTTTAGTAACACTAATCAGTGAGCAGCTGAAAAAGACCAGAGACACAACAAACAAAATAGGATAATGGTAAAAACCTCTGCCCACAAACCTAGCTTGTGGTGTCCGCAACTTTACCACAGCATTTCAGCTTGCCAGATGCTGACTGCATCAGTCTGCAAACATTCTATAATTCCTTTTTTAAAGAGAAGTTGCAGATGCATGGTAGATGACAACCATTCTGGATCTTTAAAAATAAATGGCTAGGCTACGCCAGGCTAGGCTAAAAAGCCTAGGTTAAATGGCATAACTGATGAAAAACCATCAATCTCTCAGAGGAGTACTTATCTCTCAGAAACTAAAGACAGGCAGCAGTCTAGGAGAAAGGGTCAGCCAGGCTAGGAGATTTTCTTTGGCTTAGAGAGCATGTTGCATGCCATGCCAACACCTGTAGTTCATCTTAGAGTCCAAGTTGTCATTGTTTGCCTGGGGCTTTAACCCACGTCTCTCCAGAGCAGAAAGGAAAGCAGGTGGTGCTCCATGGCAGGAGCAGCCAAGTTCATCCAACTGCAGCACAGCCATCCATGGCCCTCCTGTGGATCCAAGATCTTCCCTTGTACCTCTGCTGCACTTGTAGTGACAGCACTAGAGCTAAAATATTGAACTCTGTGCAGAGTTGTACAGCATGTGCATCCCCTGGACACTGCCCTAGGTTCTATAGGAAAGCTAAGCATGAGTATGGACAGCAGGAAAAAGCCCTTATCAATTCTTGTCCTCCAACCAATGCACATCATGGAAATACATGGAGATACAAGCATTGTGTATTTCTTCAATATACAAAGAGGTCAAATAGTTTCAGTGATGTCAGTATTTTATTGTGTTTTATTTGTAGTGTTATTTCTAATTCAATTGTTTTATTTTCTTTACTCCCACGCATCCCAGTGGGTCAAACAGATGTCCTGATGTTTCAGAGACAGTCCAACTTCTCCTTCTGCTGAATTTTGGTGTCCCTTGAGAGAGTATCACTGTGGCCCATCTCTGGCTTTCCATGTGGTGTGTAGGGTACAATAAAAGGCAGAGAAAATGGTCATTCTTAGTGACCACACAACAAAAGTATATGGAGATTACACTTCCCCCCCCTCTCAATTCAAGGCTGGTGGCTCTGCAGTGAAGGAGGAACATTATATCTTGTTGAATCAGGCAACATATCTAGAGGAAAAAACCTTCTACAAGCAAAGTTCCTAACTCCACTTCTGCCCATGGCCATGGCTCCTATGTTGACAACTATCAGGTTGTGTGACAGATGATTACAGTCCAGCAGCCTTTCACATTTCATGAAATTTGAACTGGAATTGAATCCTAGAGGTACTGTGCCAGCTGAATTGTAAGGGTGTTGTGAAAGGTTTGCTTTTGTCTGAAGGGAAGGATCTGAGTGTGAGGGAGGGCAGAAGAAATAGTTATACAGAAAAAAACTGCTTCAGTGTTAGTAGGCCAGTTCTAATGCCACTTTTATCTCTCCCTTGCTAAATGTAATCCTCAATTCTTTGTACATCTCTGTTTCTTTCACATTTTTCTCATGCCTGATAGGCTATGCAGTAATTGAGATGGTTGGGCAAGTGGTAGGGGAGTTTATTTTGTTTTCCTCAGCATTTATTTTTTAAAACCTCTGAGGATAAATGGAAAGAAAGTCTTGACAATATGAGCATTTGATTAAACAACTGCTAACAATAATGTGTAAACCATTTACTGTGATATTTGTTCTAAAATACAGTGCCTAGCAAGTCAGCTACCTCTAAAGTTGTATGTCTTCATGATGCATGTCAGCAAGAGCTAGTGCTTGGCAGGTTCTTCTAAAGAATGCAAAATTGCTTAATAGGGACTTATCCATTAAAGAAATGTGAACCTTTAAAAGCCTGTCAGGTGCTGGCAGAGACTGCAAACTTCTTGAGCAAAAAAGTTATCCCTTGTACCAGATGACCTCCATGTGTCAAAGGACATGCCACCTGTGGAGGGTTGACCCTGGCTGGATGCCAGTTGCCCAGCAAAGGTGCTTTATCATTCCCCTCCACAAACGGGCAGGGCAGAAAATTTAAAATGAAGGGTTCATAAGTTGAGATAAGGACAGGGAAAAATCACTCACTAATTACTATCATGGACAAAACAGGCTCAACTTGGGGATATTAATTGAATTTATTACCAAACAGAATCAGAGCAGAATAATGAGAATCAAAACAAATCTTAGAAATGTCTTCCTCCCGCCCCTCGCTCCTTGCCGAGCTCTACCTTCTCCCTGCCAGTGGCACAGGGAGACAGGGAATGAGAGTTATGGTCTGTTCATCAAAGGTTGTTTTTGTGGCTGCTCAGGGAGGAGAGTTGTTACCCCGCTCCAGAGTGGGATCCCTCCCAGAAGAAGCAGTTCTCCATTAGCTTTTCCAGTATGAGTTCATCCCACAGGCTACAGTTCTTCATGGACTGCTCCAGTGTGGGTCCTTTTCCATAGCAGAATCCTTCAAGAACAGCCTGTTCTGGCATGGGTCCTCCACAGGGTCACAAGTCCTACCAGGAAACCTGTTCTAGCATAGGTTCCTCTCTTCATGGGTCCCCAGGTCCCTGCCAGAAACCTGCTTCAGCACAGGCTTCTCAGAGGGTCATAGCCTCCTTAGGGCATCCAGCTGCCCTGGAGTGGGGTTGTCCATGAGTTATAGGTGGACCTTTCCTTCCCCATTGATCTCCATAGGCAGCAGGGGCACAGTTGCCTCACCACGGCCTTCACCGCAGCCTGCAGGGGAATCTCAGCTCTGGCGCCTGGAGCACCTCCTCCCCCTCCTTCTGCACTGACCTTGGTGTCTGCAGAGTTGTTCTTCTCACATATTCTCACTCCTCTCTTTTCTGAATGCAGTTACATCTGCAAAATAACTTTTTTTGCTTCTCAATTGTATGATCACAGAGGTGTTAGTACCATCTCTGACTGACTTGGCCTGGGCCAGCAGTGGGTCTGTCTTGGAGCCAGCTGACTTTGGCTCTGTTGGACATGGGGGAAGCTTCTGGCAGCTTCTCACAGAAGCCACCTTTGTAGCACCCCCTGCTACCAAAACCTGGCCATGCAAACCAAATACACCACCACAGCAGCAGAATCTAAGGAAAATGCTTAGCTTAGAAATCCTCTCTCTCTTGGTTTTATTGTCAGTATATTTGTGTGGGCACCACAGCCTGTGTCTTTCAAGGAGGCTGGAATGACAATACCTGTCTGTCTTAGTTTGAAAGAGAAAACTAAGATATCTGGGGACCAATAGAACAAAGGACCCCACCCGATTAACCACACCAAGATTCACTGTAGATTTCAAATTAGGGAATAGGTTTAATTAGGTGAATGGTAAAAGGGCAAAGGGGGGAAAATAACAGCTCCCAAACCAGTTCTAAGTATATATGTATAAATATATATACACACACACACAAACTGGGAACAACAAATGACTGAGCAGAACAAAGAAAACACAAAAAAAACCCTGGTTGGAACGTTCTGTAATACTAGTCACGGACAGTGGGTGACACTGTTGCACTGCGGTGCAGCCACGCTGTTCTCTCAAGCGCCGCTTGGATGAAGTGGCAGGGCACCGGCTGGCGGCAGGCGGGACAGCTGGCAGGGAGTGGAGGCAGACTGGACCCTGTCTGGTTGGCAGCGACTTCGATGGACTGGGCTGGGGCGTGCGGGATGGTGCCTGCTCCGGCAGCGGGGCACGGGTGTCCGGCGGTGACGGTCTAGGAGAGGGGTGGATGTCCGACCGTAGCAACAGGCTAGGAGAGGGGGCTTGGCTCGGAAGACGGAGCGCCCTGGCGGCGACCAGGCAATAAGAAGGGGAAACTGACTGGCTTGTCTCGGTGTCCCAGGATCCACGGGGAGGCTGCAGAGAACAGCTCCAATGCAGCTGGGCACCTCGGATGGCTGTAGGCAATGGCTCCGAACACAGCGCCGACCAAACTGCGTGTGTCCAAAAACCGATCCAAAACTGAAAGTAAAAATGTCCCCTCTCTTCCTCCCTGACCCAGAAAATTCTCCCCTCCCCACCCCCTCCCCTCCACTCCAGGCTTCACTCCCGGTCCGGGCGGGTGAGGGAAAGAGAAAATTCTCCAAACTTAAACCCATAACAGAGGGCATGTAGTGATAGGACAAGAGGTAATAACTTCAAATGGAAAGAGGGAAATTAGATATTAGATATTAGGAAGCAGTTCTTACCTGTGAGGGTGGTGAAAATCTGGAACGGGTTGCCCAGAGAAGTTGTGGATGCCCCATCCCTGGAAGTGTTCAAAGTCAGGTGGGATGGGGCTTTGAGCAACCTGGTCTAGCAGAAGGTGTCACTGCTCATGACCCCAAACCAGTCTGTGATTTTGATGATTCTGTGACACTATTTGAAAAAGACCTTAATGCAGAATAATTGCTTTGCAAATAAAACTAGAATCAGCTTGGTGGATTTAGCTTTAGTCTGAAATAAAACTTTTTTTTCCTTTTCTTTTTTTGTATGAAAGAATGTTTTCACATGGGAACTTGTCTGGGACAGTTAAATTCTATTGGAATACTTTCTTGGTACAAAGTTTGCTGCTCATTTCCTTCCGACTAGATGAGCTTTCAGCATGTTTCTTCTACATATGCTATCAAGGCCTCGTTCTGATTTCATTTATATTTATATTCATTTTATTCCAAAATACCCAAATAACTTTATTGGAATGATTCCTGATTTAGTCTGGTATGAGATCAATATCAGGACTTTATTGTTGTTTGAATAGATGCTTTCTCTGTTTATCAGCCAAGCTGAAAAAAATTTGGATCAAACTATGAATATTCTTTGTTTCTCATCCTTGCTGAAATGAAAATGTGGTAAAAATAGTTTAATACAATACAACACATTGGCCTGAGATAAAACATTTCATATTTTTTAAGTAAAACAGAAAAGAGGATTCCCAAAATAAAAATTCCTTAACCTGCTGCTGTTCTCTTCCTCTCCCTTTTATTCACTAGTTCAAGGTTAGATTTTTAACTTATACTTGGAAAAATAGGTCCAGATACTGCATTTTTGAACTTATTTCAAGACAATACCTTAACAACCTTATGCCTTTCTAAGAGAAAAATTAATCTCATTTCCTCTGATGTTTTTACACACAGTGTAAATAGCATTCATCATTGCACAAAAGTAAGATTTATCTGATCAAACTCAGATGTCTACATCAGCCTGAACAAGCAGAGACTGAGGGGAGACCTCAACACAATCTATTACTTCCAAGTGACAGGAAGAAGGAGGGGCAGGCACTGATCTCTTCTCTGTGGTAACCAGTGACAGGACCTGAGGGAACGGCCTGAAGTTGTGTCAGGGGAGGCTAAGGTTGTATATTAGAAAAGGGTTCTTCATCCAGAGGGTGCTTTGGCACTGGAACGGGTTCCCCAGGGAAGTGGTCACAGCAGTAAGCCTAATAGAGTTCAAGAAGCATTCGGATTATACTCTCAGGTACATGGTGTGACTCTTGGGGATGGTCTTGTGCAGGGCTAAGGGTTGGACTCGATGTTCCTTGTGGGTCCCTTCCAACTCAGAATATTCTGTGATTCTGCGATCTAGATATCCCCGGCTTCTTTTAAATAACAACAAGAAGTAAGCTCTTGGAGGATTTGATTACTTTAAGACCTAAAATAAGCATGACTTTTTTTTTGACCTTCAAGTTGCAGATGTGCATCCCCTCCTTATGCCAGCAAGCTCTTTTACTGCATGCTAGACAAGCTTTAATGTCACAAAGGACACTTCTGTCTGCATTGTCCTCTACAATGCCAGCTCTCATGATGTGCACAGATCATACAGACACTCTGCCACTGTGTAAAACCAGTGGATGCTGAGCTGGGCAGGTAGGGGTATTTTTTTCAAGTGTCGGGGATGTCCAGTTTATATATTTGTCACTCTCTTGTCTGAGGAATGCTTTGCTACTTTCCAGCTAGGAATAAGACAGGCAAATAAAATTCAAATGCAATCATTAATTCAGAACATCTAATATAGAAAACTACAGGTACTTTTGAGAGACAAAAGTGAGAAAATTAAATACAAATACCACTTATTCTACTTAGCTATATGATCTAAACATCCAAACAGAACTTGTTTCTGACTCTCAGCTAGGACCAGATAATGGCCAATATGGTCTATTCCACTTTGGAATAATCACAGGGTTGAAGCCTCTATAACCACTATAGACGACTATTTTCCTCATAGGTGTATTGTAACAACGGTCCAGATGATTCAAACTTAGAATCTCTATTTCTTTTTCCTGAATGTGGAATGAGTCCTTACAAAAGGCAGAAGTGTAACATGGGAGATGTGTAGACACAATGGATGTTTAAAGCAAAGTGAGGTGAATCCTTGGAGTCTCACCCGCCAGATGAACATTTGAAGCAGCAGAGAAGAGGGCAATTCCAATCCCTGTTATGTTTTTATGCTACTCTTTAAATAGTTCATGCAAAGCAAAACAATTAAAACAGGAGTATCCCAACACATCACCTTACAGAATCTTACAGCTCAATGGCAGTCAAGAAAGAGGGTGAAGACATTGAGTTAAATGTTTAGAGTGTACCAGGGCTTGAAGGTCCTGCCTGTCAGATGGCTTATGTAGCAACATGGATAAACACTAAAGGTGAAGTCTCTAAAGCCATCATGACAGACCTATTCTACTCCATTCTCCTACAGCACTTTGCAGAATGAAAGCTGGTGCAGCAATCCTCTTTTTCCACTAACAGTGTGAAAATGCAAATTCAGATATTTCAAAGGTACATTTGAAATCTGCTGTTTGAAGAAGAAAAGAAAATCTGTATGCACTAGTATCCAATCTAACGCTTCCCTCCCCCACTTATGGTGCTGTAAACATACAAAACAACCAATTAGTAATTCATGCTAACTTTGGAAATTTTGCAAGAATGACTGAATGCATATTTAGATTTGAAGACATCCAACACTTGAAAATTAGCTTTAACTCTAAGCACAATTAACCTGAGATGCACTCAGTAGCTCTCACAAACAATGCACTAATCTGTTCCCCCCTATTTGCTTTGTGTCACCCTTAATTCCTTCAGCAGCCTACAAGATTTACAGCTAGACTAGATAGCTCTGCACTAAATGATGGTCACATCCATGACCACAGTAAGAATATAAATGCCCTCTGCATCAATTACGTGACAACATGGGGAGGTCTGCTGTGTAGCCCAATGCTGATTTCTTAAGCCGTGCACCTATTTTAAAGGAATTATCTCATCATCATGGCTAGGCTTTGCGAACGAAGATTTGGGAAGGGCTCTACCCATGCTTGCTGCAAGTACACTGATGGCTAAAAAGGCCAATGTGAGATAGACAAGTCCGGCTGCAAAAGGCACAGTGGAAAGTCTCCACAGGCGGGATTGGCGAGTCACGTTTTTTTCTGTGTTGTCTGTTTTCTTCAACACTGATCCTGCGTGTGCTCTCAAAGGAAGCAGCAGCATTATGAATGGTGTGTCTCCATGCTTCCCA
>JAWWEU010000081.1:120088351-120152802 GCA_035583155.1 Acropternis orthonyx | reverse complement strand
GGAACGTTCTGTAATACTAGTCACGGACAGTGGGTGACACTGTTGCACTGCGGTGCAGCCACGCTGTTCTCTCAAGCACGGCTTGGATGAAGTGGCAGGGCACCGGCTGCTGGCAGGCGGGACAGCTGGCAGGGAGTGGAGGCAGACCAGACCCCATCTGGTTGGCAGCAGCTCCGATGGACTGGGCTGGTGCGTACGGGATATTGCCTGCTCCAGAAGCGGGGCACGGGCGTCTGGCGGTGACGGGCTAGGAGTGGAGGCTTGGCTCGCAGGATGGAGCGCCCCGGCGGCGACCAGGCAGTAAGAAGGAGAAACTGACCGGCTTGTCTCGGTGCCCCAGGATCCCCGGGGAGGCTGCGGAGAACAGCTCCAATGCAGCTGGGCACCTCGGGCGGTTGAAGACAATGGCTACGAACACAGCGCCGACAAAACCGCGTGTGTCCAAACTGATCCAAAAAAACAAAAGTAAAAACGTCCCCTCTCTTCCTCCCTCCCTCGGAAATTCTCCCTTCCCCCCACCCCCTCCCCTCCACTCTAGGCTCCACTCCTGGTCTGGGCGGGTGAGGGAAAGAGAAAATTCTCCAAACTTAAAACCATAACACTGTCTCACTCAGGATGATGTCATTCTTGTCCTAATTTGTGATAATACAAAGAAACTCACATGTTACAAATTGCCAAGAAGAATAGGCTCAGGCTGTGAGCCAAAACGTGGTTTTTTAGGGTTTTCTTTCCCTATTGAAAGCTACATCAGAAGCAGAACTGGAATGTGGAAGAATCATTCTAGATTTTCTGGAATATCTGGGTTTATCCAATTGCCTGATGCCTATTCTGCCTATGTAATTTCTAATGATTTAGGTTTAAACCCTACTTTACTTTTCATTTTTTAAAACATGTTGTTCCATCAATATTGCTGTATATTTTTTGTTTCTCACATGTTGTGAGTCCAGGTTCTTCTGTTGAAGTAGAACTTAATTCTACTGGTATCCATATATGTCATTTGGGCAATTAAAACATCTCTTATGCCAGGTGAAATTTTGACTTCCCATCTCCCCACCTGCTACATGCCTGTGCTAGTCACACTCTTCTCCAGGCAAGCTCTCACCCATCCCAGGTGCTTCTTTCATGTATCTCTCCTTCTTTCAAAGCATTCCCAAGCAGCAGCAAGGGGAGAGGCTCCTGATCTGTTGCTTGTGCCCGTGGTAGCATACTAGGAATACATTTTTTTTGTTTTGGAAAGCATCTAGTCAGATAAAATAATTTCAGCTATTTTCATTTTAAGTGAAAATAAGCACATCAATCAGGTGAAAGTTGCTAGAAATGTTTTATTCTTATCAGCATGGAGTAAGAAAATTTGTGTTCTGATATCAACAGAACATGGTTTTCCTGTGTTAAAATACATATTTACCTATGCTACTGGTTTGGAAATGTTTTAGGAATCCACAAAAGATTTTTAAAAACAAAAGCATGGTGCCTCAGGGAGTACCGCTAGTTTAAATAACACATGAAAAGTATTTATGAGCCTTTTTTATGAGGTGGTCAAAGCAAAGACCATCCAGCATGTAACATAAGACTGGCTAAAGAAGAAAGGTTTTCCAAAATCACATTGAAGAGTTAAGCATGAATGGAATTTTATTTCAGTCTCTATTTCTTATTTAAATTAATGTTGTTTTCAGGTGGAGTCTAAATGATAATACAGATCAAGGTGAGTTTTGCCAGGGAGCTGGACACTAGTCTATTATTCAAAGAATATCACTTATTAATGTTGAAATAATCCTAAACAGAAAAGAGGTATAGTGAAAGTGAATTTTTAAATAGTTTCAAACATTTTCAAGTGCACTGGAATTGTGTTGACTTATTCATTAGAAATGGAGATTAATACTTCTGAATTGCCCCACGTACCTTGACAGCAGATCTCCCCCTATTTATCTGTGCAGCCACCAACAGCAAAGTGCAGAATAAAGGTCATTGCCTCTTACTTGGTCGTGCAGTGCCAGCTCAGTAGTTCCTGCTGTGTTTTTGTAGAATTAATGAGGTTTTCCCTACTGCAGGAAGAAGCTCCAGTCTATCCCCATATCAAGGGATCACTTCCAGGTCTAGTTTCTGAGATTGCCAAACTGTGGCCCATTTCCTGGAGCTCCTGGGGAGATTTCAAGTGCTATGACTCCAGACTGGCCTCTCTTTTCTTCCACTTAATACACACACACTTTCACATTCTGGTTCCAACTTTTCTCATCCTGTCTCCAACTTTTTTATCTCTACATAGGCCTCTGAGCTACAAGATTGATTCCAGACACTTGCAATGCCAGGTGTTTTCTGAGATGGTACATATGCAGGGTACATACTGGCCAAATACTCCAAACTCAGTATGGTGACCTTTATTCTTAGACTATACCTCACAAACCAGGGAGTCTCTGCTGTCTTCATGTTATTCACTGATTCTGCATTAGGCCTCATGGCAACTGTGCAAATACTTAAAGGATTTGCAGAAGTACAGGATGATGAGCGAAACTTATGAATAGACATTCTCTTTTTTTTTCTACCTTAACTTTGTATGGACAAATTTAGCTAATTAGGACATTCATTTGAAATTACTTTTGCAATCACTGTGCTACAAGAGGGCAGAATTGAACAAAATTAATTTCAATGGGACTGCCCTTAACTGCTCTAGGTAAAACATGGGCACAAAACCTCAATTTATCCACAACAAACTTTACCTAAAAAAAAAGAGGGCTTCTAGCATGCTGTTTGTATGAATTCAATGTGAATAAGACTGGTGAACTGATCTGGATGAAACATCAGTTAAAATTATTTTTTGACCATGTTTTGCATTGGATTCTCTTTTTTTTTAACTTTGCTTTAATTTTCCCCTAAAGAGGGGAAATTCCTCTTAAGCTGGTATCACTGTTGTCCATTTTGTAACATCAAACCACAGTCTCCTACAGGAAATGTAAAGAAATCCTGGTGGCATGGAATTTCAATAACTTTAAACCATTTTACACCTAAATGAGTGCATCTGTGAAAGGGATTACCATGCTGTAATTTATGTGCAGTACTCCCCACCTGGAGCTGGTTTGCCAGAACTTTCCCGAGTGTCCCTGGGCAGATAAGCAAATATGGAAAGAGCCTGGGCTACACAGGTTCAGTCACTTCATTGAATGATCCCATATATCTGGGTGTTTGAAATCAATCCTGCACAGAGACTCCTTAGTTTTGATATAGGAGCTTCACTGAATGGATTCAGATCACTCACGGCAATGCTGCAGCTGAGAAGGTTTTTCAGTGATTTAACATTAGTGATGAGGGCAGTAAGTCTGTCTTGGTAACTATTGTTGTTGAAGAGCATGCTCTTGGCTATGGTAATGGAGATTAAAGCATCTTAAAATGAAACAACTGCTCTCTCCCAGTTGTTATTCATTAACATTTCATTGTTCAATTTTCATAATGCATAAAATACACAAAATGTGCAGAAAATTCAATACCAAACAGAAGAGCAATATAGAGAGAATCATGCAGTGTGAGGAACAGCTACAGTGAAACAGGCAGACTGAAATGAGCCAGGCATGAATTCACTAAAGGTAGTGGACTAAACTGCCACCCTTCCTTCAAAAAGGCTGTTAAAAAAACTGTGAAATTTCTCTGTGGAAGCATGTAACTAAAATGATAGCAGCCTCTCAAAATGGAACAAAAGCCTGTGCCTCTACTCAAAGGGGTGTAACATCCTTCTCAAAAATGTTAAAATGTTTGGGCGGAAGGGTTTTGGCTCTACATTAAGTGGGATATAGTTGGGGGTGTGTGGGTGTGTATGTGTGGGGGGGTATGAACAAGAGTTTTTGTGGGGAAGCTCTCTTAAAAAGACTGCTGCCAAAGCTAAAGTTGTCTCCTACTGCTTAATCTTACCTGGGTTCAGGAACACAGGGCTTGCAGACAGAGAGAGCTGCATACAAGCTATCGGACTCCATCATCAATTTCTCCTCTTAAAGAAAATAACCTTCAAGCCCCCAATTATTTTGGCATAGCTAATTGAGCTGAAAAGAGTAACAATATAATCTGCATGAACAGTACAAACTGTGCCTGGTGGTTAGGGAGCCAAACTGGCATCATCCAAATCCCGGGGAGGCCAATGGGATGACTCTGATTTCACCCAAAGTGTGCCTTGGGCCAAGTCCAGCAATAGCACATGTATCATCTAAGCCTACATTGCTTCCCTGGCAGGGCACCCATTGTCTTAACTTTAAGTGGTTACAAAACAGCAGCACTCAGGTAGCAAAGATGTTACCCTGTCACTATGCTGCTAGTTAAAGACAGAGAAGATACTTTGCACCAGTGAAGCACTTCATCCTGCCAAGGACCACTCCTACTTCTCAATGCGAAGTCTTGTCTCCAATGCTGCCTTTGTCCCTGCCAGAGGTCAGGGCCCTGAACATATGCAGCCAACATATGCCCTGACAGGGATGGGAGCATCTAAGGCCTCCAGGCAAACCTCATGAAGTTCCATAATGTGATTTCCAGGCCATTTTGGACACTCTTCCCTTGGACTGCATGCACAATAAAGCCATAATGGGATTCTCAGTCCGCCTGGGCTCAGTGCTGTATGAACGGCAGTTGTATCCTGGCAGAGGAGTAGTCTAGCCCTGGGCATTCCTTTCCTATAGTTTGGGAGTATTTCAGGTCTAACACCTCTGTGAAATTGGTCTGAGAACAGGGTTTGGCTAGGTGACCCTGGCTGAACACATTACTTGACATTCTTATTGAAATGCCTTGCTTTTTCTGTAGCCTTGCACTTCGTTTGCAATACAGACTATCAGCTTTGCTCTATGGGAGCCAAACACTGACCTTCTTCTATTTCATTCTCCTAAAGCCTCTTTTCCTGTGATATTCATTTACATTTCTAAATAGTCCAAGCCTATCTGTTTCTCTCTAGAGTACAACAAGCACTTATCTGGCACTATAAATGTAAAAATTATAATAACAGAGACATCTCTAAGTGTTTATTTGAACACACCTGGTAAACCCAAGGGAAAGGCTTAATCCAATGACATATTTCATTAAAAGACAATGGATGTTTTATTTAACTCAATAATTAAAAGTTTGTAAAAAGATCACCTCGGGGTGTTTTTTTTAATAGCTTGGTTTCAACTGAATGCCCAAGTCAACAGGTATGATAATTGTCCAAGAGAATAATTTTAATATAAGTAATAACGATTCTTCCAGATTTAGATATGTTTCCCTCAAGACAATGAGAAGTGTTTCTATAGAGATTATGATGACAGTATAACTTAGTCCATCATTCTTCTGTGCACAAACTACATAAGGCTCACAAATTGTTTGAGTAGGTAATTTACTGCAGCAGGTCAGTGATGGTATGAAGCTTTCAAACAATGGTATTCCATTGGTTTATCTGCCATTAAGAGAAATTGTTTTGCCTATTGGAAGGACAGTATATTGCTCAAAGTAGAACTTGTAAAGAAAAGAGATTCTGACTGCCTAGTTGCCAGATTGGTCTTTTTATTTTTTTTCTTAATAGTTTATTTTTTATGAAGTGAGGATTTTTTGAAGGGACACAAAAGAGAAGTTAGTCGAGCAATGTCTTGGGAGCAGTTAATTAGCGAGAACATGATATGAAAGGGGGAATAAACTTTCCTTTTGTATTAATGAAATGGATGCTAGCTCCTATATGGTCTATTCCCAGTTTGATGCTGAAGTTTGACAGCTCTTCTCACACATTAAGAGCTATAAAATATATTCTCATGCTGCCACTCTAACTTCTGGTATTAACTCTGCCTTTTTTATGTCCTCCCAATCTTAGGGTTTTTTCCCCTCCATGCTGCTGTCTTCTAGATGAAATAGTTTCCTAAGCCTTTTGTGACAAATCACTTCTCCTTTCTTCTCCCTAAGGGAAGAACCAGTTGTTATGTTTGGGCTCATTTCCCCTCTACATGACACATTTACCTTGTGGTGCCAGAAGATGTTACTCACCCTGACAGATGTTTGCTATGCCAACACAGTCTTAGCAGTAAGCAAGATGAGTTTTTCCTAATCTGCTTTAATACACAGCGAATGGCTTAGCTCAAACCACATTGATGAGTTTTGAAGTTTATCTGGCCATGTTTACACTGGGTGGCCTGAATACCATGGAGCTGCAGGCTGGCAGAAAGTCCAGTGAGCCAGCAATGCAGATATGAAGACAGCTAGGTGTTGGAGCACTCCAGTTTGATTTGGCTGAATGCAGCATTCTGTGCTGCAAACTTTCTTTACAAGCAAACCCTGATCCCTTAGTATTTTCTGCCTTGCCTTGTACATATTTAAATATGGATGAAAAATATTTGCAAGACAGAGATTTCACACATGTATTTGGGCTTTACCTGGCAGCAGTAGGTTACACCATTATTGACCAGCTAAGAACTTGACCCTTAGTATTTTAGGCATGTATATAATGCTATACATATGTGAGTGACTACATGTGAGCTTTGCAGTGTAAATTAGAACAATCATAATCTCTGTGAGGTATGAATGTGAATTGCTATAAAATTACCATAATAGTGTTTACAGTAGAAGGTATAAATGGTACCATGAGGCTGATTAAAGCTAAAGAGCTACTTTTCCTGCTCGCTGATTACAATTAGCTCTTCACTAAATTGCTTTCCAAAGGACTCCATTAAACTACAGTCAATTGACCTTACAGGCTGTATTTTTTGTGTGCGTCAAATGCATAGACAAAGATTTTCGCATGGGGAACTATTCATTCTCTGACCACAGGTATAGTGAGTTCAGTGGAATAATCTACCTGCAGCAGCAGAAATAGATGGGGCTTTGTACATGTTGTTACATTACACATTTGCAAGCTCTCTTAAGCTTTTAAAAGTCAAAATCTGTCACCGTATTTCTCTAGCTTGCATGTGAGTCTCCATCAATCTGCTCTCACATTTAGGTATGTCATAGGGTTACATTTCAGGAGTTTGAGGGGAGGGAATCATTTCTGTGTCCCCGGGGGCCACCAATTGGAAATGTGATCTGGGTGTTCAGTTTCCAAAAGTCCATTCCCTACTCATGGTAAGTTTTAAGATGCTGTGCTTGTATTTGTTCAGTCACTATTTTCAGTAAAAGAGCAGAGCCTTTCACCTCACAAATCTCACTTTCTCCATTTCTTTTCACCAAACTAAAACTTCTCCCACCATTCTGGTAACAGTCTCTGATACTGTAGTTGATATATAGCCAGCTCTGTATTTTGCTGGTATCTGCTTTTGCTTTTGTAACTCAGCAGGGTCTATGGCTTCCTCCAAGTCTCACCAAAATTTGACAAAAATTTTCACACCCTCCTCTTTGTTTTAATACTTGATACCCCCCCAACCACCTTCTCTGATGATTCCCTTAAAGCACCATGAAAACTGATTTTGATCTCACTGAGAATCTGACCAAATAAGATTAGCATTTAACAAAAAACCCTTTTAGAAACAAAGCCCTGAAGACTAAATGTAATCATGCTCATTCTGAGAGCTACAGTCATTTGTCCTTGGCTTGTTTTTCCCAGAAATGACTAGCACAGGCATATTTTTTCATAAGGATAGTTGGCTCTGCTCTCACTTGGCTGGTCTTAGGAGATGATTTCAGTTACAGTTTCATCTGCCAAGTCCCATATTCCCTTGTGACCTAGTTTGGATTTTAGTTTTCCAGCTAGACCACCTGCCTGGTGTTAATTAGTTATGGTTTCCTTTTCATATGCAAAACTGTTTTAACTTCATGAGCTGGCAGAGATTTGCCTGGGCTTCCCTCCTAGTCCTACTGTACAAGCAGCACTGCCTGCCTAGACCTGTCATCTGCACTATAAAATGAGCCAGCCTCAATCAGATATGGCAAATTGTTCAAGGGGAAGGGGTAGGAGAAGAGAAGCAGCAATTAACTTTCCTGTTTCCCACTTTGAGGTTGTTGATTCTCTGGACTTAGAAAATCCTTGTCTGACTGAGTTGATGGGGTTTTTTTTCTAAAAAGTTGATGATATTTAATCCAAAGCAGAAGGAGAGGTAAAATGTCTTCAATAAGTACCAGAAGTCCATATGCCCATCTATTTATAGTCGAGATACACAACTCTGGCAGGGCTGTTTTTCCACACCCAGACTATTTACTGTGTGCTTATTACTATATCAGGCTGAACTGATATGCTGTTAGTATGATAGGTACTCCAAGCAACCTCTGTGCATCCTGCTTGGTTCATTTCTCTTGTAATCGATGTTACAGAAATTGCTGCAGGTACACACCACAGAAGAACAGCACCAGACAAGCTGCATGGCACTGAGACTGGCCACCAGTCTGGGCCTCACAGGGATGCCACATGAGCACACAATATTCTGGGCTTCCTCTGGTCTGGATGAATAACCAGAATCTTCTTAGCTTTTTTTTGACATAGGTATTTCACTTGCCATCCCTTCAAAACAACCTTGTATCTTTGGTCCTGACCAACAGGCTTCCCTGTGTTTAATACAGATTTTTGTTCCCTGGATTATATTTCTCCACTTCTGTGGGCTCAAGACTTACAGTTCTCTTTTTGGAGGTTTGTCATTGTTGATAAATGATGGTAAATGTGGTAAATAATGTTTATCTTTTCAAATTTTCTGTCAGCTTTCTCAGACACCCTTCAATTCCATCCTAGCACAAGATGCCTACTTCTTGGTCTGAGCTGTATTGCTTAGTTATTGCAGTGAGTTGCACAGCTACCCTGATTCAGCTGGAGTTGTCATCACATCCAGAGCTTCATGTGAATAAATAATCATCAAAGCTCTGTTAGCTACCTGGGAATCCCTTTGCATTATGACAAAGTTTCTGTTAACTCTTAGAAGCAGCAATGAAGACAACCAAGATCTGCATTCGGACCAACATTGTTGCTGTAACTCTTTGGCACAAAGACTGTCCTATACCAAATGATGCCATGTCAAATACTGATGCTGAGTATGCAGCTTCCAATTCTGGTAGACACAAACATGCAAAGCCATCTCTGTGTATAGTATGCCTACTTAATGTCTTGCTTCTTTTATTCAGTGCATATCATCTCTGCAAAATTTCATGGACCAGTAGCTATTAAACACAGAGGTACTGTTAAGTTCCTCTAATATGAACACAGACCTCACAATTTCACTGAATGACTCCAGACCCATTATATCTAACTGAAATAGCATCTATTTTTCAGAAAGACACACAAACCCGCATGTAAGGAGTTAAAGTAGGATTCACTTCTAGCTATGTAAAAGTCAGGTCCTTAATGTACAACAACCTCAAGATACATTCAGAAATCTTTCATTTCAGGACCACTTTTTGAGGTGCTATAACTTGTCTTTAGTGTAGCTTGTCTCTCAAATGAAACCTAAGCTAGGTGAGATCAGAAATGCAGCTTTCAGATGGTAAAACTAAGTAAAACATACTTTCTCTCTTTCCATCAGTGACAAATGTGCCAACTTTTCTTGTTTTATCACCTGCAAGTTTTGAATCAGACATGTTAGTCATCATCTATTTGGTCTTGGTCCCTAAGCTGTGAAGATGCTGATTGGGTTGACAACATGGGTGCTGTCATCAATTGAGATAGGTGATATGAGGAATTACCACCTAATGTCTTTTTCTGTTTCTACACTATGTAGGTTAGATCTGGAATAACTGTGCAAGCTCTGCGCACGCTGTGCCTCACCTAAAAAAATCCACTGGGCAGGCTGGAAGGGCACACCCACATGGGGAGAGCCCTTTCCAAGATCTTTGTTCGCGAAATCTGGCCATACATACACACAACTGTGCAAGTGGCCAGAAACCAAATATTTCACTGCAGAGAAAGAGAGTTGTTGTACTAAAAAAGGCCTAATGAAATTGAGCTGAATTGGTTTTCTTTCTCCTCAGGTGCTTTTCAAAATGTAACAAGAGACCCTCCTGTGAAGACTCAAATTTAGTGAGGCCAGACAGCTCCAAGCTTACATACCTTGGGCTTCAATCCAGAGATGTGATGAGGATGGAGCTGACCTCAAGCATATGAGTTACACTGCTGACTGTCACAGAACTACTTACTTGGTACATCAAACTTTCTGTGTGACCATTGTCAGTTCCTTTGAAATGAGAGGGGTATTTTATTGGGCCTTCAAATATCAAAGAGGTAGAGGTCCTTTAATACCACTCAAATTGTGTCTGAACTAATAAACTAAACATACTTGGAACCATTCTCTGACAGCACAACTGGCACTTCGGTTCACATCAGCACACCCTTGCCCTTCAAAGCAAGGTCCCTGAATTCAGGTTGCCCAATGGGAAGGCTTTTCTTTCCTTTCTCATCCTCAGGCCATGCCTGGGTATTGTCCAGGAGAGTGATATTTGATGTGAGCCAAAACCATCTCTAGGACCTTTTGAAAAATTTAGGAGTAAAGGCAATTGAAAGCCAGAAGCTGGGAACATTCCTTTCCACTTTTTAGTTTACTAGAATAGTTGTAGCCTCAGAGACTGAACACCCCCTTAATGTTACTTACACAAGCACACACAGAGGCAGGAGAAAACTGAGAGTCAGATAGGAAAACAATCACTTTGTGCTTTCTTCAAGAGCCACATATACTGTGATAATCTGGACAAAAGGAAATGGACTACTGAAATGCTGAAAGATCTCAGATCATGAAAATACTTATGTGCCAAATTCAAATCTCTATCCAAGAAACACTTAGAAGCCATAGCTGTTTTAAAAATTGAAGTGTTACTATCTGTTATAAAATACTATTTTGTGCATTTAAAAATAAATAGATTGTGTTTTGTAAACTAATGGGGAAAGGGCAGATAAATGACTACAAGACAAAACACTCCTTCAGAAGTCTAATCCAGATTGAAAGGTTAAATATAAAAGGAGAAAATTCCTAGGCAGCTGTAAGCTCCTGTTAAATCAGCAGTATTACTGTTCTTATCATATAGCCTTGACAAGCCAATCCCATTCACTAGGTTAAGACTGTGCAGTCACTGAAGATCCCCTGTTCTAAACAGATCAGGTAAAAACATCCTTATCCAAAAGTAGCACGTTTCTGAAAACAACTTACTATACAATATATAGTAAGCCAAATTGCACTCTGTGAAACCTGTACAATATGATATCTTTGCAGGGCATCTCAGAGAGCAGAATATGGCCAGTTTCAGCATATGCCCTCCTTTTTGAATGTTCATAGAAATTGTGCCCCCCTATTCTAAAATTATGGCACTCCCTTCCCTTCTCCATCAATGCTCTCACTGCAGTTTCAGGCTGTATAAATAATTTGCAAGATTCAAATGCAACCCTGCTACCTGCTGGAACTGAGGCCCTTGCCTGAAACTTCCCTCTTTCCAGTCAATTATGCATACTTTAGTGAAACTGGATACATTCATCCATCCGTGCTTTAAAAGTACCAGTTCTTTTGAAAACTTTTCAGAAAAGACATGAGAGCTGATGTACCTTACAGTATATGACTCTATTGAGAATAAACGAGGGAGGAGAAAACTGAAAGGAGGGAAGAAGAATAGCTGAGAGTCTCAGCAACAGCACAGAGCTGCAGGAAGTCGCTAATGAAACCGGATCCCGCGGCAGCTGTGCTGTGTTGCATACGGCATCTAGCAGAGATTTCACTGGACTGTCAAGAGGCTAACAGGGGGATGTACAGCCTGGCAAGCACATTACAGTTTGCAATTAAAAAATAGTTGTAGAACCTTTTCGAAGGGACTACTTTGCTGGAAAAAAAAGTAATTAAAGTAAACAAGAGGTGTTTGAAAATGTAAGCAAATACTTGAAATTTGTTCTGTAAAGCTTGTCAGTTGGATCTTCCCTTAGCAGTGTTCATGCTGACAGAGAAGATGTTCAGCTGGTTCAGTTAATTTATTAGAAATGTAGTTACATTGCTTTGCCAGCTAAGATCAAATAAGTTATTTCTGAAATTCCAGAAGTGGTACAAAACAGAAGCAATCTAAGTGGTCCTGAGATACTCTTCAAAATTGAAAGTGGGGAACGGTGTCAATCCTTAAATTCACCAGTTCTCAAGGAGTTACAAAACTATCATATGAACAGGGCAGCCTTTGAAATGCTTTCCAGGTCTGTAGGTTGAAAGGAAGGAATTTTTTCACAAAGAAGAGTAAGATGAAACCTGTAGTGTGAGGAGGAATCATCCCACTTTCTAATTCATCATACATAAAAGCCAAGCGCCAGCTACAAATTGAGCTGGGATTACTGCAGGACTTTTAATATATGACAGCCTTTCTATGGCAGAGCCTTGGTCAAAGACTATGCTGGAGTCTCATTTGAGGCTGATGGGGAGTAAGATCATACACATTTCATTAATACATAGGCAATTTGTGTGATACAGCCTTAGGTTTTGAGTAGCCAATGGATACTACTGCAGATGTAGCTCTGCTTGAATGGAATACTGGCCTGAGAATTTGATAAAATTTTTTATAAATGTAGGTCTTGCAGACTGAACTGAGCTTCCTTCTGCTGTACTTGCTATTTTTTTCTGAGCTAACCAGTTTTAAATCAGTGCGGCCATGTCTCTATCATATTTATCCTTTAAAATTGCATTTAATTACCCTAGATTTGAACTATCTGAGGTTTTCAAGGTAGTCTATTCTACCCATCTTGGATAGGGCAGCTTGACTCTGAACACAGGACTAATGGCTATAATAAGAACAGCAAACATGTGAGAAGCATGATGGGCAGAAAGTCCACTACTGTCCTGCTACATATTTGAAATGGATAAGGGGATCTAAGGCTCATAATAAGGAGGAAGACACATCCTAGATGAATCCTTTGCAGATTTCACTAATGTTACTAAAATCTGGACAAGTTCATGGCTTGAAAGCTTTCTTGGATCCCTGAAAGTCCCAGACCAATCCATATAACCTGGTTACCCTAATTTGTGCTATCATCATCATCCAAGAAGACAGAGTCAGATGAGCTGCTCTGAAAGCACCTAAGACAGATGAATTTCCTTCTTGAGATGCTTTTCTCTTTTCCAGTTACCAAAGGGAATTTAGGTCATGAGCTAGGACAAGCTCATAACTTTTATCTAGGTAGATGTATGTGAAATGACTCCAGTGGGGTTAAACCCCTCCAGTTCATTGTTGCAACAAGCCAAAGACAGCTGTGGTTGGCAGATTAAGTCAACTGCTAATGATGCCCAGCTGCTTGCTTCTACCCACCTCCCTGAGGCTACTGTCTCCTCACTTCCGCTTGTGTAAATAACTGTCAGTGAACTTTGGGGTTGAGAGTGAACTAGGGGCAGGGGGCGGGGGGTGCAAAATGGCTGAACAGTTCATTCTGGGGTGGAAAGCACCAAATGTGAATCCGCAGCAGCCAGGTCACATCATCTGTCCATGACCAAAGTTTTCATTATGTGGTCTTAAGCCTCAGCCCTGCATGGCATAGTATTCTGTATTATTGTAAAAGTCATCTTACCTAAGGAAAGGGGAAAGAATGTTTCTCCCCTGTGTGTGAGCACAGAAGACAAGCAGAGAAAGCCCATGGTAACTCCTCAGGCAGGCAGTGTGAAGCAACAACCCCGTGAGGGTTCTTCAATGGCAAACCTGAGAAATCCACTGTGTTGCCAGTCTGACAACTCAGCACCACATGGTAATAAAAGGGGAGGTTGTAAACAATTTTAGCTCTGAGATCCTCTCAGTTAGTTATATTGTGACAGATTACCAGTAATACCATTCTATCATCTGTAGAGAAAATTCTCAGTGGTCATGAAAGAAAAGCAGTATGTGTGCATATTCAGTTCCAGATGAACAGCTCTTATTTTTTCACTGAGTTTTTCTATGCACAAGATGCTACAAATAATATTCAGATGATATTATGTTGCTTCTGGTCCCCCGAATCCCTAGTGGGTTAAAAGCTGCAAGCTCTGTGTGCACTCACATCCCCTGGAAGAACTACAGTAATATGCAAATAGCACATGTCATCACTAATTCCTGGGAAAGATAGAGAAAATATACAAAAAGTTTAATGAACGGAAGAAGAAAGAGAAGTGGTAACTGACATTTCTAGCTAGGGAATATGACAATCAACAGCATGGCTACCAGCCAAATCCTCTTATAGGCCCAAAAATGCTAAAAGCTTTAGCTGAGCGTAAACAAATGCTATGTTCAGTGAAAAGCAGTCCTGAGGGACAGATCTGTTAACCATCAGTGGGCATGTTTCATCTTACCGCTCCTTTCCAGTCAGTTAAAGGAAGCTTTGTGTACCTGCCTACAGACAGGAGCTGTGGCTCTGTGACGCAGGAAACCATTGCCTTTCCCTCAGGCCAAAAAGGGAAGAATATAGCTGCTGCCTACATATATAAAATATAATATAGACCATTTATAAACAGAGAATTCTTCAAACGCCTTCCCCTAGGCTACCACTTTTCAATTTATACACAAAAAGAACAAGGGAAATGTCAAATTCAGGTGAAAACTGAGGACAGATTTATTTTTTAATTTAGTGTATAAAGTGAACTCGTCTTGTTACATTAGCCTGCGATAGCATGAAGTATTGTTTATTGCTTAAAAAATTGAAATCATGCCTTAAAAATCTGTGCAAGATAAAGCAGAAACCCAGGAAAGCATTTAACTTAGTTTCATCCTCAGCTCAGGGGAAGTTCCACTGCAGGCAATGGCAATGCTCATGTACTAGATGTCCTGCTTTGATGTACCTTTCCCTTGGGCCTCAGTGACCTTCCATGAGGGAAGCCAGACTTTCCTCTTCTGAGTTAGTATGCTTTTCATGTCTGCACAAGCCAAAAGTCAAGTCGTTCAGATCATCCCAAGTTCCTAAAATGTTCACTGAAATGTCACTTGTGACAGTGAGCTGTTCAGCTGGTGAATCAAAGCATCTCAAAGAAGATATTTAGCAGTTTTGGTTGATTTTAATAGCTTTTTCCCAGATTTTTTCCAAATTATTTAAGTCAATGTAAATATTTACCGAAAGTGTCAATAAAATCTGACTACACCATTTGGGAGGGTTGTTGGACTTTTGCTGTCCACAGCTCCACGAGATGAGGTTGTAGCATGCTGCCAGTCTCTTCTCCCAAGTGGCAAGTGATAGGATGAGAGGAAATGTCCTCAAGCTGTACCAGGGAAGGTTTAAATTGGATATTAGGAACAGTTTCTTCACCAACAGAGTTGTCAAGCATTGGAACAGACTGCTCACTTAAGTGGTTGAGTCACCATCCCTGAAGGTATTTAAAAAATGTATAGATGTAGCACTGAGGGACATGGTTTAGTGGTGGACTTGGGGTTTATGGTTGGAGTTGATGATCTTAAATGTGTTTTCCAAAGTAAACCACTCTATAATTCTATAACTATGATTCCATGACTTGGTGATCTCCAGATAGGTCCCTTCCAACTTCAGCTGTTCTGTGTACCCTTAAAAGAAAACCTACAGGAAACTAAAGCAATGCTGAGAAACTCTCCTGAGGAATTGCCCGGACTGTACTTGCTGTATTAGTTCTCCTTCCTGCAGCAGTAACTCACTGGGATCAACCCACCCTACTACATCAGTGGGGATCTGCGTAGCCACAGAGGCCAATTGATGGGAGTTACTGATCAAAGTCTGCTCAAGCATTACTCCACTGCAGAGAAGGGAGCATCCCAGCTGCAAACCAATTCCAGAGACAGCAGAACCCTCTGGAAGCTGGTGCGTTTGCTTTATTTGCCTATCACAGTAATCCATCTGTAGTTAACCTAGCTTGTGGTTGATAACATTAAAATAATTACAAATTGATGAACAAACTGCTGAAAAAAATGTTCTTGTTGAGAAAAAGGTGCGTTTGAAAAATAGTGCAAATCATACAGTGAGGCCAAATCAATTTACTTTTCTGGGACTGTTTAGCAATGCCAGTCCCACAGGCTCATTCTTTGTTTTTTACACTGTAATTTGAGTGGAGTTCTCTCACAGCTGTGCTTTTTCTCATCCAGCAGGTGTTTTGGGTATATCTCACCTGCAGACTAAGAGTGTTTACAGGCATTTTTTTCACTGGTAATTTCACAGTGCTAAAATGTTAACCTTGTTACTTCTCTGAAGTGGAAAATTTTCTTCTGATACCTAGAGGTTGCATATTAGCACCTAGTGAAATAATCTAAACCCTAAAACACAATCTCTGCAGATATTCACACAGCTTCAGTTCATTTTTTTTCCAATCTGAAGAAATGATTTTATAGTTCTTAATCTAGCTCTCTGAGTTATAGCAAATATCTGTGGGTTCCCCACAAGGTGCAGTTAAATGCCTAAGGAGTTACCCTCATGGATGAAATTAAATTAAACCATCAGTGATGTTCTGTGTCTCCCAGATATTTGACCTTGCTGCCAGCCAAAGCTGTGTAGACAGCAGTCTCTGGGTGAGATTCCCAAGCTGTATTCCCATCCTGAGCACATGCTGCCTCCTGCCTTCCCACAGCATGACCTGTGTCTTACTCTTTGTTGGGTAGCAGATGTGGTGAGCCTTCTTGCCAGGAAAACCAAATGCAGTGCCTGCCTGGCTCAGACTGCCTGGAATGGACACGTGTATTCCTGTAGTGAATCCTTCAGGAGAATCACTCTGGGCCTCTGTTACAAGAATAAAAATAAAAATCCAGTCCTGCCCCCCTCACATCCACCCAAAACATCAGTAGGCATTTTCTTATGTGAAAGCCAAGTTTGCCTTCCCTTTCTGCCTGTCAGGACTCTGGCAAAATGTGTTCACAGGCTAAAAAATGTATACTCAGACCAAAGGTATTCACTTTAACAGTCATGTATACGTGCAGAAGAAGAGATTCAGTTGTAAGGTGTTATCATAACTGTAAACATGCAGTTGCTTTGATATGATATAGACCTACCTCAGGGATAAAGTACAGTTTGTATCAGTTACTACTTTATATCCACTAATTCCTTCAAACAACTGACATCACTCTGAGAAATCTCAAACAATATTTTTGATGTACAAGAATGATTATACGGCCAAAAGAGGCATCTTTGCTTTCTCCTTCAGAGCGGAACTTACCTGCATAGATGAATAGGGAAAACCCCTCTTGCTGCACAAAGTATCTGGCACAATGCTGTGCATGAGATGTCATGCAATTGTATGGGACAGTTTCTGGAATGGCAGGGGTTCTAGCAGGATGTATGTGCCTTCCAAAATCAGTGAAACTGACTAGTCCATAAAAAGACACAAAAAACCATCTATCTTATGTTTCTTCATAAACTATTATGAATGCAGTCTAGTGACTGTAGACATTCCAGTGGCATTCAAGAAAAGTTCACAATTGGTTAAAATACAGAACTAGAAAAGCCTTGTACTACAGTCGCATGTTGCACACTGATCTTTATTATTTTTCCCTTGTCACTGGTAATTTCAGTTTTCTTTAGGAATTTCATCAGATGAAATGACTGTTTTTTGAAAGGATAGTAGTAAAACATCTTCCTAAAGATTCCTCTTCCAGGAATAGGGAATTTTTTTCATTGACTTCTTTTACTATCCCATTCCTGATACCATTCTGAGGCATATCGATAGTGTGAATAATGTTGCATTTTTTCTTTCCTGTATAAAATCCTGGGAATGGTAGAACTTTGATATAAATTGTATTGCCTTAGAGTAATTGTTAGGGAATGTAGGACAGTATTGACACAAGCAATTCCTACCCACTCAGTGAATGGAAAATCAGCAAGGTGTGAGACCCAAAGAGCTCTGATACTTGACTGAACTCAGCTTCTGATTGTAAGTGCAGAAGTCCAAGAAGACAGAGCCACTGTTGTTCAAGTGTAACATTCCAAATTATGAGAAGATCCTAAAAAGGAAACATTTTCTTTCAGGAAAACTCTGCTTTAAGTTATAAAAGCAAGGAATAGGTCAAGAAAAACACAATATATGTTGGCAAACAGTCATGAAATGTGTACAAGTATGTACTGGCTTTGCTCTGCAAACTTTCCAAGTACCTGATGCTTTAAGTGATCATTCTTGTAATGTATTATTCAGTTATAAATATGTATTTAGCAAACAGAATAAGTATTTGAGGGTTTCAGTCAAGCGTAAGGAAATACCTAAGAGAGCACAACCCAAAGGAAAGTGCTTGCCCATTGCACAGTAATGGATGTGTGTTGGATTCAAAATATAACATTGAGGTAACACAATACCATACAGCAAAACTGCTGACTTACATTGCTACTGATATGGCTGCAAATATGCTTAGCAGAGCTCTAGAACACTAAATAAAGGAAATTTTTGATCAGAAGTCAATGGACCAGTTCAGTATTTTCCATTCTATAAATGTACCAAAAAGAAAAATACAATTTCTGTCTAAACAATAATTAATTTTACTGAGGTATTTTTCTCTTGTGGAACATTGCAGCTGGGAAAAAATATTTTATACTGTTTCATTTTCATGCTTAAAAATGGAAATCTTTTCCTGCATAAGATTGTTTGTTCAAATAATGGGATTTCAAGGGGGAAAGCTCAGATTCATGGTATAAAGAACAAGCACAATAAAATACAGCTTCCCCAATGTCAGGGTAGTCCAGCTGTAGGAATATTTATCTTAGAAACCATCAAGTGAAGACAGTTTTTTCTTATCATATTGTGAGGTGTCTTTGCAGTTGCTGGGAGAACTGGTGGCTTTGTGACTTCTGAGCAATGTGACAGTGCTGCTTTTAGCTATTCCATTTCAGTACCTCCAACTCTTCTTTTTTCCTAAAATATTCTCCAGGATTCAACCAGCTGAAAGGTAACAACTAGGAAAAGTCATGGTGGACGCACTTCAGTGACTGCTCCCATCCTATGCACATGCACCTTTCCTCACCACAGGAGAGGAAGGCCAATGTTTATGGCCCTACTAAACACCTTCCTGGTGGCCAGGACCTCTCTTCAGTGACAGGAGAGGAGGAAAACTCCAGCAGAAGCTCACTGACAAGAGGCAGTGTCTGGTCCCCACCTCTTCCCCTGAGGAAAAAGCCATATGCAAGATGCATTAATGCTGCTGGGAAGCTAAAGGAAAGCAGCTGAATTACCAAAAGCTTACCACAGGCATATATGTTTGTTCCCTCATCCTTTCTTTCCCAGCCACCCAGTTCTGTACTTGTCTGTTCTTGCCAGTCCCACTGAGATGAGGAAACAGGAACAGCAAAGCTAGAACTATTTTGAATTTAGGATTTCTGAAGGCAGTTCTGAAGACTTAAGTTTTATTAGCAACTGACATGTGCAATTTATTCCCCTATACACTGGTATAATAATTAAGTGCCTTAGCAGTCAGAGCAATAGTGCATTCCAAAACCTCCGCACTTTTCTCTGGTGGTCCTGTGAACTGATGACTCCTGAGTCACTGACAAGTAAGAGACTTCAATAAGATTACCTGAAAGGATGCCAGGAAGCATGATAAATGAAGGTAATTACTCACTGTCCTTACAGGTCTGCCTGGCCTGTAAAGCAGGAGACGGTCTGCTCCTGCAGACAGGAAATCACATGCAAATGGAGCTCTGAATGCATCACCTCCAAAAGTAAACATCACCAACACTGACAAAGAAAGAGGCAGAAATTAAGAGAACCATTTTTATGTCTTGATTTTTTCCTTATTTATAAAAGCAGCCACAAACATTTTTTCAGTATAGCAATTTAGATATTTTTCCTCAATAATGTCTACCTATGCCTTTGATTTTTCTGTACACTATGCACAGAGGCAGTCAAAGCTGGAAGTAGGCCTGACCCAGCGGCTCAAATCGAGGACTAGATCCTCTCTTTCAGAGGTCAGGGCTATTCAATCTGAGCCATAGCTATATTATTACAGAGGGACTTACAAAGCCACTGCTGATATAAGACAAATATCCCCAGAGTAATAAGTTTCGACATAAAGAAACATTTCCCATAGATCAGGTTACAAGTGAGAATTGTACATACATTTCTATATATTTAAATTCTTACTAACTAGGAGGTGAGTGTAAGTAGTAACCACTCTGCAGGGCCAGCTGTCCCTTTATGGTTATCAAGCCATAAAGTTCGCACATGAGAAAAGGTGTCAGTATACTTAAAGACAGCAAATCATGCAGAGGTGTTGAAGACGGTGAAGATTTACTGCAGACATATGCAACTGGGCATTTACTTGGCTGGAAGTCAGTGATGCTGTTAAAGGAGAAAGTATTTGCTTGTCTCACAGGCTGTGGTATTTCACCCTTTTTCTGATGCACTTTTTCACATCAGAACACCATATGTAAATCTTAAAAACACAGTAAACATAACTGCAGCTAAATCCAGTCTAGCCTACAAAAAGATAGGTAGAGGCTGTCCCCCACCTGTGATTGTAATTGGAATCAGGATGGCAGAACTGGACTAAATCCTGAGCATTGGTGCTTTTCCCTCTGTCCCTGGGAGAGGAGCTGCTCTGGAAAGGGAGGAGATATTTTTGGCCAGGAAGGGCAGAACTCCATGAGTGGGCTGGCACCTCTTCTCTATCTGTATGCAGTCATGCCAGAGTTTCAGAGTCGTCTTAGCCACTTGCTCACAAAGTCCCCTGCACTGCTTTCTGTAGGACAGATGCAGAAAAGAAAAGCAGTCCCTTATCTGCAGTTAATAATTTAGGACTGAAAATAGCTGGGAAATGAACAAATTAGACAACAATGTTCCTTGCACATCTCAGAAGTGCAGGAGATCTGCTGGGAGATCTGCTGGGAGAACTGCTGGTTGCTGGCAAACCCACCCCGATGGGATGGCGTTGGGGGGAAGACAAGATGAAGATTTTGACAGCCATCTTATAAAAAGATTCTGCAGAGCAGAGCAAGTGCTGTTTTTCAGACCCACTGCAGATGAATTGTGGTTGCAAAACTGTGATGTTCCTCCAGACCCCTGAAGGGTGCAGGTGTAAGCATAGCCTTTTGAACCTCTGGCATCAGAAAGTTCCCTGTATCCTAAATGAGGAGCTTTAGATACTGTTATGAGACCAGATAAAGACATGAATGTGTGGAGAGCTTGGGAGAACCCAGATTTGAGATTTATAAATTATATATGCGAATATAGCAAAGAAGCAGGGCCAAGTGTTGCTCTCTGTTAGTAACAGTGTAAATCCTTATGAACTCCATGGAAGTCAGTGAATTTTGTTCCAGATTTGTACAGGCTTGCCCCACTATGTTTGTTAATATACTTAATGAAATCTTGTTATAATTTGAGTAACATACTATGCTGGAAAACTGTAATCAAAATATAGCTATAGAAATACAGATACTAGGCACAGAATAAGCCCAAACTGGCCTTTTCTGGGAAATGTGCTAAAAAAGCAAAGATTTTAGCCAATACATGAGCTCCACGGAATACAGTGTTTTACTGAAAGAAAAAAATATTTGCTTGGAAATATTATAACTCATTATGTTTAAATAGTATATTTTTCTGAGCAAATTATAGACAACCTATTTTGTTTTAAACTAAAGGTTTGAATTACAACATCCTGATGTTATCTAAAATGAGTTCTTGATATAAATTTGAGATGTGATAGTTGTATTTAGGAAATATATCACTGTCCTGATAAAAATGTCCACCTTCTTGGTCAACAAAACAGTAAAGAGTCCAAATTTTTCAGCACTTCTCATACCATTTAATACTTCATCTATTCTTACTTTTGGCACTATAACAAATAATGAGATATTGCTTGATGAACCTGTTGTAACAACGAAATTCTCTCGCTGACATGAACCAGAGAACTACGTTGCAATTCACACATTGCTAAAAGTCTGTAAGAAAAAAATTCACAGGTACTCATTCCTGAATAGCTTCCTGTGAGAGATGTGTCTTCTATTGCTGATAAGATCACTGGAAACCCTCATCTCATCTTGGTGTGCTCAGCCTCAGAATAAGCTGCATGTCTATTACAGGAAAAGTAGATTATTAGAGCACAATTTATGCTACTTATTTCTGTAAATAATGGAACATGTATTATTGTAGGTCTGAATTTCCTCTCATAAAAGATAGTACAGAGTATATTTGATTCAAAAAAAATCCACAGTGCCTATTGCTTTTTCATCTCACTATTTCTAGGTGAAAAATAACATCCCTGACACATTTTTTGCATTTCTCTAATGCCGCCTATTTTATTAAACCCTTTATGTAAAACCACATCAGTGGTACTGAGGGAAAATAATACCCCCACCAATTTAGATATAGTCAAATCAAAACCATTTTCACAAATGACTGGCAGATTTTTGCATTTGGTTTAACAAGGTTGGGCATGTTTGTTTTTACTACTCAGTTGTTTTTAATGAGTAAATTTGTTTAGACTCTGAGGAACTATTTTTGAAAGGAGAACTCAAAGACTTTTCAGAATATATTGATATATAAAAAGCATAGCTGGTTGGAGATTTTTTTATCTATATGCGTCAACATAAATGAATATCTCATATTTTTCCTAAACTCAACTCTCCAGGGCTTTTCAGCAAAAGATGCAGTTGAAGACAAGGGAAATAGCTGGAAAATCTGGGAGCAGCATTCCAGCTTCCAGGTCAGCCACTCAGAGGTTATTTCAAAATATTCCTGAGACTACTAAGTTTCACAAGGACTTTTCATCAGTTGCAAAGACAAAATTGTCTTGGTCTGGTCCTGTTTTCCCTTCTTGCAGTGAATGTAACTTCATAAGTTTCAATCTAATTTATTTGCACAATAAAATTATCACACTCACAAGGTCTGTCAGACCCAAGTTTTGAAATTCTTACTCAAATCTAATCAGGTAAAAGCCTTGCTCTAATTAGCAAAAGTATCTCATACTACCAATTCACCTTCAAAATTTCACACAGAACACAATTATATTCTCCACTGGAAACAAATTTTAGTCTTCCACCACAAATAAGAAAACCCACTATGTAAAATGTAATGTGTTGAAATTAAGAGCTCTTCAAATAATTTGAGTTCTAAACGAAGACAAATATTCTTAATATTAGATTTTATGTAAGAAGTAAAACCTCTAAACTGTTTAACTAAGAGCATATGCCTGAGAATTCTTGTGGTTATACACCATATTTCTGATGCTTGTCCTGTACATCAGGTTTCCCATTAATTTCTTTGGAACAAGGATTTCCCTCACAGTATTCTTTCTGGTGCTAAACAGTTTTTTACTAAGTTCACTTCCCAGTTTTTCATCTATGTCACATTCATTCATAAAAAAAAAAAAGTAATAAAAAATTCAAGTCTCAATTTTTGCTGGTATATATGTACTATGACCATAAAAAGTAATTGAACTGCTCATATGAGTAAAAATTTGGCCTCCTAAATTGTATCAGATGTGCAGACAGGAGTCTCAACATTTCATCACTCTCGTAATTTAATAATAATTTCTATATGCTGAAGTTAAAAGGCTGACTAAAAGAGATTCCTCTGACAGACTGGTGAAAGTCTAGAGCAAGTGTATGGATCTAGACTGAAGAAATACACAGGCACTTATGCCATGCTTCAGTTCATCTGGTATGTGCAAGGAACCATAATTACAAACACAGGAATGTCTGACATGTACTTGCCCACATAGCACTGTTGTATCTCTGCCAGGACAGGCAGTAAATTTATCACTGGAGAGTTATTGTAGAGGTTATATGAAAACAATTATGGGTAATTTCAAGCACTTCTGCAGGGTAGTCATGTTTTCTGGCCCATACTAACTCATTTTCCCCGAATTCAAACAAATTTGAACATGATAGGTTTGAGAGTTTAGCTTAAACACAAATATTAACCCATTTTTGGGTTGCCAAGAAGTGATTATGAGAGGGATGAAAAAGAACAGAGGAACTAGTAAAGATTGTTAATCATAAATTTGCTATAAATCAAAGTCAGCTTCAGTTGACTGAAAACTGTTTTCAGTGGAGCTCAGCTTTGCCACCAGAAAAATGAGTTGGAGAGCCACTGTCTTGCTAATAATGACTACAAAAGTAGAGCTCACCAATTTGTGCAAGCTCACCTGTGTTTTTCTGAAGAGTGACAGAATGCTATTCTTGCTATTGCAAACCATGACATAGGCTTCCTCTTAGAAATCCATCTTCACTGGAAGTGAATTAGCATGAGTAATGAACAGCACAAGATGTTGTCAAGTCTGGGGGACAGTGGGACAACGGAAAGCTTGTAAAACTTTCTAGCATTTTTGAAGTTATAAAGAAATGTATGAAAGTTATCAAATATAAAACTTCAAGACTCTTGCCTTAATATTCACCTTTCACATGCACATAAATTACTACTGAGAATATTCAACCATGCAAATCTAAATGAAAAAAACACTGAATTGCACCTGTCCCTCCAAATGTATGAACATGTTTCCTACACATAAACAGAAATTTATATTATCACCACCATAGTAACCAGCTGCAAAAGTCTCCCTCAAAAGTAGGGCAGGATCTGTCTCTTTTCACAAATTATTAGATACTGAATTGCAACTTGCAGTATGCTCAATATAAACCTGTTTTCTGTAGCATTTAAGTTATTAGGGGATTGTTCAAAAATATGCATATGTCTGATTTGTAGAGGTTTTGTATCCTATAGGAAGGCATATAGTGTTCTTTATTGCTGCAGCCAAACTATGCTGTCAGTACCTTGGACTATCTTTCAGCATGTGATTACAAGATCCAAAGATTTTTATGCAGAACTGTGAACTTTTATGTGACTTTTATAGAAACATAGTGTGGTGGGCACAGCTCTGAAATCATCCTGCAGTCAATTTCAAATTCATGAAACTGAAATTTAAGGTTTGTTGCACTTGTCAGTTTGGTGGATATTTCTCAGATCCTCTACATAATTCCTGAACAAAGTGACTGATATATACATTATATAGGGGGTTTTGAGGCATTACACATAAATTTCCAGAGATAAGCAGGTCTGAAAATGAGTCAGTTGCTACTCTAGGGCTTCCTACCACGTGGCCAGTGCTGTGTGGCAGGCACTTGCCATGGCAGAGTGGGCACACCAGAGGACCTTCTGTTATGTAGAATTGCCTGCCTGGGCAGGGGGCAGGCATAGGGTTCTGCTGTCCCAAGAAGCTGGGGCAGAGTGGGGTGGTGGCAAAGCGGAGTCACCTCTTCCAGAAAGGAGACTCTGGGCATGTCAGCTGCCTGCTCAGCTGGTGCTACTGAAGAACTGAAATGTGGCCTGAAATAAATCTTTCCAATTTAATTTATTTAATTTTTTTGTTCAAAACATATTGCTGAGCCAGTGGAAATACACACACTGCTATCACAATGTGGGGCCCATATTTTTCTGAAGCTCATATTTTCAGACAACCAAGTTTATATAAATGTTCAAAATCATAGAATCACAGAATCATAACATGGTTTGGATTGAAAAGCACCTAAAAGATCATCTAGTCTCAACCTGTTGTCATGGGCAAAGACACCTTCCCCTTGACCAGTTTGCTCAGAGACCCATCCAGCCTGGCTTTGAACACTTCCCAGCATAGAGCATCCACAACGTCTCTGGGCAACCTGTTCTAGTACCTTGCCACCCTTACTGTAAAGAACTTCCTCTTACTATCTAACCTAAACCTACTTTTTGTTTGAAGCCATTCTGCCTTGTCATGTCACTACATGCTCTTGTAAGAAGTCTCTCTCCCTCTTTCTCCTAGGCTCCCTTCAGGTACTTGAAGGCCACAATTTTGTCACCCTGGAGTCTTCTCTTCTCCAGACTGAACAACCCCAACTCTCTCATAGCCTTTGCTCATAGGAGAGATGGTCTATCCCTCTAACCATCTTGGCGGCTCTTCTCTGGTCTTGCTCCAAAAAATCAATGTAATTTCTGTGTTGGGGACCCCAGAACTGGATGCAGCACTCCAGGTGGGGTCTCACAAGGGCAGAATAGAGGTGCAAAATTGCCTCCTTCGCTCTGGTGGCCACACTGTTTTTTAAGCAGCCTGGGATACAACTGACTTTCTGGGCTGCAAGAACACATTGCTGGTTCATGTCCAGCCTCTCATCCACCAGCACCCGCAAGTCCTTCCCAGCAGGGCTGTTCTAGGTTTCTTCATCCCCCAGCCTGTATAGGTATTGGGGACTGCCCCAACCCAGGTGCAGCATCTTGCCCTTGGTCTTGTTAAACTTCATGAGATTACCATGGTTCCCCTTCTCAAGCTTGTTCAGTTGCCTCTGGATGGCATCCCATCCTTCAGGTATGACAACTGCACCACTCAGCCTCATGACATCTGCAAATTTTCTGAATCTGCACTCAACCCCTTCATCTATGTTATTAATGAAGATATTAAATAACACTGGTCCCAAAATAGATCTCTCAGGGACACTACTTGTCATTGGTGCCCATTATGACTTTGAGCTATTGACTACTACCCTCTGGATGTGACCATCCAAACACTTTCTTATCCGTCTCACAGTCCACTCATCAAATCCATCCCTCTCCAATTTAGAGAGAAGGACCTTGTGACTTTACATAAATACAGATAAATGTAATCCTTGACCCGTTGCTTGTCCACTAATGTAGTAAGACTCCATCACAGAAGGACACTAGGTTGGTCAGACAGGACTTGCGCCTGGTGAGGCTGAGAGGTTGATATTTCCCAGGGCTCTTCTGTCAACCCCTTTTACAGAGGGGTATAATTCTCTTTTTCCTGTCACTTGGGACTTCACGTGATGGCAATGGCATGTCAAATATCATGGAGAGTGGCTTGTCAAGTACATCAGTCAATTCCTTTCAGGTCTTTGAGGTGCATCTCATCAGGTCCCATAGACTTATGTACATTCAGGTTCCTCAGGTGGTCATGAACCTGATCTCTTGCAGCGGGAGGGATTTTGCTCCCCCAGTCTCCATCCTGCAGTCCATCCACTCAAGAGCTGTGAGAAGAGAGGTTGCCATTGAAGAATGATGCAAAAAAATTGTTGAGTGCCTCAGTCTTCTCATTTGTTGTCACCAGTTTTTAAGCATTGTCAGGGAGTTAGGGTCAGAGGTGGTGGTGGTACACGTTCTTTGACTTTTTTTTCTGGTTAAGTACCTGCAGAAGCCCTTCCTGTTACTCTTTGCATCCCTTGCCAGGTTCAGTTCCAGCTTCACCTTGTCTTTCTTCATCCCATCCCTACACAACCATACTTCATCTCTATACTCTTCCAGGTTACCTATCCTTGTTTCCACTGCCTGTGCACTTCCTTCTTTCCCTTTAGTTTGCCAGCCAGTTTACTCAGCCATGTCAGTCTTTTGCCTTTTTTGCCCAAATTCTTGCTCTGGGGATTGCTAGTTCTTGTGCTGCATGGAAGACTTCACTAAGGACCTGCCAGCCATGTTCCAGCCCCTTGTCCCAGAGGGCAGTAAGATCTCCCAGGGATCCTACTGACTATCTCCATGAAAAGATTGCAATTTGCTTTCCTAAAGCAAAGATAGCCTAAACCCTGCCATACCATGTCTGCAGTCAGGCCATCACAGGAACTCAGCATACAACACACCATCCTCCATGAAGGTCCAGAATGGACAGAGTTTTATTGAAAATTGTCCCCCAGCAGATAGCAGGACGAGAGAGGCAGGAAGGCATACTGCAGTCAAGAATCAGCCATGAAGAAATATGTGTGCATGGTCTGGGAAGTGCTGGATCCAGGAGCACAGGGTTTTAAATAAACATCAGACCCTCTGCACATTCATAACACACACAGTATGTGCACTTGTGCAGTAGGTTTAATGTGACACAGAAGTATTCACTTTACCGTGTACATGCTGTAAAGCTCATCTATGTGTATGGAGTGAAAGTGTTTGGTATTTGGGAAGCAGAACTGAGACTGGGAAGGCAAGAAGTCTGAAGGAAAAGCAAGGGAAAAATTGGGGACACACAGCCCTCATGTGTCAAACCTTTCCATGATCCAAGCAGCAAAAAAAGCCCACTGAACATCTGAATACTGGATGGTAAGTACTCTTCTTGCTCCTAACTACCAACTGTGTCATTCTAAGAAAGGAGATTGTTAGAAGCTTTTAGAAGGAAATACAACACCTTAATAGCACCTCCTATACTGAAGGATATATCACTACCTCAATGATTAAACACTCCCAGGGTTGACAGTGACAGCTGACAACTCTGTTGAAACTAACCCCAATTGTCTTTATGGCATAGACATGTCTGTTCACACTGGAAATGGCTTTTCCGTTTCCTTCTCTATTTGGCAAAACCCATTTTTCTTGCATACTTTTCAAGTTTGGGATAATTAGACCACTGATCCTGAAATCTGAGCCATCATGGGGTGGATACAGAGCTGTAGTTTATGCAGAATCTTGTGGGTTTCAGGCTCCAAAGTCCCATATCTGATTGTAGATTTGGGACCTTTTATTGCACATTTATACAGGAATATTCTGTTGTGGACAGTCATAGCAAATACTAGCAAAAGAAAACTCATATGTTTTATAAGGATGGGAAGACTCAAATTTTTATCAGTTGCAGCCCAGATTGTAATGCTCTGCCTGATGTACAGCATGCTAGAAAAAAAATGAAGGCCTGGCTTCCAGGAGACTTATTGCACTTTCTGTAGCTGCCTTTTGAACAGGGAATTATTTGTAGCCCACTCCAATATACTGTAATTCAAGAAAGGGAGAGAATCCAATAGAGCATACAGGAAAAAAAAAACCTCAGAAGTGTTCTTTTCTTACCTAGGTCTATTTGTTTTCCTTTCCAAATTCATATAACTGTGCTAAACTAAAACACAATCTACAAAAAGCAATGCACTATGTCTTCAATTATGGTTCCATTTTTTCAGACAATGATCTTTCTACAAGTTGTTGTTTTACTCATGAGCAAATGATCTGTACAAGAGACACTGTTGCAGTTCACAAATCATAAATACTGTGTGGTTTTTGGTCCATTATCTTTAAAAACCTGACACATTTGTCAAAACAGTTTGATACAATCCAGTACATCGAGGGTTAGCTGATTCCTAGAGCTCACATGACTAATCTGGATCAAGTGGAGGAAAACTGATGCAAAAAATGGGGCTGTGCAGGATGAAAGGTGTGAGCTGAAAAGGACAAGCAAGTCTAAGCACATCTATTTTGTGTCTGGTTCTGCAAACAGATAAAGTGAGTTCAGAGGTGAAGGTGAAGGTCAAGAAACATCCTGAGCAGTTTGTCCTTTTGAGTGGTGAGTTTGCAGCGGAGATGCAATCCTAATCACACAAATCAGATACATACATACTTAGGAATTCAGAATAAAATGTGACTGTAAAAAATATTTAAAATTATACTTTTTTACTGAAAACTCTATTTCCTGTTTGGCAGACAAGTTTTTCAAAAGGATGTTCCTTTTTATAAGGGAATATGTTGGTATTGGAAAAGCTTCAGTGAATTAGCAAGGGTATAATAAGAATGATTCTGGGCTTGCAAAATCTCATCAGTTGAATTGCTTCAAAATCAGAAGCTGAGCCAGCTTGTCACAAGACACCACATCACTGCATCCTACTGCTCAGATTCCAAACATGCTGTAAAAAATTTTGAGTTTGGTGAGTCTCCAACTAGTATGTCCAATACAAATCTTGTTATCCATGCAGTTTTGATGCACCTGGAGTTCTTTGATTTTTTTCACTAAGTTGCTTGGGATGTAGCAGCAAGTCCTGAAACATGGAGCACTCCCCAAATCCAGCTCTGTGGGTCTACCTGGTCTCTGGTGAGAAGCAAAACGTCTGGCTACAATGGGTAGGGTTTGCTGGCAGTGTTGATGCTTGAAAAAAGATGGAGTTGTTTTGACTGCCCAGCACCAGTCACTACTCCAAAGGCCTCCAGTCCTCTCTGAGCTCTCCTTAAAAACCAGGGCCACCCCAAAGTCACCAGTTTGACACATCGGGGATTGTTAACCCTCTGGTACCAGAAATCACTGCTGAAGTTTAATGAACTTGCCCAAGGCCTAATACCTTCCTTAAACCCTACACCATGAAGAACACCTGCTGGATGTCCCTGCTCAAAGTACCAGTTCCCACAAGTGTGGCTGTCAGAGTAGATACAGGTTTTAGGAAAAGGACCTGTATGAGGCTTGGGATATGGCTCATGCAGCAAGGCAGACTCCTGCAGCTGTTTTATTTCCCACTTCCACACCTCTGTGACTGTCTTTGTACCTCTGCAAGTCCTTTCTGAAAATGTCTCCTTCTCTGACTGTTTAAATGCTCTTCTTCCAGCACATCCTCTGCAGCAATAAGGTCTCCTCAGTACTGATTTGGTTCTTACTCATAGTTTATTTCTAGCTTTCTGTGTCCACCTTCCCTTTAACTTAACTGGAATTGTGGTGCAAAGAAAACATAGTGAAGGTATTCAAGACCTTCCCATTACCCCAGTTTCCTTCAAAACTCCACGCATATTCTTTTTGTTTACAAAAATAGTTGAGAATAGCTGATCAGAAAGGTGAAAAGCAAAACAACTGGCCCACAAAATCAAATGGCCTAAATGAACTTTCCACCTTTCCACAATAAAGCATTCATAAGTATGGTAGTTAGATACTCCCATTATTAATGATTCACTAGCAGTGTATTCATTAATAATAAGCACTAGTGTCATGTCAGTAGTGCATCTAAATTGAGCTAATTACATTACCTGATGCCTCGTATTTTATGTGTATACTTTATTCCCTGTGGGATTAAACCCTTGGCTTTTCTCCAAAGACAGGCAAACAGGCCTGGTGGTTTGTTCTCCACTGCACCTCTGAACTAAACCACTGTGGCAGCTGCAAGTCACAGCATCTCACCCTCAGCGGGGCAGGGGCCACCACAGACACTTTGCTTGCCACAAACACCTCTGGGAAGGAGCTGGTATTGTTCTTGATCAGTATCTCTGCGTTGCTTTAATACTAGCCTAACTTGTCTGCAAGTTTTGAATGGTTTCCAGACATTGAAAATACACAAAACTTTCTGAGGTGTCAACCTGCCTTGGATTAATCCCAAACCATATCCACGTCCTGATATAAATTGAAATACGCACCATTTCCAGAAGCAGTGTTCTTCTCTAGAAGGTATGAAGACACTGCTCACACCAGGGAAAATCTTCAAAACATTTTCTAAAGATTTTTTTAATTTGAAACAGGGACATGTTCCTTTCTAAATATTTTTGCTTAATTTCTTCAGTCTTTGATCAGATATGGTTGTTTACGTCTTTGCACCCCCACCTGCTCATCACCTACCTTTAGTAATCTAAAGACTAAGACAGAAGAGATGGGCAATAGAGACAGTCATGCTGTCTAAGTTCAGGAACCTAACTTTAGTAAATAATTTATCCCAAACAATTACCCTGGACTTTTCCCTGTAGTCAGTGAAAAAAGATACTTCCAGGTATATATTCAAATCACTTAAATTCAGCAATTAAAGTTCCTAAGGGTACACATCAGATGCAACCTTTTTATTTGCATTTGGGATGATAATTTGCTTTCAAAGGAAAATTCAGGGAGCTTATGTACACAAATAACCTTGTGCATACTTTATCATCTTCCTTTTTGCAGTGCCTTGATATATAATATAAATCTAAACACAGTACCCTTTGCCCAACCTATTAAAAATGGTGTATTGAAAATTAGATGATGGACTTGTATTTCTGAAAACATGCTACATCACATCCCTCAATCAAAACTGCAAATTCCAGAGAGCATAACATGACATGACTGTGAGGTTTTCAGAACCAGCCAAGTATCTGGGACTTGTCCTGGACTTTATATATCTTCTGCTAGTACAGCCTTTAAAAAGAACTCCTGTGAAATGGTATGTCCACCTTGACAGAGGAGTACAGTTGCCTAAAGGCCCTGTTCTCCCCATCTATTTCTGCAGATCTCCTCTTAACTATATGTCAAAGACATCTAGGCTGTTAATTAGCTGTTCTAATTTACCATACACATACTGAACTTTTGCTGGTGAAATTCTCCTGGGGCTATGAATGGGACTTTATGTTCTTCTGAATTAGCAGAAACTCTATGAGAGACAAGCTGCTCATCAAGGGATGAGGCTTAGACACTTGGAAATTCAGATGTGCTAGGGAGAATGAACCCTGGGGACTCCAATCCATATATGCTACAGACATCTTCATATCACATAAAGGTTCAAGAAACACCTTCCTCGGTAACCTGTTTTATGGAAAAAACCTCAACTTCAGTAGTGGAAAGAACACCAAGGGGCAAATTCCCACAGCTGCTGTCAGGTGGCTGCTGCACATTGGCGAGGGTCATGTTCTGAATGCCAAAGCCCAAGGAGGTTTCTGTGTTGTCTGCAGTGGGGCTGGGCTTTTTCTGTCAGTGTCCTCTCCTCTTGTTCTGCTTCTTGAAGTGCTGGAAACAAAGGAACAAGGGCTTAGAGTAAGTTACTGAAAACACACAAAAGGTTCGTTCAGCAGGAGCTGTATGGAAAAATCTGAAGGAAGTCTTGACATAAAACAAATCCAATACCTATCCCTACCAGAGTCTCATATTACAGTTGTATTGACTGACATGTTATAGCTGGCAAAGAGTAATGCCACTGTAAAAAATCCATTATGTCAGTTTGACTGTTAAAATACTCATGAAAATAATTTTTGAAAAACTTCCTATATAACTTTGACTGCAAACACGATATAACTATCACCAGGCTAGAAGTGAAGAAATTGCTGTTTCACATAAATTGAAATGATATGGTAAACTGGGGAAGAAAAACATCTTGTTCTAGAGAAACATTTTTTAATATAATTTTATTGTCTCTTTTTCTGTCAATTTTTGACACCTCATAATTAAAAATATTTCATTTGATTTATCTATTCTACTTGAGACTATGAATGCTGAGTTCATGCAACAAGGTCAGAGAAGCTTATGAATCCAGTGGTCTCAAATGAATCAGTTAGCTAAGAGATGCTCAAGGAGGGTTTATTAATAATGAAAGCTCTGGGCAAATGTATAATGCAAACCCTTCAGATCTCAACACAGAGTTCAGATTCTCTTGAGAGTCATTTGAGGACAAGATGTTTTGTTATAATGAAGAGAATATAATGTATTGTAACAGAAAGAAAAATCTATATTGTGCATTCTATATGTGCAATTTTATATCACAGTGTAGTTATTGCTACATAAATAATAGCAAAAGTCCTATGACAACAGAGATAGTGAACATTTCAAAGACCATTTTCTAACCTGCATATTTTAATATTTTAAAACAGTGAAATATGTAAAAAGGCCAAATAAACACTATTGTATGTATGGTTATAATCTACATACAGACAACACCATTTCATTTAGTCTAATCCTTCACCTGAGTTAGGAACAAAATTGACTTCCAAGAGTGGCATAAAAGTAAGAGCTTAATCATCAGTATATGTATGCTTAAATCAATTTATATAAGTTAGAAAATAGTAATTGTGATTTTACTAGTTAGGAAAACAAAAAAGGATATTTTCTGTATTTTATGAATGGGGTGCATGAGAGTCACATAACAAATTAATAAAATGGTAGGATTGGAGTAGGGGATTTGCTGTTTCCTAAGCCAACACTCACACTACTGTTAGAATATTGATAAATATCCAGACATGCAGATAGGCATGTCTTGATTTTTTTTTATTTGTTTAAGGGCATGCAGCTCCACACTGTTCTCAAGAGCTGTGTAGCTGACCCCTCTTTTTGAAAACCATGAATAGATCCTCTAACTGTTTGACCAGTTTCTATGGTCCAAAGTTGTGGTGGACTGTACTGCCCCCCTTACCCTCACCATGAGCTGCTTCTGGTGCTGCGCTGATGACACGGGTGTACAGTGTGCTCAGCACCCAAAGGTTTGTCTACTCTTCCAGGACGTCTGAGCCCAAGGACAATAAAAGCTGACGGATGCAGGCTAGGGGTTCCAGTTGGGGTGCATTTACCTAGGGATTTACATAGTGTGGATTAATGGTGCTGGGGCCTTGGCAGCTCAGGCATTTTATGCATCCAGCTCACACATCTGGCTCTTATTTTCACCAAATGCATCTGTGTGTGGGCTTCAGGAGTAGGTTTCAGGAAAAAGTTTTTCACCCAGAGGATGGTTGAGCCCCAGAACAGGCTCACCAGGGAAGTTGTCACAGCACCAAGACTGTCTGCGTTCAAGAAGCATTTGGACAATACTCTCAGGCACACTGTGTGATTCTTCAGGAGTCCCGTGCAGGGCCAGGAGTTGGACTCGATGATCCTGATGGGTCCCTTGCAACTCACATATCCTATGTATGATTCTATGATAAGGCTGGCTGTGGTGCTCAGCTGTAGCACAGGACCATGCAAGTCTTTTTGGCTGTGGCCCAGCACTTGAGCTGACATGGGACAGTGTGCCTGTTACTTGTGACTCAACATGGCAGGGATAATTACACCTGTGTCTTGTGAGAAAACTGCAGCCATCCTGCTTCACAGGGCAGCCAGCCCACTTCTGCCTTCTCCCATTACCACTCCAGGTCACTTCATGTAGTGGATCAAGTTAGGGCTACATCACTGCCTGTGACAAACTGAGTCAACATGAATCTTTTTTGGGGGCCCCACTAACAGTGTGTTGGTTTTGTGGTATCAAGGAGGGCTGTAAAATTCACTTTTGAGAATGACTGCTGAGTTCAGCCACTTGTGTCCCAAAATAAGCATGCATTTTTGCTCCTTGGTGCTGACTTTCAAGAAGGCAGAGAGCTAGTTTAACACTGAGGACATATTGGGTCCATCCATTTGGGCATTATTCAAAAATATTGTGTTACATGTGAACAGTTATAATTCCATTCTCCAAAGACAACAAACAGTAAAACCATTTCTTATTTTAAATACTAAATAGCAAATATTTGTCACTATTATTTTCTATTACTCTTTTTAATTCCAATTCACAAGAAAAAAAAGTGCAAGTTACTAGGGATGCTGTTCAACTTAAGTCAGTCAGAATTACTTAAGTGCCACTACAGTTCTTGTCCCAGGCTTCTGAAACCATATGGCACTTTCTTGGGCAACTGTTGAAGTTTTCTGTTGGCTTAGTTATACCAGTATTCTCTTTTATCAGCTTAGTATTGTTACGAGAGATAAAGTCTTTTCAGACAGTTTGCTATCATTTAAGATAGTTAATTATCCAAAGAGCTCTTAGCCCTATGCAGGAAAGGATGCTGGGAGGTCATATTTGCCAAAGCACATGAAAGGTCACCTTCTCTTGTCCCATGTGGTTTGTCTGCTGGCTGGTGTTTAAAGAAAGGCTCCTGTCCTGGTTTTGGGAAATGGAAAGAGTTTCTCTCCTGGGATCTAGTAAGAGGCTCAGGATACGTTTATGTCATAGAGATCAAAACACATTAAAGAACATATGTTTTTAGCCAGGATCATATGCTTGGGGAAAGTCCAGACTGGTGAGATATCCAAGAAAGACTGCTTAGAAAGCTATATTTTCCCCTTTACCAGCTTGTGGAGGAAGGCCAAATGTTGGTCATCTGGTTTTGTATGATATTTTGAGATTTTTGTGCTGTTATTAGAACTGGTCCTAACATGAACTTGTGAGACAGAACTTCATCTAGATATGCCAGTTGGGGAATGCACTTTTCAGCTTAGATCTGCTTTTATAGAAACCATAGTTTCTATAAAATCAAAAATATAATATAATGTTAATCCTAGTCAAGAGCCTATGTAAGTGCACAAAATCTAAGATAGACAAGGGTCCATGTAAATAAGCAGAATGATGCGGTTTTCTCTGCACATGGTAATATATTTACTTCATTAAGGGCATGGACCATGTCAGTCAGACTCCTGCACCTAGCAAGTCCTAACAATCAAATGGGTTACCGCTGTCAAAATACTGATAGCACTGATAAACAGTTAATTTGGTTGTAGCATTTCACGTTGCAATGTTCTGAGCACACAGGTTAAATTGGCATCTCATAGTATTGGAGAATTTAATCTACTCCTTCCCTACTTCATTTCAAAATTCTGCAGTGACCTACTGATCCCGTACAGACACTGTATCTAACAACACGCCCATGAGGGAAAAGTACTAAAGGTGTAGTCATATGCCAGTAAGGCTGTGAAGAGGTAGTTTGTTTCAAATGCAACATCATTTTTGGAAGTGTTTAAGGTTCCTACTTGCAGTTGTTAAAAGTTTTAAATGTTATGCTTCAATTATGACTGCTTTGGAGAACCCTAGAAGCAGTTCCGTGATATGAATGTTTAGGTCAGTGTGTTGCAAATCCATTTCAAAAGTTCCAAGCAGATATTATTAGCCTTCTTCCCATGCCCTACTTTCCACAGCTCCTGAGCCCAGAAGGGACCTTCATCAACTCCCAACATGTTCTCTGCTTTGAATGCAGCCATCACTGGGCATGGATTAAGGAACATGCCTCACAGTGCCTAATCCTCATAGACTAGATCATCATTTAAAACATCCTAAAACACAGGATTATAAGGACAACTGACTTTTTCCCCTTGAGGCAGAAATAAGACAATTCAGAACTCACTGAAGCATTCTGACAGGATGTTTACCAAGAAAAATGCATTGTGGGGAGACAATCTTTCACATTCCACCATGGACATGTCATTTAAATTGTATAAGGAAGCTCTCCATCACTTTTAATGGGGAAAAAAAGCAATTTGCCTACCTTTCTCCCCACTCATCTCTTGATCCCTAGTTCAGAGAGAGATTGGATTTGGAACCAAAAATTAGTGTCTACAAATAGCACTATAAACCCCACATAGTCACTGATATTAGATACATGTTTGTTGTCCATATTCCTCTAGCTGGTCTAAAAAAATCAAGTCATTAATAACTAAATAATTTGCATCAAGCTAAGGAAAATTCCAAATATAAAGCTTCCCTAAAGATGTTTACTGAAGCTCCCCTGTTGCAATTGCCTTTGGCTATTACAGCCGTTCCTTCTTTTGTGGAGTTTGAATGTCTGCAGTCTGAAAAATAGTGATGACAGGAAAACTTAAATGTAACAAATGTTGTATAAAAAAGGGGCTATCTCTGTAACGGCCATTGCTTTGTTTCCACTGTGACTTGAAATGACAAATAAGAAAGAGGTTTAGGTTGGGGTTTAGTGAGAGATTTTTCACTTTAAAACCATAATTAGGATATTGAAAAGTCTAACAAAAGACGAAGATTCAAGCAGCATGGAGTTGAACAGCAATGAGTGGAGAGCACTCTGGGGCATGGCTGATGAATAGCAGTCCAAAGGAAAAGAATGGATTAGAAAGACCAATAGTTCTCTTCACACTAATTTCCCAGATTTGGGTATAGTCTTTGGAATGGGGATTGCAATTAATTAGACTCCTGCAGCTCCTTTTGAACTCTTATTATCTTGGATAAGAAACACCATAATTAAAAATATGAAAAACTTGGTGGCATTATTCAGATTACCCTTTAGTCTATGGCTGCACATGTGTGCCTATGCTGAAGTTCTTAAGAAATGTTAAAAATGCAAAGCAATTCACCATATGTTTTAAACTTTCTCCTAAATTATTATGAGTCCATTTTTCTGCCTAGATTCCTCTCATCCTGGAGAAAAGGAGAAAAGACAAGCCACTGACACTGTGGACCAAATACTCCCAAACTAATGTTGTAAGTGTAATTGCAGACTGGAGATTTAGGGGGAGTAAGCTCCACTCTGCAGCAGAATGGTGTCACTAGTCATTAGGTCTCAAGCTGTAAAATCTGCCAGTGGCTCACAGAGTCAGCCTGCACAGTGCCTCTGGACACTGGTAACTGGCCATCATCTTCACTTCTCCTTCCTCCATTCTCAGAAAACGAAACCCAAGACAATAAAGAGAAAGCTAAATATGTATGAAGAAGAGACAAGCTCTCAAACATAGATGAAGTCTGGTGACCCTTCTCTGCACCTTGATTTGGATCAGCTTTCTTAGGCCCTTGCTCCCATGTCATGACCAGGCTTGGTTGGGTCCAGCAATCAAGGAGACTGTGGTAGCCTTGCTCTGGAGTATTTCTGGGTTGAAGGTAATCTGCTTCAGTCTGTCATGAAGATTGCTTCAAACAGTATCTTGCTCTTAACAGAAGATAAAGCCTCATTTTAACCTCAAATATAACCACTGGAATGTCTAAAACCCAATGAAATTATTTCAAAAATTCTTTATTACATTAACTTAAAGGAAAGAAAGATCAGACTAGAATATAGACCACTGAAAATGGACTGTTGCTCTTCTTTTCTCCTGTAACCCGCTCAAGGGATGGAATAAAAGCTTTCCCAGGACTGGAATGCAGCACTTCAAATTTTACTGCTATGAATCTAGAAAGGATTACTAGTTCACTTACAGAATATTTTAACCACCATAAATTTTTAATTTTTGCAGGTAAAAATTTTTTAAATGAATGTCTAAATGTCATGGTTAGCAGTTCCACTGCAGATATTCAAAACCATTGGATAACTGCTTTGGTTTAGATGCCAAAATACAGATGTAGGAGCCAAAACTCATTCACTCAAATTTTAGTATCTGTATTTCAGACTACAATTCCTATCTAAGCTTTATTTAGAATAGGAAAAAAATTCCTAAAACCTGAGCCAAAACTGATCCATTTGGATTTTTCTTGCACCTAGTGTTATAAAGCAATGGATGATAACTGGAATGGGAAACTAAAGTGAAGACTGAGAAAATGACTCAGAGAGAAGCGTGAGAAATTAAGTATGAAGAAGAAAGTGAAAGGATGAAGACAAAAGAAGCAAGATTAAGTGGGATAAGGTCTGGGAAAAAAATCCTTTCTGGCCAGACCTATGGAAACTGATGGCCTAGTGATTATAATTTTGTTTGTAGGTTGTCTCTGAACCTCTGCCAACATCAGATAATTTAGCCATGGTTGGAGTTTAGGAATGACTTACCTTTTTCCTCTGTAGAAGGAAAATCATTTTGCAATACATTTTGTAGAGCCTTTCACTGGTTCAAGCTTTAGCTGAAGTTGACACCTGATAATAGCAGAAATTAATTTCTGGGCTCTGGCCACAGCACAGAGAAATCAAAAGAATTAACAAAAATATATAGGCCTTCAGAAAGTCAGATTTTCAAATATAAAGATATCACTCATGTAATGGTGATTCAGAAAAAAAACAAGGCACAGGTGTAAGATTGTTCATATAGTTTTTGATGCATATCAGGAACAAGTGGAAGCAACCATGATGAGTGAAACAAGGAAATAAAAAGCTATGTTATGCAAAATTAATTTGAATGAAGGATTCTTTTGACAGCCCCTTTGGAAAGAAATGGTGAACCTCTGTAAAATTAAAAGTAAAATATGAGCAGTTTAAGTAGGTGTTTAGTGTTGGCGTTGTTAGGTTTTTCGTGTTAGCAGTCATTGTCTTCCATCACAAATGAAAAATCTGACTCGGAGAGTGGGAAAAACATCATGCCTGAGGGTACAGATGAGAGACAATTGGGTAACTTCCCTTCAGGTTGTTTGTGGCAATTTGCTGGGGGGTGCAGGTGAAAAAAATCACAAGCTTAGCCATAGTCACATGGCTGAAAAAACTCTCTTGGATCATGTGGAGTTTGGGATAGTGATCTTGGAGAACATAGATAGAAAGATGCTCAGTGAGATGAGAACTACTGATGCATATTTCAACCTGTTTGTCTTAGGACACTGTTTTTCTGCAGCTGTAGGGAGCTGCTACACCGTGTAGTCCTGCACTGTGAGAGCCATCTCTTGCCTTAGACTTCAAGCCCCAGAGGCCTTTGTCTCTTTTTCAGCTCTGTAAATTATTTTCTTTTAAAATTATAATGAACTCTAAATGGTAGGTGACCTTTTTAACAATGCTGATGTAATTTGTTCCAATTTGAGCCATGCTGTAGTACTTCTCCCTGTGTCCTGTCTCTCATGTCCAAATTGAGTGTGATGTTTCAGCATTAGGAAGCTGAAGTACACAGTGCAAGCAAAGAAAATGTGAAACTATCATTGTTTCAAGCACATCACTAAAACCATCCTGGAACACAGCCCAGCTCTTCCAGCTCTGCCTCTTCAGTCACTGGAAATGGAGACTAACAGAGAGAAAAAAGAAAGATAAAGGGTCTGTGCTCCTGAGCTCTGCATGACCACCATCTCTGCCATCATCCTGTGCCCTCTTCCCTCGTACTTAATGCCAGATGGAGAGCTCTCTGAGACCATCACCTGCTTTGACCCTTGCTTCCGTCTCCCTCTGAACACAATATTACAGCAGTCTGGCACAAAGTGGGCTTTCTAGATGCAGCAGTTTCACAGATGTGTAAAGTACCTCAATTTTCTAAAAATAACCAAGGACAGGATATGCTGAGCTTGACTTCTTCCCCCCCGTATCGCATGTCATTCAATGGCATAAGTGAAAATGAGAGTCTTAAAGCAATATCTTTGATACAGGCACTCAGGGGGGTCTGTATCAAATATATAATTATAGTAATAAGTAATTAAGTAATATATTCCTTTTTTTTAATTTGGTAAGCAGTCCAGACTTTTTAATGTTCTGTTACATATCTGAAGCACTATGCATGCATGCCTGACCAGTTTGCTTAAGTCTATACATCATGCTCTTTCATCACTTATGTAAACAAAATTCATTATTTACCAGCCAGATTTTGTTTTCTAATATACTGAACCTTCCATGTGAAGGGCAAAAAAAAAGAAAGTGTCTTTTCCTCTTCCTCCTTTCTACTGTGAAAAAAATTTGATTTCAGAGCTATAAAACTAAAATACCTCTGCTCATGATGCTGTTGTCCTGAAATATATTCCCATAAAATTTGATTAATTAAAACAAAAGTTGAGATTTCAGAATGATTCCAGTCTCCTCACTATATGACCCAGAACTCAGAAATGTGAAGATCTGTTATAACCAACTGCAGAAACATCTTTAGGCTTTCTAAAATTAATCCATCAGGGATGCTAGACTAGTTGTGAAGAATTACTTTTTGGAGGAAGACATTTTCTTACATTTGTGGCCACTCTCAGTGTACCTGGCACTTAGAAACAACCAGCTGGGCTAACAAATGGCCATGGAGGAAAACCCTGGTGTGCAATACAGATGCTTTGCACTGCTTTGGCACCCACAAGGATGATGTCGCCAGTTAACTTCAGGCGTTTAAGTATTACTACAACCTGATAAGGAATTTTCCAGTGTTTCTGAAGTATAAGTGGTAAAACATGACTGGAAAGTGGACATGATACCTGGCTTCTGTAACACTTTTTAAAAATGTTTACCACTTGGCTATTGCTTCTAGCAAAAGAAGGTTAAAATAATGCGGTACAGTCTTTCCCACGCATACAGTAAATAAAAATAAGGAGGCAAAAAACCCCAAAGAAAGTCATGAAGTAGTGCAAATGTTTGAGAAGAAGTAGATTGGAGTTTTGGAGAGGATCAGAGATGTTGATAGGAATTCTTTTAAATTGTATATAAAAGCAAATGGAAGAGCATATAACATATGCAGAAGGCCTACTTGAATCAAGAGGTCACTTGTTATAGCCGTATTTTGATAACAGCTGCAAAAGTTACATCAACAGATGATACAAATAATAAAAATAACAGTTTTTCTCCTCTCTATATATTACACTGATCAGCCTTTTATGCCTTCATTTTACAACTACCATGTTTCCCGTTTACCTTCTTGGCAATCAAAACTGAAAAGGCACTTTATAACATCTGTATGCAATTTTTATAGACACTAGTGATTCATAAACTTTGATTTCAAAGACATTTCCTACAACTCTTCTTGCTTCACAGGACCACATGAGTTTCCCCACAAAAATCCTTGATTTGTTTCCAGAGTTTATCTCACAATTTCTGTTGTCTTGGGGATGAAGTGGTTTTGTTATAGCTCAATCATTGGGAGCTATTAACTCAGCAAGGTCAAACAAATTCCTGAACCAGGAAAGGGTCCTTTAACCCTTTTCTGTTCAGATCTTCCTTTGTTGCTTTTGGTAAATATTTTTGGATTTGGGAACAAACCAAAAAAAAGAACAAACAAACAAAAGAGAGAACAAATTACAATAATATAGTTTTAACCTTATCTATAGTGGTTCCATGATTGAAACAGACCAGTAAAATATAAAATATATACTAAGATAAGGTGGGAACAAGTGAGGAAAGAAAGTTGCAGTGGGTTGGGATAAATGGGAACAAATGTTTTCCTAACAATAACTGGAAAATGTAAATATTCAAATAATAAAATATTGATCTTGACAATGCTATTACAAAACTATCCATTAAAATTCAGTCAAGGTTGAGGCCACATATCGGTATTTTAAAGCTTAAAGACATTACAAACCTCTCTTCAACATCTCATGCAATTTTTATAACATCTGTTGATAAAAACATTAAGGGGACCCCAAAACCATGTGGCTTGTTTGAAACGACTGCTTTGCTGAAGTCAAATTGCAGATAGGAACAAGTCTGATCTATGCTAAATGCAGTCATCCTTACATCAGAGTAATGGCTTAGAAGTGAACAATCGTGGAGGGAACTTCTAGCAAGTAACATTGCTACAGGCTTGTAGTAGGATCTAGTTTGTGCTCAGTGACTAAATACTTCCTGAAGAAACAGCAACACATAAAGAACAGGTCCAAAATGTGTAATTCCTGCAATTGTTTGCTTCAGGAGACTTACAGGATAAGGAGAGATTATGGATTCTGAGTTTTCATTGGAGTAGTTTCAGGCATTGCTGTAAATTTAGATGGAGCATAATAAAAATATTTAAGAGCATGAGGAAAAGGAAACTGTTCTCTTAAGTCAGCAGAGAGGTAGGTTTTATTTGGTGGGATAAGGCAAGATCGGGTACAATCATATAGACATTTTTGTGATTACTGTTTTGAAAAGATTTTTATGGTATTAAACAAGCATAACTATGCTTTCAACCCATTCTGGGGTCTCACAGTTCCAGTTATTCAAACAAAAACATCAAACCCAAGATCAGAACTCTTTGGTTTTAAACAATCCAGTGTATCCTACCTAAGTGAGTTAGGCTGAGAGCTAGCAAATTCGTCTATGTCTTTTCAAACCTGATCTTAAAGGTGCCTTTCAGGAGGTGGAAGTGGATCCAGAAGGTGGGAACAGGAGTGTTATCAGGGTCAGAGTTCTGGGTTTAGCTTGTGTGAGTCTTCTAGGACCTCTGTAACATTACAAGTGAAGTTATTCCCTGGCATGCCTCCTGCTTGCGTATGAAGTTGGCCAAGAATTTGGTGTACACTGACCTTTTCCAAAGTGAACTGGTGGACTTAGAGATAATAGTGATAAGATTAGTTGGAAATGGGACCAGAAGAAATATGAGCTCTTTCAGAAAGAGGTCTCTTACCTCAAGTGCATGCTCAACAGAGGGAATTTCCACTGACATGAGAAAATATCACCAGTATAGATCTGGTCGACTTCCCAGTCATACTCAAAGTCTTACAGGGCTACACTAATAGTACAGAATGTCTATTTGCATGTTACCAAAATTATTACACGGTTTGAGATGGAAGAGGAAAGTAGAAATTTACTCCCTAAGTGTATTTGGAACTTGTAGAAGTAAAAATGCCTCTAACATGGCCTTACAGTCACTTGAATTGCATTTTGAAACTCAGTTCATATTTGATACAAAAGTGAAGGAATGCTGGAAATAAGAACACTAAAGAATGAGGTAAGTCAGTCTCTGACATTAACAAATATTAAACTGCCTGAATAATACTTCTTTGCAGCTACCTGTAGACTTCTTTTTACTTACTTTTTACTTACTGTATCAGACAAAATGATAAAAATGAATCATGCATACATTTTTACAAAGGTTCTTCATCATAAAAAAATTCTGGTTTGTGGCAGGTCTACACCTTCACAGGCAGACCTGTAGGCTTGGGGAGACACATGTAATTTGTACAGTTGGCCTTGTATGAACAATATCTGCGAACACTGTCTTCTCATAGAGCAGGGAACTTGTTGCTTAGAGGGATTTGGTCCCCAAGGTTTTGGCATGTTCACAGTTCCTATTTCTGCTGCTAGGACAATGGAGAAGGGTGTTCCTGGAATACAGCCCACAGCAAAGAAATTGCTCAAGCAGAGGATCTTGATGTTAATATTGTGTGTTACTGGAATTTCAGTTGGTAGTTGCCAACATCTTGGAACAGTTTAGTCGTCACTATACTATGGAAATTATTTTCAATGGGAACATCTGGAATACAAAGATTTTATATTGTTTAAACAAACATGGGATGATGGGAGAAGGTATCACCTTGTTATATGGTATTACAGGGAGGTCTTCTGAAGGAATGTTCTGATGGAGATGGGGGTGAATGAATGGAATATGCATAACATGGAATATAATTATTGCCTTGCTATGTCATATCCTTCTTTTTACTATTTTACCTATACGTGGCTGCTGTCTTTCTGTTGCCCAGACACTACATAGTCCATATAAAAAACAACCAAATGGATTGTGTGGATTGGTCTAAAAACCAACAGGCAATTGCTTAAACATCCTTGGAAGCCAGCCCTGTGGAAGCTACAGCTGTTGCCCAGTTTCTGTTTGTGAAGGGACCTGCTGAGAAAAAGGACTGGTACTTTGCAGAAATGTGTGTGTTGTGGGACGTCTTTTTCTTTTTTCTTCAGTACAAGGATATTTCTAAATAAACCAGAATTGTTGTTTCATTTAGCCTGATGACATAATCACATATCCTTGGGACATAGTAAGGATTAAGATCCTGCTATTATTTTAAGTCTTGGACATCTCAGGGTTGTGACCTAGGGGAAAACTCCTGGTAACACAGAAATAACACAGGAAATACAGAGTCTTTGTTTCAGGGAGCTTGGCTTCTTTGGGTATTATTTACACTGAGAAAGAGGAGTTGTCTAATTGTTCATTTAAACTGCATAATTAGTTCAATTAAACTGCAGGATGGCTGGAGCACAGGACCTACACCCCTGGCTATCTGAAGCCATTTGATACAGTATCGGAAACACAAGCTACGTGGTCAAAAGATTATGCTTTGCAGCAGAGGTTTTTCACGGGTATAGTGGAGTATTTACCTGTGAACAGGCAAGAGACAGATGGTGTGTAGAGAGGAAAAAACATTACTTGGAAGATCAGGAGAAATTGAGTGCCTTCCTGAAAAACAAACAGACAAACAAACAAACAGACAAAAAAGAGGCATTTTTATAGCTAGAATGTCTGCTAGTAGAAAGATGTAGTTTATAACGACTTGTGCCACACCTTTCAGTACAGAATGGAGCTATGTCTATTTGTCAAATCAATACATGAACGTAGAAAACTAGTCACTTTCTCAGCTCTACAGTAAAGTGTATGCTGTAGACCAGTGCTCTCTGCTGCACCAGTCAGTGGCAAACCGTATGAAATGGCCAGCCAAACATGGGCCAAAAAATAAAACAGCCCTTTTCAGGCCTTTTCCCATAGCAGTTTAGGGAAAGAAATGCCAGATTATGTTAGGCCCAGCAGGTTCATGGAAAGAAGAGTAGATCAGTCTTAAAGTTCTTCCATTTCTGTGCATGATTTTATAATCATTTCCTTGATGCAAGCTAGTTTTTAAGTTCCCAAGAAGAGCTCAGGGGAGAGTGTGATATTTAAGCCTAGACATCTTTTTTCATCTGGGTTTTCTGTCACAATGCCAGTGTCTGTGTGTGCAAAGTTCTGGCAGCCTGAAATACTTTGATATATTTTTTCCCAGGCTTCAAAGGGAAAGGTAAACAATGGGCTTGTGGCTCCAGGGCAAGCATCAGTAGCCAAGAGTTTACGAGGTAGATCATCTTCTTTATGTTTCTGGAATCACTTTAAGTATTTTGCTGTGTAGAAGGGATGTGTGAAAGAAAAAGAAACTCATTTAGTGGTTTTTGAGGCTGCAGATTTGATGCCTTGAGGTAATTTCTGGTCCACACAGATTTTTGACTCTTGCTTTTTGACAGAGAGCAACTGTGCATCAAAGACTTAAACATCTACGTAAAACCAAAAAGTAAAGTCTAATTTTTAGTAGATCCTTGAAAGATATTTGGATTTCTTTGACAGTTCAAACAATATCTAAATTTAAAAAAAAAGAAAAAATCCTGTAGAAGCTTTATAGTGCTTTGTATATTTATTTTAATTGTTTTATACACTCTAACAGGACAGTCATGAGTTCACTATGCACATATTGTGGTTATTTTGTGTTATAATACTGTTATATAATGTAGCAAACATAATTGTTCATTGACATTTCTAATGAGCAATCCAATAATCTGTGGATAGAAGGGTGATACTTAAAAATTGAGACTGAAAGGGAATAAACATGAAGAGCAATGAAATGTTCTTAAGGAGCTTTTCCCACCTACATGACTCTATGATTTTATTGATAGAATTGCAATTTAGCACAAAATGAGAAACAAAATGCTCAGAAAAATGCAATGAAGGAAAACCAGGAAATAGTCTTACAAAATATCAGGGAGAACTTCTGATAGGCCAGGATATACATGATGGATTTTTAATTTATAGTTCATTATTTGATTGACTGAAAATTGGGAGGAACAGGCAGTTCTATTCAAATGGATCCATTACACTTGTCACTGTAATAGCCCACCAAGCCATTACAATTGCTATAAATAGCAGTGCTGCTCTATATATGGGGTCTTTCTTCTTTTCATTTTTGTTGCACTGGATGTGAAATTGAAGTCATTTAACTATAAAATACAAAAATAGACTGGGTGACCATATAGCAATTTGAATTTTCTCCTTTACATCTGTGTCAGCTTAGGGAGTGGAAATCTGGTTTGTAATAAAACTTTGAGAAAGGTAGACCTGGTACTAAGAAGACTTTTGGAGGTGGGGACAGAAGTTATAGCAAGTAATCAGTGTGTTCATCAAAGCAACAGATCAAGATAGTAGAAAAACCTCTGTTAATAGAAAATCTTTCTCTTTTCCTGTTTTCTTTTTTTCCCTTTCCCTTTTCTCCAAGTGTGCAATTTTCACAAAAACATGATCCCTCTAGAAAACGTTCTTCAGATTTGGAATTGCATTCAAGAAAAATACTAGTGACTTTATCATGCTGTATCTGAATACCAGTAAATTTTAACTCTGCTTCTGCCCAGATGCTGTCATCATGTGCTGCAGTGCTCAGTCCTCCCTTGGTTGTCCAAGTCACATTGAAAATTTCATATATCCCTTCGCCTTATGTTCTTAGAAGCAGGGTATAAATGGTTTAAAAAGATAGACTTGATCTAGGTGCTTATAGTTATTGGAAAGATTGAAATTCCATTTTTTACAATATTTTCACATTCCATTTGCAAATTTTTTAAGGTGGAAGATACTGCTCAGAAAATCATTTGTGGCATCAGTGGTTTAAAGTCTCTCTGGCTGGATTAAGCCCCTCTTTGCTCCAGGCTACTAACTTCTTTCATTGCCTTGACTTATATAGCCAGGGAGCTCTTGTATTTCACTTGAGATGACTGTATAATACATTGCATTACAATTATATTTCCATGCTCCTTTAACTTACTGCCAAGCAAAGAGAAATGCTGACATTCAGCTTGCTGGCGTTTTCACTTGTTTTCTTGAGTATTTAGATAGAACCTCCACCTCAGAACACAAATTCAGGTAAGGTGAACTGCAGCTAATGCCAAGGTCCCCAATCCTTACCATCACCTCTGTATTTGTAGACATGTTTGCAAGTATGAAAACATTAAGTCTCAGTGCTGTCAAAATGCATAAGACTGACTGCATCAGCTCTGAAAGTCTGTGAGGAATCTCACAGGGAGAAAAGAATATTTTACAGTTCCCCAAAAGGTGCTGCTGCATCTAATTTGTTATACAAAATTTGGGGTGCAGTAGTTAAGAGCCTTCCTAAATTAGATGATCTGTTAGCGAGGCCAGCAGGACATGTGGAGTGGGTTTTCTTGATACGCAGCTCACTGAAGAAAATGCATCACTTTTGCTCAAAATCTCATGCCTACAAAATTTCATGTGTCAGTTTTAAGTGCAAAATAAGTCTCCTAAAATTCTGAGTTTGGAAATATTTGTCGAGATGTATAGATGTTTTCACACAGCTTTATCTCAGCACTGTAAAATTCTCTTGATTTCTCCTGAGTACTCTGTAACTATAAAACGCTGAAACAGTTGAGAAGGATCTGATCAGCCTGCTGTTATAATGGGGGGAGTTCAGACTACATATGTTTTAAATAAATAAATAAATAAATATACAAGCGTAGTGGATCTGTTAGACATTTTCCTTGGCTAACTACAGCATAGTGAGCCTGTCAGTCAATAACCTGGGGGTTTTTCAGCCTTTTGGGGGTACTCTTTCCTTCAAAGGACTTTTTAGTACCTCTTAAGCAACCATCTCTCAAGTTTTTATTTTACTGTCTGGTTCCACTATTACTGAAAAAAAAGAGTTTAATCATCAGCTAAAGCCCCTTATGCTTGTCTCTCCGTAAGATTTATGCATCAAAGAGCACTCTGCTCTGGGGATAAAGGTCACTTTCACAGATACATTTCCCCATATATCTCCAACTATTCCTACTGTTCAGAGAGCAGTGGGTTCCCTCATACCAGCTCCACTTTCGTGACTATGTTAAAAAAAAAAAAAAAGGTAAAAAAAGAATAGATTAGAAAGAAGTTCACTCCCTTGTCTCTTTTGAAAGATTTTATTGATAAATGACAGTATTGCTTTTTCTTCAGCTTTTGTTACTTACTTTGAAACACATTCTCTGCTACTCTAATGGCCTCTGCCACGTTCAGCAACCCAGTTCTGTAGACACTGAATGAACCTTGACGCCCTTTGTAGTTGAGACTTTACCTTCTCTGGAGACCAAGCCAAGGAGAAGACAGAAGAGAGTAACGTGGTCTGGGAGCAGCTGGCTAACCTCTGTCTTCACAGTGTGAGCAGAAGCACTGGGAGAGAAAATGAGAAAATTCTTGTAGAAAGTGAGGTGGGAGCTAAAGAATGGAAAAAAGCAGATCAAGGGATAAAGAAAGTACCAAGTAAAGCTGAGTGGGACTTGCAGAAGGCAGATTAAGAATGAGAGAAGAAATTACTACTTTTGCTGTCAAACCTAAAATTATCAAGCAATAACTTAGTTCAAGATGAAACATTTATATTCAAAACTGAAACTATGTCCATTTTCATGGTCAAGTCTTATGGACCCAAGGGCTTAGAGAAATCAAACTTGCTGACTCTTCAAATGTATAGAGATCCCCAGTGCTTCACTTGGAATAATTCAAATCAGTGTGACAAAATCTGACCTCTTTTTTAAAACATACCTACACCCATATTACTGCTCTGTGAAAACAAGACTATAAAAGACACTTTCTTAATCTTTCACTATTCAACCTGCCATTTACTTACATTTCTAGGAAGTATGTCCTCAGAATGACCCCACTACATACATAGCAGAGGGGTTTTTAACTTGCTAGAGTTCACCAACCATATCTCTCCATTACCTGTCTTCTAGACTTACTACCTTTTCCATTGGACACTCCAGAAGATCTTGACAAGAATTCCATATATTTAGCTATTAAAATAAAAGATGTGCAAAATTTTCTTAGTAAATTTATTACTTCCCAATTAGTCACAAAAAAAAAAAAAAAAATAAGTCAACAAAAACAAACAGCAGTCTGTCAGCCCTTCAATAACCCTTGAGTCTATTTCTGTCTAAGATGTCACTCTTTGCAAAGTTACAAGTTTGTCTTCAACCAAATATCAAATTTCTTTCTATTTTGTTTGGTTTGTGGGTTTGTTTTGTTGTTTGTTTTGGGGGTTGTTTTGCTTTTGTTTTTGTTTTTTGCAACCAACCTTTTTCCAGACATCTTTAGTTCTTTGTTAAATGAGCAAATAGCAATGCCAAAACAATTCTGGTATGACTTTGTCCTCTCAGTTTCAATGACCTCCTTAGAGGACATTGGGTTTCCATTTTCCATGTGCGTGTTAGCTTGACAGCCTGCAGATATACATATACAATTGCAGATATGCATATGCGATGTATTTCCTCTCTATTGTGAAGGCCTGTTTTCATTTTTCCCTCCTTTTATTGACAGACTTGTCATTGATTCCAATGTTTATAAAAGCAATGATGAGAGATAGATGTCTGTAACTGAACAACTCACAGTGGAGTTCACTTCTTCAGGTAGGTGTTTCTTTACTGCTTTTTCCTATTTACTTTGTTTCCCTTCCTCCAGAGCAAGTGTATTTAGGGATTTCTGGATTTTCACTGAATGATGTCAAAAATATAGAATTTTGCTGAGCAGCAGAATTTGTTACTGGTTTTTTCTTCCCTACTGCATAGGTTCACACTTCTTTGACTTTACTGACATCAAGAAGTTTTATTCTAACTGATCTCATATTTATTTAATTTTTTTAATTTTTTTTTTTTTTTTTTTGCAAGGGAGGATAAGACTTCTTGATATCTCTCAGGAGCTCATAGCTATCTCTGTCATCAGACTATGTAATATGCTAACCGTTCCACAATAACCAGTTCTATATTTTCTGTGGATCATCTTCACGATACTTGCAAAAAATGTTTACTGCCTACTCTTGTACTGAGTTCTTTGAAACACAAAATTGCCAAAGCTACCAGCAAGAGCAAGCCGGTTATGGGAACAGCAATCACATTAGAATGCGGAGCCTTTTGATAACAAAACTGGACCTTTCTAAAACAAAATGCAAGTTGGCAGCTGTGAGGCAGTTTGTAGAAGAACTGAGGTTTTAAGCAGAACTTGGAGAGAAGTTCAGGTGCTTTTCCAGGGATTTGAGTCAAATATGTCATCTGGAGTGGTTTCACCTGTCAGCACAGACAGTTCAGGGAAATACTGAGCCCCCTCTCTTTGTCCCTGTTTTTCAGTGTGGAGCAATCCCAATTTAACACATAAAACCTGCTGTTCCCTCCACCCACCCACCCCCCTTTCCTTTCCCTTGTTTTATTCGTCTAGCAGTGCCCATCAGGGATCAGACAGTAGGAACAGTGCAGTCAGCACCTTTTTCAGGGGCACAAACACCACACCAGAATTTACTGGCTTTATTCACTGCAGGCAAGAGCCGTACATCCAATAAAGAGCCCCTCTTGCCGGGTTACTATGCTTTGCCACCAGCTCAGTGAGCAGGCTCCAACTGCAGCGTTAAGCTTTGTTTCATGCCCCTTGGGCTGACAAAATCCTGCCTCTTCTGGAATGCTAACCATCCTTTCGGGGTTGGATGCCTCTGCTTCATTGGACAATACATTAGAGAGCTCTCATTGGACTGGAAGTGACCATTTCACCTAGCTTGGGATGGGGATAAAGAGACTTGTTTGAGCTCTGGTTTAAAAGACTGGCCGAGAGTCATATTTATCAAGTGGATCTATATCCAGCTTCTGGGTGGAAAACGGTAGCTGAAGCACTTCCCCTGCCGACCCACACTTTATAAAGCCGTGGTGGGGTGTTGGGGAGGAGGGTTAGTGAGAACAGGAGGTGTGGGGGTTGCTTTTGTGGGACAGCCTGCAGTGACACGGCAACCCAGACATATGGTGTCATTACTCAGCCAACACAAATTTGACACTTGGTGAATTTATTATATTTTGGTTTGCTCCTGGTGCCTGAAAGGCTTTGCAACTGTCTCTTCATAGGGCCTGTCACAGATGTTGATGTATTTTCCTCCTCCACAGCCAGGTTTTACTGTGGAAACTGATACAACTTCACGATAGAATTTCTGGATGAATTATTCACGCATTGCATGCTTTCTGCACATAGGGGGTTGGAAGAAATCCATCCTATTCAATAAATGGCCTCTTTAATCCCCTTTAACAGAGAATTTTCCCTGACTTTAAACCATTTCTATTATCACCTTTGTGATCCTAATGTTTTGGATAACATATTTATAGTTAATAGCTTTGTTAAATTTTTCACTGTATTTCACCTTAACATGCAATTAAATTGTTCAGACACAGTGATGAAACTGATACATCGAAGAGACAATAAACCATATGGCCTAGATTCTCATCATCTTAACTTTTGATAGCCTTTTTTTTTTTTTTTTTTTAATCTTGCAGATCATTCCATGGCCAGTGATTTATAGGGTAATTCCTGAAATATCTCAATATTTGTTGTTGTAGACAGAACAGGCTGCTGCTAATGCCGGTACCATCTGTGGAGATGATTTTTTAATTGAAAAGAATTTTCAGTCTTGAGAGCAGAGAGTTGGATGAACTTATCACTGCCCCCTGAGAGAAGATTAATGAAATGAAAACATATCATACCCCTTTAATACCTGGAGAAGTAATAAGGATGCATCAAGTGACAATATAAAGCATGGTGTGGGGGGGTAAATCGCTTTAACATAACAGGCAAAGTCAATCCAAGAATTAAAAACTGCATTTGCAGTTTTAAAAACTATTGAGGTATTAGTGCTTTGTATTAAAACTCCTGATTTCATTTTCTTTCTGACTTCTAATTCCAGAAGCAGAGTTCAGACTCAGATTCCCTTGTCCTTGACCCCACTTGCAATAATTCATATTCCCAAAATAACCCTGTTTAATTTAATGTTAAACAGTTATATGCCTAAAGTTTTTAAATCAAATGACTGTTAAATTTGTCCTAAAGAAGTGATATTGCTTTTGAACAACAGAACCAAGTAAAATTTAGTAAATTAATATTCACTATCTAAAATACAAGAGTTAGAGTTTTGTTTTAATATAAAGCTTACACTGCCTTGACAAGAACTGGTAATTTAAGGCCTGATACATTTTCCCTCAGATTACTGTGGTATAATATAATATGATATACAGTAATGATAAAACAAATAAAGTAACAATACAATAAATAACAGTAATTAATATATAATAGTAATACAGCCTGCATTGCTGAGACACCAGTTGTTAAATTGGAATTTATATTCGTATTTGGAGTATGGCCTTTCTCCATAAAGTTTCATGTATTAAGATATCAGCCTTGAACCCTCATGCCAGTGTTCAAATATAGAGAATATTGAAACTACCTGGCCTCCACCCCAGTGTTTTGTAGAAGGATTACTAATAAACCTTTAAGGTATTATTAATAAGAATTTCCCAGAATGTTTCAATTTACAAATAACTTTAAGTGAAATACAGAAACTGCACTTTTTATGGCTTTAGTAAAAAACTTCTGAATTTTTTTATTTTTTTCCCCCCAAACAATCATGTATTATTCATAAAATTACTCTATTTAGGAAAAATACTTTAATTGACAAAATGTTGTCATTACTACCTCATGGTTCTGTGAAATGAGAAAGAGTACAGCAAAATATCTTTTGATAATTTGAAAAATAACCTTTTTTTTCTCTTTTCATCAGCTTGTAGCTTTCTCTTAGGTTTAAGTAAAGCGGGAGATTTTCTTCTAAAAATGGATCAGCCTGAGTTGGACAGACTTACCAATCTGAACCCCAAGCTCTAGTTTCCCTGGTCCAACCAACTTCATGACAGAAAACAAAATACAACATTCCAGAAAATATATTCTGTTTGAAATTATAAATATCTCATTGATGAATCTGAATCTGGAGGAAATATGGAATTTAAGTATTTATTTAAGAGTGCTTTTTTACATTAATACACATACAATTGTGTGAAGTACCAATGGCTTGGGTGCAATCTTTGGAGATCCTTTTCTGGAGCTGGGAAATCAGAAAGTGGGATATTAAATTCACCCTCTCCCAAACATAAAGTGCCCTTAATATGTTGCTTCTGTTAATTGAACAATTATGCATTCTGAGTGATGATTTTCTCTTCTTCTAGCCTTCGAATGTGTTCGTAAGCTGCACCAGGTGTTGGGGGAAGAAAGAAACCATCTAAAATGGAGATGGCAGGGACAGCAGTAGAAGACTCCATTTGGACTAGTTGCAGCTATGAAGTTGTATAACACATTTGTATCTTGGTCAAAAAAAAAAAAAAAAAATGGCTGTGTTTAGATATTTCCTTTCACTGTTGTGAAGAATTGCATAGGTACACCTTTCCTTTACTCGCTACTCTTACAGATGCCACTTGTCATGCAACACTTCTCCAGTAGGAAAAAAATTGCAAAAGAAAACTAATAGCAACCAGTCAGTTGCTCCATTATGAATAATGATTGCTCTTGACCCCCCCCCAAAACCAGCAATTACTCAGACAGCAAAAGTTATATAAGTTTGGGAGTGTTAGATTTTTTTTTTTTTTTTCCCCTAAAGACATGGCCTAGTTGAGATACAATAGCAAAGCTGAGATGTGCCACTGGATTTGCATCACTTTGCAATGATCTATAGTCCCGAAGTCAGTATTTTCTAGAATGGATAATTGTCCATTTCCACTTGATGCCAATTATTTTGCCTTTATATATCACTGTACTGGCACATGCATAGTTGAAGCTCAGCTTTGCTGAGTTGCTGCTCAGGAAATGCCATCAAGGTACAGAGGTTGTGAGCAATTTCAGTACAGGGCTGATAGAACAGTAGCCAGGAGCTGCTGTTAAAAAGACAGCCACAGTGATCCACTGTCATCTATCTTTGCTTTATCTGACAAGAAAGCTCTCCCTCTTTTCTCCAGGCTGTCTGCATATGTGCTGTAGGTACAAAGAGCAATGAACCAGAGGGCCAGTGCCAGACCCTATGCCCTGAAAGTCTCTTCAAGCCTGTAACCTTTCCCCTCCTTCAAGTCCCTCCTGAAAACTCGTCTCTCACTAACGCGTGTATTAAATTACAGGCAGATAATAACCAAGCAGGTTGAGACCTATCTAGGAACGATGTGCATCCAGGCTGTTCAGCTGGAAGATCACAGCAGCAGCACTATGCATCAGTTCCCTCTTCAATGCATACCCTAAACACGTGTGAAGGCTTTTATGGCTCTGAGCTGAGCCTCTGTCATGCAGTCCTGCCTCCAGATAAGAGCAAGACCAGCCCTCAAGAGCTGGAAAGCCCTGCACTGTGACATTAGTGTTAAGAGCCCATTCCTTTCCCTACTTTCTCTGTCCCCTTCACCCCACCATCCTGTTACTACAGACTGAACCAAAGAATGGCATTTCCCTGTAGTTTCTAGCACAGTGGTGCCAAACCTCTCTGAAAGCACTGCATCAGTACAGAATAACAATCAGGTGAACATCTATTAAAGGAGAGCTAATTATAAGCTCTGAAGGAGAGATCTTTTCCTTTATTTTCCCACTTGCATGATAGTCAGCATTTAATCTTTTTCAATACTTTGGTGAATTACCTGCAGTCCACAGCCACTGGAAGTGGAAGAAATTCAGCTTCCAGTGCCATCACTATGATAATACATAAAGACTTAAACAAGGATGGAAGGAATAGTAGGAAGACTCCATAGAAATAATCCTTTTGTCCCCAACAGATGTTGAATGACAGTTTAAATCATCAACAAAAATACTTTAGAAGGTATGAAGTTTTGCTGGTAACAAATATTTCAGCCTTCAGACCTCTATGCAGACCACCTTTAAAAGCCTGCAGGTTTAATGTTCTGCAATCTGATTCTACCACAATTTTTTGTGCTTGAAATGGCAACTATTGCAACTACTGCCGTAAATATAACTCTGTGAACCTAAAAAAAATAATGCAGGTGACAGGTCTCTAAAACCTGATAGTCACTGCTAACCATTCCGCTGGAAAGCATGGCTCTAAATTTACTCCATTTCCCTGATTTCCAAGGGAGAGCAGCGAGGCGAAAGGAAGAGGGAAGGAACTGGAAATTATTCCAGGGAATTACTCGACTTTCCTGAGTTGTTGTTGTGTGCTTTACTTAACAAGCCAGGTCAAAACTTATAGGTGGCCCGGGAATGGATGATGTGATACAATGGGAAGCTGTTCAAATTCAACACAGCTAAAGGATAGTCTGTTACTTGGCAGGTATTTTGGCACTTACATATATTTTGTCCCCCTGCCTTTTTCTTATGCAATATTTAATCTCATTGTAACTTTTTTCCCCCACTTTATTCTACTTGTCATTGCCACCTTGCCATTTGTGGTTTTGCAGACTGTATTGTAAGTAAGATTTTTACATTTAGAACTTTGGAAATAATTTCTTATTTTTTTTAATGTACATTAGGGTAAGGAGGCTTTAAAATCTTCCATTTACCTTAGAGAATTTACTTTGTTTTTATGGCTAATATATATACACAAGAGCAGATGGACAGAATAATAAACATATCCAGTAATAAATATTGACAAGTTTGCTGTTCAGAGTAGTGGAGAATATAAATTTCTTGGCATGGTTTTTTTACATGATAATATTAAAGAAGTTGGAAGGCAGACCTTTAAAGTGCTTTCACTTTAGGGAGAAAAGGAAGAAAAGGTAAAACTTGCAGAAAGGATAATCACTGACATATAAACAAGAGCAGTCTCAAATAATATTTTTTGAAAATAAACTAACCTGACTTTGTTAGTACTCAGTGTACACTTAATGTCCCCCATTATCCAAAGACAGATGTGTGGTTTAATAATCTTTAACTATATAAGCAGAAAATTTGAACCTCAAGTCTTCCCAGGAACTTAGCTCACACCTTTGTTATTTCAGTAGCTTCCTCTAGGGTTTGGTCTTTTGGTGTGCTTTTTTTTTCATGGTGTTGTGGGGTTTTTTCTTTCATTTTTTTTATTTTTATTTTGGGGCAGTGGGAGCAATAAAAAAACTTCAATTTTTTTAGCATCTCTACTTTGAAATTCATGTCTCTGTCATCCTCAGTTTCTGCATTCAATCTCTAGTAATTCCTGTGTTCTGCCTTTGTTTGGTTTCTTCCTGGCTGAAAACAGAACAAAGTTGACCCAATTAAAGAAATTTGGGGAACCTTTAAACCTTTAAAGGCTCTATAAGCCAGCTCCTTGGATCTCTTGCTAACTTTTGACCCCAGAGGAAATGAGCTGAAACAAACAGGATTATTAATACAGGTTTTGATGTTTTTTCTTAAGTCCATACTACCAACTTTACCAAAGACCTCTTTGTTGGTTCACTGCAAATACAGCTCTGTGGAATGGAAAGGGCAGTATCTGTGGAAGGAAGAGGAATGGCTGTTCAGTTTTACTGGTTATGGGTTTTATGTGTGGCTAGTGAATTCTGCCTGGCCTACTCACAGCATTTTTAAATGGCTTAACTCAGATATTTCTACGGGCTTCAGCTATATGAAAGTCAAACTCACCTTTTTAATGTTCAGATATCAGCACACAGAAGGCTTTTGGAGCAGTCTTATTTTTGATACTCAGTCTTGTGATCAGCAGTGAATAAGCCAAGAGGTGATGCTTTTTATGAATCTGCTAGAGAGGCAGATATTACCCTGGGTGTTAGCAGAGTGAGGTGATTCAAGAAGCACCTGGAGGCCACTGAAAAGCTTTGGCAGAGGTTTTAATGAATTTTCTTTAGGAATTCAGCAGCCTCTATGAAGGCCAGGTCTGTTTAAAAACAACAACTATTTACCTTAAAGGTTCTCACAACATGAGCCAGGCTTTTTGGTCTCTGTCTTAGAGAGTGCATACATGCAGCAACATTTTCCCTTTAAATGTTAAAATCTGCAAGAGTAAAGCACATCTATTTTAAATTGCATGATGCACTTCACAGTGATCTGGCATGTATTTTAGGAAGAGGAGGCCATTCTGTAGCAACCACAGTGCCCAGTGAGACCTTTCCAGTAGCATTGGAGCACAACAGTGGGTATGACAAAACATAAAGTAAGAAAAGGGGAACTCATTTTATGTAGGAAATTATAACTTTTGACTCTCAGAGCAGCCTTATGTGCAACAGTTCTTCCTCTAAAGAAAACAATTTTCTCTATTATATACTTTGTGTGATGCTTTTTTTCTTATTCAGTCACAATCTTTTAATGAAAAAAAAAAAAAAAAAAACGTGGAAAACACTGCTTTTAAAACACAGAAACCTTGTTTTATGGATAAAACACTGTAAAGAAGTTTTGCAAAAACTTCTGTGGATAAATACCACTGTATAACCTGGAAGTGGGCACAAAGTCAAATCCCTAGATTTCAGCACTCTCAAATTTAGAAATCTTGGCTCTGAGCAGAGACTTTTCTCGTGCTCAGAACATATTTACCTAAGCATGATCAGAATGAAAATTATTTTATTCCAACAAAAGTTATTAAAAAAAGACTCCATGCAAAACAAGTAACCACAGTGTGAAGGAGGAAATCAAATAAAATACAAGTTTTTGAGTTATGAGGACATATCTTCTCTGTCCCAGCACCTAAAGCAGTCAAAACTTAGATCTTCCCTGCACCAGTTGAGCTTAAGTTATTACTGTTAAAAAATGTTAAAAGACATCAGTCTGCAATACTTGCAAATTGCTGTCCAAGTGTGCTCCAGTCTGTGCTAGTGCCACCACAGGTGGGGACAACACACTAGAAGTTTGGGTGGGTCAAGGATGAAATGTCTGTATTTCTAGAAGGGAAACATGGTAAAAATTTGTAACTCTTACCTTCACTATTGTTATCTCCAGCTGCATTGCAGAGGACACCTGGAAGAGGATGTTTGGTCATCCCATCACTTCTTTTGCTGGATTTGGAGGTGTTGGTTTCGTGGTTAGTCTTGATGATTTTAAAGTTCTTTTCCAACCTAAATGATTCTGTGATTCTATCAGGTGCAAGAAGTTACATAGACACTTTTATTTTGGCATAATCCAGACTTACTTTTCATATTCTGGTCACATAAAAGAACAAAGTCAGTGGCAGTGCAGCCTTTTGTAGATTATTTTAAAAGTAAGACAATTGTTAGGTTGCCTGTGCACTTCAAATTTTTGTTGGCCATCTGCTTAGGAATATGATCTGATCTGGTGGTATGTTACTCACATAGCAAAGAGTTATAGCTGTATACTTGCATTTATCCCACTCTAACTGTGTCTACACTCAAATGTGATACCAGCACGGTGTCATTTGTTGCAAAGAAAAAGCCTAAGATGTTGAAAACAGTATATTATGCCACCATTACCTCTTCTGTCCCAATGCTGGCCATACACACCGGTGCAGAGCTCAGATTGCTGGGCAAGATGTGTATGAGAGCAGCTGGCCTGCCATCACCTTCTGTGCAAGAGGCTTTAAAAAAATTTGTGAAATAAAAGAACTGGGGTGCTGCAAGTATATGGTTTTCCAGCCTAATAACCAAAGTGGGTCCATCAGTGAGCAAATATCACTGCATTCCACAAATGATCCATCACCAGAGGCCCATGTGAGTCTGTTTCCGTTTCTAACTCACTGTGCATAGTGGTACAACTGGTATCCCCTGGTTGCTGTTCAATGAAGTTATTGCTTTGCTGGGTAAGTGCATGCATGTGCTCAGCCATTTCACCACAAGTTTCTCTGGGTGACCCTGGCAAGCCATGATGAACAGAAAAAATCTGCTGAGAAGCATGTATCCAGGTGAATCTGTACCTATAGTTATTTCCTCACTGGCCTAATCCTACTGTCAGATCAAGATTACTGTGAACTGTCTTTCTGCTACACTCCAACTGCACAAATAAATGTTTAAAAAGACAAGTAAAAGGGAGACTCATTGACACTCCCTGGACAGCCAGTTGAGACAGATTTGGGAATGTCAAGCAGATATCAAATTCCTGCTTTGTAGCAAGAAGCTGTTCCTGTCCATAGAGTAGTGATGTAAATCAGCTGCAGTGCTGTACTGGGATCTTCCATACTGCAGGTATGAGCTCTGTTTGCCAAGTGCTGATTTAGTACATCATAAAAATAGAGCTTTTTAAGATGCACACTGCCCTTCAGTCTCCAGACTAAGGGGAAGCTGAGAAAGAAGTTTGTAACAGGTCAATTAATGAACATTTTCCACCTAAAAACCTCCTCGGAATCGATCACCATGCATTTTAAAACTTGAAAAAAGTAGTAGTGTAGTTCTGACTGCACCTTAAAGAAGTGATCAAGGAGGTACAATAATTGAGAGACTTTTTACAAGGGCATGTAGTGATAGGACACGGGTCAATGGATTCAAACTGAAAGAGAGTAGGTTCAGATGAGCTATTATGAAGAAATTCTTTACTGTGAGTGTGATGAGGCACTGGCACAGGTTGCCCAGAGAGGCTGTGGATGCTCCATCCCTGGAAGTGATCGAGGCCAGGCTGGATGGGACTTTGAGCAACCTCATCTAGTGGAAGGTCACCCCTGGCAACATGTTGGCACTAGATAGTCTTTAAGGTCCCTTCCAACCTAAACTATTTGATGATGGTGATGATTCAGTGAGGTGAAGAAGGACATGTCCAACTATAGAAATACAATAAGCAACTAAAGGAAATGGTATCACATTGTTCCCTTGAACAGTGTCCTATTACTTAATTGAGATACAAAACCTCATAACCAATAAATTACTATTTTCTCTGCAGTTTTTTTGAGGACCTGTAATTGGAAGTCCTTCTTTTATAGCAAATTGAAAATGGATGATACAAGCTTTTGACATATGTTTCAATGTGTGACAAAAGAGGAAAGAGTTCCCTAATACTAGAAAAAGTAGAAAACACAGGCCCTGTGTACTGGAAGAAACATTTAGTCACAGTTTTCAACTGAATGAATAGCAGTTATTATTTAAACTACCCTTACTTAAAGTAAGGATACTCTAAATGCATAAATAATCCATTACTAATGAGTGAAAACTGATAATCAGATTAATCAACTCGTTCCCCGTTCAAAATCAGTTAAGCTGGTGTTTTAATTTGCTATGGTGTTGCCATTGTTCTTCCTTCTTGACAGCCCTTTTTGCAGTGCCCTGCTCCTAGAACAGATGATTATTTGAGACTTTCAACCTTTATTTAAAATAAACACTGCCTTTCTGGTTTTGAAGACTCTCTCAGAGATGTACTCCAAGTATATATCTAAGAAATCAGGAACAAGTAGATGAAGGAATCTTCAGTTATTTATTTATAAATCTCTTGGGATTTTGCATCATAATTTTTGAACTTTTGCCACTGGAAGCTGGGATTTTCAAACACTTTGGATCTGAGAATTTTCTTATAAGTACTTCTAAAACAAAAATAGACAGTCTAATATACCAACCACTAAGCTAGCCTTGTTTGGGTAATGGTAATATTGCGCAGCATATCTTGAAAAACCTTGTGTTGGTTTCATAGGTCTTTATGTTACCTGAGAATTGTGTTTTCCAAAGACCTTCAGTGTTTCTAGGATTTAAAGATGGTGATAGAAGGTGTGTTTTGGTTCAGATATAGTGTATGTGAGTCAAGCCAGAGGGCAAGTGAGACCAGGTATAATGTGAATTACAGAATCACAGGATATTCTGAGTTGGGAGGGACCCACAAGGATCATCAGAGTCCAGCTCACAGCCCTGCACAGGACAGTCCCAAGAATCACACCATGTAGTTTTTTGCATTTGGTGTAATAGATACACAACTTGAGAGGATCTCTGTTTCCAAACAACATTTCTGTGCTGTTAACATATTACAAGCAGTGATAGAAGCCTGTCCAAGACTCTTCAAACAGGGAGGAAGCAAAAGAGAAAGATGACACACACATGACATGCTACAGGAGCAATGCAGCAGACATGATATCAATGAAATGTATTTGAAATATATGGCAATCAGGAAATCAGACTTGTGGAAATACACGGATAACATTTGATATCATGACAGTAGGTGGGTGCAAAAGCCTCTTATCTTTAACTTGTTAAGTACAGCAGTTCCCTAATAATTCTGCTGGACTGCACAAGGAAAGGGAAATGTGAATTTTCTTTTCACTTTCTACTACTAAGCAAACAATTAAAATAATGTTCTTCACATGAAGCTGACAAAAATGTAGGTGTCCTTGCACATTGCAGTGGAAAATAAAAGAGACAGTGTGTAGCTGGGTCTTTGCTTCTGCAAGTGGTGAGGGATCAACTGCTGAGAAGGGCTGAGCTGGTGCTGTCAACTTGAATTGATTTTTAGTAATGGTTTTCATCAGCTGACATGAGCTCTGACCCCGTGCTGTGTGTTTACTTATGGCTGCTCCAGCTGTTGGATGCAAGGGTAACTGCAGACTAGGCAACAACAAAAGTCAAGGCCCAAGTCAGCATCTGCAGCTGAAAACTGCGATTTAAGAGGGCTTCAGTAAAACCTTTTTTATTCTCTCCATCTGAGATTACTGTGCCAGCTCTTTCCCCCAGCAGAGGCTGTGATCTGCCATAATTTCCACCACATACTAACAGCACAAAAGCAATTAGTACTGTGAAAGAAAGCTCATGTACAGCTTGTAGGCATCTATTTTGCTGGCTTTGGATTGCTAGATGATCTGCTGTGTTGCATCCCATGCCATGGCAAAAGTGTAAGAACGTACTGTGAACAAGAACCACAACCTTTAGGTGCAAGAACCTTCAGCTGGCATCACAGGCCTCTGCAATTCGGGTGCACATCACTTCCATGATGATTATTAACTCTTTGCCACTTCTAGTGACGCAAGCCAACATTTTACTTTGGCTTCCTCTCTCTCTTTCTGATATTTCTTCACATGGTCTGTAACTTTATTTTTCTGTTTTCCACCTTATATCCAGAAAGTATGTAAAATTTTAACAGATATGCTAGGTACTCTTTTTTTTTTAATCTGCCACAACTTCAAGACCAGAAACACGGCAATTCAGAGCTGTCTGAACTACCAGTGGACATGATACAGCTTTTTGCCAAAGAACAGTAATATGGTGTAATATAAAAATGCAAGCATTCATTTATGTACTGGAAACAAATTCAAAGTGATATTGCATTGTTTCATTTTCTTATCTCTTTCATTCTGATGCCAAAATTACTCTGGATAACTGTCTGCTCTGTAAGGAGAAGAGCAATTTTTTTCAGAGTTCCTTCACATTTGCTTAGATAGGAAAAATATCCTCTGATTTGCGCAGTAGCACTCTATCCTGATGGAATTCAGGACTGTTATTTTGATCCTGCTTTGTCAATGAAGCTGGCATCTTCTCATCTAATTGGACTCCCCTGCACCCAGCTTTATACATCTATTTTTCTTGCCCCGTTTCCACACCATACCCAATGTCAATTTGTTTCCATTCTCCTCTTCTTTGTTCCTTCCACTCCAACCATCCCAGCAGTGCTGGAATGGAGCCCATACTAATAAACATAACAAAATGTATTAACCTGGGCTCAGTGCCATGCCTCATCTCTATCATTATGCTTCTCAAGTAAAATACATCTCTCTAGCTGTGATTTGGTGGCCCAAAGAAAGAAAAGAGCAAGAGAAGTAAAATTATTCTGAAATACACCAAAACAAGCTAAGAAGCTTTGAAAGGTGCATAGATCCATTGACTAAAGGGTCTTTCAAAGGTCATAGTGGAAATATACGTCTTTTTAAAAATAAAACACAGTGAATGCTCATACCATCCCTTGAATATGCCTTAGCATACAATATTAAACAGGGACATGGATCTATGGGGCAACCTCTATATGTTTGCAAATGTTAGGAGGACATGAATTCAAATGGGCACTGTATTCAAGAATTTTAATTCTCTTTAACAATCTGTCTCACATGTGAATTGTTAAAAGAACTACCTAAGATGCAGGCCTGTTCCCTCTGCTGATTTAAGTGATTAGTGTTCTAATGGCATCAAAGAAATTTTGTCCATTTCCCTCAAAAAATAATTTGGCCTTAAATCCATGTTCAGTATAGCCTGTCATCAGTTAGCCCAAAATTATCCTCAACAGGAAAATGATACATAACAATTGCCTCTCCTCTCCTCTCTTCTTTTTCCTGTCTTCCTTCTTCCTTTTTTTGCTTCTTTCTTTTCGTTTCCAGAATTCCAGTTTTTTTTTCTTCTTAGTATCGATTTTATACATACATCACAGCAAGCAAAAAGCTGTAAATCTTATCAATAATAAGAAACTTTTGATAAAATACAGTGATTTTTTTTAAAAAAAGTCTTTTTAAAAGCTGCTCACATTATTATGAGATGTACTGTTGCTAAGGGAAACAATCCCTATAGGTAATCTAAAGCTTTAGTAATTGAAAAATACTACTTGCATAATACCTCTTTAAGGAATACTGTTCAAGACCTATGTTTTTAGTAATTGGATTTGGTTGCAGTTTGAATAGTCTCTGGTATCGGTCCACAGTTAAATGGCCATTTGTTTAGTGAAGTCTTGAAGTCCATGACTGAGTGAACAAGACGGTCCAAAGCTCACTTCCAGTCCAGCTGTGGTACCTCTCTTGGTGAGTTCCATGAGGAAGAATTTTCCATTGCATGGATATCAACACCTATAGGAGGTTTCATACAGACATATGTATGTATGCTGGAAATAATCTCTAGCTACAGACTTTCTTTTAAATTTCTTAAATTAGTAGGGTCTACCAGCAGAGTAGAAGTACCTGAGCTAACACAAATACCTTTTTGTGCTCTCTGACAAGTAAGTTTTACATCCACTGCCACAGCAGTGAAGCAAATATAACTGTATTTCTTGTCTCTGAGCAGCACCCAAGGAGAGAATTTGTAATCTTCCCCAAATGTCATGCCGTTTCTACACTATATCTTGTACACAATTTTGCAGTAAAAAGGTTTGTTGTACACACAAGTTCCTCCATCTGCCTTGTTAAAGGAAAAAGTCTTCTAATAAAAGCACAGAGATCTGTATATTTAATATAGTAAACAGATGGTAATCTCTCATGGCAAAGCATTTGTGTCCAGTAGTTGTCAAATATGACTTTTACAGAAAGTTTCTGTCTACAAAGGTTTGGGGGTGGGGAGGGTGGGGGGTGGGGAAGAATGTGCACCTTTGTAGATGAAATAGTT
>JAWWEU010000081.1:120023174-120087942 GCA_035583155.1 Acropternis orthonyx | reverse complement strand
TAGAGGGTGTAGAATACAAAGTCTTAGCCACACCCACACAGTGACAAACTGGTCCTGGTCACTATAACCAGGACACCATGAAATATCCAGGCAACAATTTTGTTTTTCTCATATTAAATAGGCAGGTTCACTTCTTAATTCTCCTGCTAAGAGAGCTACTCCAGTGACCTTTACACTTCAGGTCAACAGCCATGTAGCTCTGCACTTCAGGGACAGACCAGAACATGAGACCTGCTCCTGCAAAATGAACAATTCTTCTGGAAAAAGAAGGTTGGGAAATTTCACACATCATCTGAAATTAATACCACAACTTATTCTTGTGAATAGGCCTCAAATTAGAATGTAAATTGCATCATTTCTACATCTGTGAGAGGAACTGCTAAATCCTGCTGTGAGATTTGGGTGGGAAAGGCTGCTTACACACTCCTTGGTGGAAACAAATGGAAATACTTTAAAAATTGATTACCTTTCGTGAGTTACAGCTGTTGGTTTCTCTGCTAGCCTCTTGTCTCCATGTTCTACTGTGTTGTCCAAAACACCCTATACCAAAAGCAGGTAAAGGGTTGCTCTTGTGGGTAAATGAACAATGTCTGGAGGAAGCAAAAACCGATTATTGAAACTTCCTCTCCAGACCATTTTGCCAGCTACTACCTGAAAATTCCTACTTCAGTTTTGTTCTTCAGTGCTAGAGAACAGAGGCAAATACCAGAACTGCCTGACAAATAAAAAGAATGAAAAATAAGTTTGGAGGTGGTTTTCAAAAGTGATAAGGTCAGCTGACCAACCAAGTCCAACTTAAAAGCCAAAAATAATGAGTGTTTAATTTCTCTTTGCTTTAATAGAGAAAAAAAAATTCATTTTATAATGTACAGTGACCAACCTCAGAATCATTACCACTGCAGTTATATTTGGGTAACGGGAACATTTTATGTTTTCATTCCTTTCTTTTTTGTTTAAATATTAATTCTGCTAGTCATGGTGCACAGTCACTGTTTTAATCAAGAACTGTGCATTTTAAATATTTGTGTTCATTGTAGCCAAAAAGTCTGTGGAGTTAGTTTTGTTCAATTAAGCTTTAATCAGGACGGAATGTTTCAATGTTAAAATACACAAATTGCATCTGATCCACTGGCACACGCTACCTTGCTTGTTATGGCACTCAGTCTTCTCTATCCAAATGGCTCAGCTACAGCCTTTCATTTCTGAGAGCCTCCCACTGCCAAAAGAGCTGTTGCAAGACCAAAGTGAGTGTTGCCCTCACAGCCCATCAGCTGTGTGCTGGCACATCTAGCAGGCAGCATTATGATTCTTTATTTACTTCCCATCTCTCTTCTTTTCCCTGTATTTGAAATTTTCTGTCACTTATGTTCTGTAATGGAAGACACATGGGTATTGTTTTGGTACTCCAAGGAGAGGCTGGGTTGTCATAGCTCAAGACACATTGAAAGGACACAGGAATTACTGGATGTTCAGTTTATCTCAGGCTGAAAGACTTAATTCTTCAAAACCATCCAGTCAGTTTCATCCTCTGTAAGTTAAATTCACTCTGCCTCTCCTGCCCTTTTGCTCGTGAAAGGGATTTTCAGTAAAGGTCAGAAGTAATTGATTAAGGCCAGAAGACAACTCCAATGAAGGACAATAATATCAAACATAATTTGTTTCTCGAAACTATGAATCCTTGCTAATCTTCTCATTTGTGCACATTTCAAAACATACCATAAGCTGTGTCATGAACCTCATGTTCACCTTGCTGGCTTCAGCAGATGTAGAGGCACTGCCTCTCTCTTCACTTCTGTTTCTTCGCATTTCTGTGACCCAAGTTTCTGCTGTTAATTGTGTATTTCAGTTTACTTTCTCCTCTGCTTTCATAGCATGCATATTCCCAAATCAGATCCTATTTTATCCTTTTGGGTCTGGCTGCTAATTTCTCTACTTAGAGAAATTTTACTTATGTGATTTGTAAATATGTTATTTTGGTAGTGTCCCGGAATTTCCTTTAAAGTGTCTTACTTTTGTTTCTTTGGCAACACAGTGCTGTACTATATCTATTCCTCAGATCACCCCATTAGAGAATTTCCCCTTACTTGCTATTTTCCCATTTAGGGTGATCCCTAATATATAATGTCCTATAAACAGTCTTCAGACCATTTGAAAATGTTCCTTTTCAATCTTATTTGGGTTAATTTTAAGCTATATTATGTGACTCACTAGAATAGTTCCTTTGAGAACAGCAGAACTCTTCACATGAGCAAGCACTTATCAGAGTGAACAAGATTTCCACAGTCTATCCCTCAGAGGGGCTCTTTTTCTATTTTGCATATCATTCATTGAATAAATAATATATATTCTTGCAAAAAATTCTAACTGACGCACTTCTTAGATTTTAAAAAAAGAAATTGAGATTATAATTTTTCCTATTTTCCCCTACCCTTCTGGTGCCCATCCACAACTACAAAGAAAGTACCAAAATAGCATAAGGGTGACTGTTATCTGACCCTTAAGTTTCAGAGTGGTTTGATTAAGGTATTTTTGGGACACACCAAAATTATTCTTAGGATTCACCTTCTATTTGTGTGTTAGAAGTCTCTGTTCTCCTGTATTATCCCTGAGAACTCATTTCTGAATAGACAAAACAAGTACCTATTTAAGGAGGGAGAACATAATTTATTAGTTTCACTGAAAAACTGAGAGGCAGTTTATAACACTTTAGCCTAAGAATGAAAGTATAGAACACTCTCTTATAAATCATATTTTGTGCATTTAAAGTTGTTGTGGTGAGGTGGACCAGAGGGAAACACAGAACAAAGCTTTGATCACTTTGATCAAGCACAGACCACCTATCAGGCTCCTGGGTGCTACTGTGTGTCATGCACATTTTCAAATTTTTGTCATAATAGCTACCAGTCATTGTATCTGAGATAAAAAGAGGGATGGTGATTAAACATGTGATTGAATCCAGACATTTTAATCTTAACCCTTCTATCTATTTTTGCAAAGCAGACTGCCTGTTTTCCCAGCAGTCCACATGAATAGCCCAGGGATGAAAATTTGCATGCTAACTGAATTCATGTACCACACTGATTGTATGGAACATCTGTTGTTGATTGTTTTGGTCCTCTGCTTTTCAAACTAATATATGAAAATGCAGGAGGTAAAAGGCAAATTACCATGCCATCGGCAGAGAGCAGTTTGTTCCTTCTCTTTTGTTTTTTTGAAACTCTATATTGTAGATATTGATAAATGTCACAACACTCCTGTTAGCTCCCTGGACTTGCATTAAAATACTGTGCTTTAAGTTGCTGCAATTTTCCAGGTGCTTTTTTCCTTTTCAATCCAATTTTGGCATAGCTGGCTTAGATGAGGTTAGAGGAAACCCTTTCCCATCATCCTTCCCAGCCCACGTACCCACTACTATGCGTCTAGAACTGACATTTCTGTTCTTCTCCAGGTAGATGTAAAGCAAGAAGGCTACCCAGCAGCTTCCCTTGTCCCTGAAGTCCTACCTTCCTCAAAAAGGAAACAATCTTATCAGGGTTGAGATTTTCTAACTTAATGGCAGAAAATTGAGACAGTTCCTAATATTGGTTGGGGAAGCTACTCCATCATGAACCAGGTTGCTCTCAGAATAGTTCTAAAAAAGCAGTGAGTCTCAATAAAATGAAATAAATCTGTACTTCTAGATCTGTGATATGTCAGGTTTCAAAATAACAAGGTGAATGGTATGCAAGTGAGAAAATTACTGAGGAACTACATAGCCTCAAAGCTAGATTTATTTTCACCCTACACACACTTCATTACTATTTGGAAGAAGGCTATGAAATTGCCAGCAATGTTAGCTAGCTTTTTACTAGTGAATTTGCCTAATATATAAGATGCAAGGTGCTTTCTTCACCATAGGAAGAAGAGATGATATTTCTGTGCTTGATGGAGTTTAGCATTCAAGCTATCTGAATGTTTTAATTTTCAGTTTGCACCGAAAGAAAATAAATGGCTTGAAATAACCATTGAGAACATATTCCATTAATCCAGCAGCAGCTGTTGATTCACAGCGCAACTGGCTACAATGATTTGTCGCATATTTAAGATTGCTATAGGAACAGCTTTGGATTGCATCACTCCAACTCTCTTAGAGTCTGGCTGCACTGGAGCTCACCTGTACTCTGTGTGTGAATATTGCATTTGCCTTTGCAAATTTCCAGTATGAAGGTTGATCCTGTGAAATACGTCTGTGTCTAATTCCCCTGGTGATTCATTCCCATGATTATTATATGAGATTCTGGTTTTCATTTTTCGCTTTGTGTTCATTTGTCCTTCAGCAGGGTTCGTTGTGAAAGAGAAATTGTTATTGTAGCATGTATGAATGTTCATGGTCTTTGTGAGAAAGCAGGGTCAGGCCTCTGCAGAGTCTTTCACGCTGAATCTCTAGGCATTGGCTCACACAGTGAGGAGGAAAAAACAAACAGGAAAAAGATCTGGTAAAAAAGTGCAGCTGGACTGAAGGCAATTCAAGCAACAGTGACCGGCACTATCTTGGTCATGCCTTCACTTGCCAAAATGAGTTGATAGGCATCTTAACACTAATGAGAAATTTGGAAAAAAACTCTACTGCTCTGCAGATTGTCATACTTGATATACTTCTCTAACTTCAGCATGGACTGAAAATTAATTTCCCATGGACTTTAGTGTTAACTAGCATGGTTACAAGAGTGAATGTGAAAAGGAAGTATAAAACGACATTCAAGTGCTGAGAATCAAAATTCATTTCTAATTAAGTAATGTGTTTATTACTATCCTGGCAAGTCTTTTCAGTACTGATGTGAAGGAGTAAGAATTGTTTTTTTCAGCTTTTTTCTTGCAAGTGTTTTTTTTTTTCCCTCTGATTCAAATTATTAGTTAAAAATGTAGAGTTTTATTTGTGTCATCTTAATAAAAATACCCTATGGTTTCAGTTAATTCCATTGTTCAGATCTGTTATAAAATGTCATAATTACTTTCAGATTTCTTGCAGACTTTCAGAAAAAACAGGAATGGATCCAAACTACTTGTGAAAAAAAATGGAGGAAAAAATATTTCTGACAAAATCTTCAGGCAGGGAAGCAAATCAATCTCTGTCTATACACCATATTTATTTTCAGGAATTTGTTATAGTTTTAATAACCATTATTATTTTAAAACTGATAAAATGAGTGCATATCAGTGGGAGGGAAATAAGGGTGATAAAACATGCTCAGGCAGGAAAAAAATACTCATTAAAATCCAAATAACAGATGCAGTATGCTAGCACAGGACTCAATCTAAAACTCAAAATACAACCCAGCAGAAGCCAAACTAGAACTGCCAAGCAAACTGCTTCCTCTTATTCTCTCTTTTCTTGGACATTTTTCTTTTGAGATATATGACAGAGAAGAACAGCCAGACTTAGGGGTTGGCAAATCATAATCTTCTTGGTTTTTTATTCTCCTGAACTAACTCTAAAATAATATGCACAGTGGTAAATCCCACAATCTGCAGTTTTTGTTGGGATTGTCCCACAAATCATGGCCTCTGCTTTCCAGACAGCACCACAATATGTAGGATTTCTGCAACTTTAATATCTGCTCTCTATAATCAGAAGTGACTAGTGGTTGTTTACCATGGTTTGCACCAACTTGTTCATACTGTAGAGGCAGAGCCACAGCAAGAGCTGGAGCCCCTGTTACTTTTCCATTAAGTTAGTTTGACAAGTCAAATACGTTATACTGTAAATATGCAAACAAAATAACTTGATTCATGTGCTCCTGTGGTTGTTGGCTGATTTAGTAAGGGTAGTAACCTCCAAAAATAACTGTGCTTCTATAGGCACAAACTGTGTCTGCATAGCCAAAACTTTTTTGTCTTCAGTCTGGATCAAAAGAATGCCCTCGGCAACATCCCATCCTTTTATTCCTCTAGTGGTGTGGAATGTCAGTGTTGGAATGTCAGTGTCAGACACTGATGATGAGCGTGTTTGTTAACCAGTGGTGCTTCAGAGTTGTGGACAAGATTTAGCACCCAGAAAAGCAAACTTGACAGGTGAGCTAACTCAGAAGCTCCCATTTTGACCCAGATATACAAGACTCCCTTTTTTTTATAAACCTGTTCCAGAATCAGCATTTATTATACTCAAGATAAGTATTTTCAGTTCTTGAGAATAATATTTGCCTGTATTTCCACCTTCTCTATTCTTAAGAAAAAAAAATATTAGAAAGTACCAGATATTACTGAAAGGTTTAAGGTACTTAACATTAAGCATGTAAAGGTTGTCCATTGAGTGAATGGAGGGTAGACAGTGGAAATCTTTCCCCAGAGGTTATACAGCAAGGGTTAGACAAATAGGATTCTAATTTCAAATTATGAGTTAAATACTTCAGTCTAAGCAGAAGCAAAATACTCCTGGGCATAAATGAGGATTGCCACTCTCCTAAACAGGCTATTTGTGAGCTCCTTTTTCTTGTGTTGGGCTTTGCTATAAGTTTGAAAGACTGTGAACAAGCCAATGATCTCTGTGAAGATGATGCAAGGAAAGATGTCATGAAGGTTGTTTTCTGTTGGGAGTCTAGTATTTCTAGAATCTAGAATGCTAGAAATAGGGTGCTTTTGTGAAATTGTCTACAGTTATGCAGATGACAGCAGCTACAGAGTGTTAGTTACATCTGGTCAAACATTCCCAAGCAAAGATGATGTACAAGGTTTGATGATAAATATTATCAGCTATTTTGATTTTTGATTAAGAAGCTTCAAAGGACAGTATGCCTGAATTCACCAAGCCAATCTGATTTGTGTTTGATTATAATGTGCTGACGCCCATGGGGTAATGTGGGTTAATTGTGGTGGGCAGTTCAACCCCATGCAGCTGCTCACTCATCCTCCCGCCATGGGCAGGAGGAAAGAATTGGAAGGATAGAGGTGCAAAAACTCATGAGTTGAGATAAAGACAGTTTAATTGGCAAAACAAAAGCTGTGTGTGCAAGCAAAACAAAACAAGGAATTCACTATTTCCCACCAACAAACAAGCATTTAGTCATTCCTACGAAAGCAGGACTCCATCACTTGTAACAATTATTTGGAAAACCATAACTCTGAATTTCTCCCTCTTCCTCATCGTTCCCCATCTTTTATTGCTGTGTAGAATATTATAAGGTGTGGGATACATCTGTGGGTGTAAGTGGGGTCAGCTGTCCTTGGTGTGTCCCCTCCCAGCTTCTTGCCCTGAGCTTATTCACTGATAGGGCTGTGTGAGTAGCAGAAAATGCCTGGATTCTGTGTGAGCATTGCTCAGCAACAGCTAAAACATTCTCTGTGTGAACATAGAACATAGCACCACACAGGCTACTATGAAAAAAATTATTCTAGCCAAAACCAGTACATGGAGTGATGATCAACACAAACTGGGTGCAGCATCTCAGGAGTCTTTTGTAGCCACCTCCACAAAATTTCTATTTGAGACTTATCCTTCTGGCAAGACATCTTCCACTACAGACTCAGCTGAACTCCTGCAGTTTGCTTCTGCAGACTCTGAGCTCTTATGTTAAATATGAACCATTAAGCATTATTAGCACTAAACTATTCTCTGGACATTCCTGCTGAGGATAAACATATCCTGTCTCTTTTATGTGGATCAAAAACTGAGCCTGATACAGAGTAGGTCCTGAATACACTGAAGGAAGACATGAATTAATGTTGATTCAAGTTACATGACTACTAGACTTTCCTAATACTTCTCACTTCTTCATACAGCTTTTTAGATTGACTTTTGGACTGTGATAGCACAGTCCTGTGAATTCAATCATGTGCACAGCAAACTCATTTTTGCCCACTATATCCTGTTTTGTGGATATTTGCTTCCCACCTACTCTTCTTGTGCAAGGGAGCCTTGAATAGCCCAAGACAAAATTCATTTCTCTGGAGTCAGTATTTTCTGGACAGAAACAATTCCAGATCTCAGTAAGAAGAAGCACTTTAAGTCTGGATGCTAGGACAGCAGAACTGCTGATGTCCAATCTGCCAGATACCATCACTACAGCTGAAACAGGAAAAAACTAAGGAAACCATGCTCTAACTGATGATCACAATCTATACCCTCAACCATTCACCCTTCTCTCACATGTACTGTCAATGAGTGATCTGCCTTTCACTTGTGTTGTAACTGCATTTTTAATCTATGTTCCCTTTTTATCCATGATTCCTTCTATTTTTTATCTTGTTTGTGAGCAAGCAATGGACTAGACTAGTCTCGTGCCAATTCATTAGACTGAACATCTGAATTGAAATGCCTTGCATGTGCTGTGCTGAGTCAGGACTCTTTGAACATGTCAAACTTCACTCTTCTGTCACTTTTTATATAGCAATAAATAATAGTATGCAAAATTAAAAAAAAAAAAAAACAGAAATAAACAAGCAGCAGAAAAAGATAATATTATTTTGCCAAATAAAATTATCATTATTGCCAAAATGATAGACTATCTTGTAATTTCCTATGCTGACACACAGGTTCCAATTTTTTCCAAAACCACAAAAAAAATATTAGTGAAAATTTCTTTCTGTTTCGGTGATATAGAGTAACTGAAGTCCTAGTTGTTTTTCAAAAGCACCACTGTAGGAAGAAAGTTCTAATGAATAACAGATGCAAAGTAACATTACTCCTTTGACTTAAAATACTCAAAATCCATTGGTTTCCAAGGAAGCGTGCAATTTTACACACACCAGTAAAACAGGCCCTTCTTTGAAACAGAATAATACATTTTGGTGTAGGACTTGAGTTTTGGTGGAATGGTGCTGTGAGAGTAATCACACAACAGCATGGCTTGTACGATAAGCAGAAGGGAGACACATTAATCGCTGAATATTTTGTCAGGGACAGGCATGCAAGTAGCTCTGATGTAGTTCATCATCTGATCCCAAGGCTTAGAGTTCAGGACATCTGTGCTTTGCTTGCTCTTCTAAGTCCTTTGCCACAGAAGCAGCGCATAACACTCTGTGTGAACAAAGCCGTGTCAGCTGACTAACATCTGTTGATTTGATTAAAGTCATATAGATGGCAAAATTTCGGGTCCCAGTAAAAGCAGCTTGTGTTTGTAACAAAGCCAGGCATTGTGTAATGAGCTACCTTTGCTATACCTGCTCATATGATTTAGAATCATGTTTCACACCTGAAAAGGGGGACTCAGGCTGCCTGAACTGGTTGTGTTAATTCCCTTTTATGTTCAACCACTAAAAGATATTAGTAAGCATGCCAGCTACTGTCCTTATTACACGATAATGCAATAGAAATTTTAAACTTCAATTTATATTGGGCTAGTGAGAGTTAGGCAGTGCCTGAGTACATTGGAATTTCCTTGCTGGTATTCAAGTTGTTCTTAATGTGGATGCAACTGTGCTGGTAACTGCATCACAAATGACCACAATCACCTTAAAGAAAATTTTGCATCAAAGTGTTAGAGTGGAGATGTCAGAGAACACATGGGCATATTTATAGATAACCTCTACACACTTCCAACAGGTTCTCATATCATCATGGACTGGTCTAGAAATCTGTTTCAAGTAACAAGACATTGTTCTCGTCAGCAGGACTCTGTAGTAGATGCTTTTTGACTCCTAGGTTAGTTTTGTCACTAGTTAACTTGAACCATCACAGTTCAGGTCTTGAAGGCTCTTAGAACAAACAGGGCTTCAAAGAAGGCCAAGTGTTTTACCTGCACAGCATAGGATGTCTAAAAGCATGACACGAGTGGAAGGATCACAACTCACTCCATGAAACATTTTTGTCATCTGAGGAAAGTTTTTTTGGAACTATATTGATAAACTGTGAGTAAAAAATTAGGTTGGCTAATGCATTTGCCTTCAGTTTTGTCACCATAGCAATGTAAATATCTACAGGACACAGTGGGAAAAACAAACTGCCTGCAGTGCTATGTTAGGACCATGCCATAATCAGCTGTATGTGGGACATAAGAGAGCAGGACAGTCACATTACTTTTGAATCAGCATGAGATCATGTACACCTTTGGTACAGTGTAAGGACATGTTGTATCAGCTTCAGTGTTTTCAGTATAGCCCCAGTGTTTCAGCCACACTTTCAAACACCTGTGCATAATCAGCCTCTTCTATGCATTACATGGCAATTAAAATAAGCAGCACCACCTTGATACTTAAGGCTCTGCTGGGGCTGCAGGTGTTAGAAACATTTGGCCCATGAAAAAGAGCGTCTTCTAGCTGCAATATGGAGAAGGAGGCATTGCTGGTAAATAAGAATTTTGAGACCTATCATTTTGTATGCAAGTGACAAAGAAATGAAAAGGCTAAAGTGAATATACTAAATCCCTGATGCAGCATCAGTCACAGATTTTACTGGTCCTTTTCACTGGAAGAAAATCCAAGTTGGACAAAGATATGTCCAGCTAAGGAAGGCAGTGTCAGCAGTTTATGATGCAGACTGATTGACTGGTTTTTCAACTAAAGAAAGATCCTTATAGGATAAAGAATATTCCTTCAAAACAGTGCAGGAGAGAACTGGGCTGATACATGATCAGTGTGTGTGATGAGATGCCATTTTCATTATTAAGATATGAACATATCTTTAGCTTTTTCTAAGAGCTGCCAAAAACACCTCTCCTAAAGTTTGCTCCACGTGCTAGCGCAGAACACCATGTAGCCTGTGGTCGGGAGGGCTCTGCAGGTAAGCATTGTAGTCCAAAACCAAACATGTGCCTCCAACTACATTTTCTGATGCTTCTTAAAGACACTCTGGTCTGTCTTGTGCTTTTCCTTTGATGACTCTCAGGGTAGCTAAGGTGAAATTGTCTCTGCAGTTCCGTTTTGCTGAAATTACTGGGTGATGGTGGCAAGAGATAACATCAGCTAATAAATGTATTTCTCAGATACTTGAAATCTTTCAAGAAATCCGCCTCTCTCTATGAAGCACATTATCATCACCAGGCTAATTATACCCAAAGCTGATATTCTAAAGGAGTTCAGGGATTTCCTTTTATATAAGAAAGTGAGATGATTAAATGCCCTTGCAGTGTCTATTTCTTTCAACAAGTAGATTTTTGCAGAACTATTACAGTCTGAAACGTCCCAGATGGTGCTTTCCAGTTGCACTGGAGCATGTATTTTCTGGTAATTGCATGGCTTACCTAATTCCCTTGATCCTGAAGTCTATTCTCTTGTAACAAACTTTTTTTAAAGGGAAGCATCTGTTTTATGCAAAACCACACTTACCCTTTTGAAGGGGTTGGGTTGTGAAGGACATAAGAAGCATGGTTTTGAAGACTTGGAGTGACTATAAGGACCCATCTGGAAATTATAAGTAAATTGTAAAACTTGAAAAAATTGTAAGTAAATGGTAAAACTTAAAAAATTTTAAGTACAAGGTAAGTCTTAGAAGACATTGAAAGCCAAGATTATCCTGGGACATACAAAAATTATTTGGAAATCAGGCCTCTGTGTATTGTGGCCTCTTATCTTGTCTCCCAAATTACACATTACTTTGTTCACAAATCTTTATCTTTTTTTATCACAGTGAAGTGATCTATTTAACACTTCACTAAGGATTCTGCCTCTGCACTAATGTGAACAATTACTGCATATGGTTAAATGCTTAATCAGGTGTATGGAGTGAAAATAAGACTTAAAGATACATAAGTGTTAGCACTATATTGATAAAAGTTATCACTAATAGCAGAGACATTTTTTTAAGTATCTGAACATAAAGCCTTGGGGAAAGGGACCTGTGACTAAATTTTGAAGATCTTTTTTCCCAAAAACAATTGGCAGAAACTACTGAGGATTATGTAGTGGAAAGGGAGTTTGCAGTTCCCTGAGAATGGGGGCACCTCTGAGGAATTATCCTAGGAAATGGTCTTCACAGATAACTTCATCAAACAAATTCCTTTCCAGTAAGAACAGCCTGGTGCATTGACAGAATTCTCAGTGAATACTTGTCTCTTTCAAGGGTGCATGTAGTTTTTAAAGCTTCTAAAGCTCTGGGATTTTATTTTGTACTAGAGGCTTTGCATTCACTGTTGAACGTGATGGGACTGTGTGGGAGAGAAGGAGATTGTGCCAGAGAAATGTAGACAGCAAGGGTGAGCGTGAGCCAGATATGTCTGCACTGAACAGCTATTTCTGGCTGCTCAGGACAAGGACACCTGGACTTCAGCATGAAAACAAAAGAAATTAATAAAGTTGAAGGGATGGAAATGCTCTAAGTTATTCCAATAGACCTGCTACATCCTGTTTATACTTTTCAGTAACACATGAGTGACACAAGATCACATTGGTAGCTGACATTAGAACAAGCTATAAATTAACGAAGTGACATTGCAATTTTTATTTCTGAAACAAAATGAGCTGAGTTACAAACAGGCACCAACAACGTTTTTGTCCATGCATTTAATTACTTTACTCAAAATAAGGTAGTGGGAAGGCATAAAGATTTTGTTTGAAAGCGTATGTGCATTCTCTGGCAATCAATTATTCAATTAATACTTTGATCTCAATACTGATGTAGCAAGTACTGGTGAGTATTTTCATCAACAATGAAATGGCTAACTTCACTGAAAAAGACAGCACTTTTAAAGTAAAATGCCATGTACTTATATTTTTTGGGTTGTTGTTCTTATTTTTTTTTAATTTAAAATTTATATAAAAGAAAGGTATCTAACTAACTAAAATAAAAAATCAAAGCCTAGTTTTCCAGCAGTCACACAAATGTCATATTGTGCATTTCCTCTAGCAGAACCAAACCGGACAAGGCTGCTTTTGTCCATCCATCAAGATACTCTGTGACAACAGACACGGAGATCAGTTTAAGAATCAGGTCACAGTTCTGTGCTTCTTTTGTGTCATTTATCCTGTGTTCTCCACCATCACAAATGAGGTATTAAGAAGTTACATGGTCTTCATCACATAACCCATAATTCAGAAAAGTTTCTCCCAAGACTGCCCTGAGGACTCCAAGCCAAATGTCAGACGCAGTACCCAACAAATACCTTCCTTCATCCTCAAAAAAATATTAGGTTCATTTTACAAGAAGTCGATATGCATGAGCACAGAGAAACAGCAAACCAGTGCCACACTGGAAATGCTGCAGTTTGCTTGCTTTTGCAGCTCCTATCAGCACACCTTATGGACACTTTTGACACGACAAACTTTATGTGGCCCAAGATTTGTCCAACTCCCCTGTAGCCAGTACCACAGTGTCCACACATCTACACAGTAGCCATGTTTCTAATGTCTGCAGAAATTGTAAGCAGACATCTCCATCCATGCCCCTGTAACTCCACCGAAATAAAGATGAGTCTGGCAACAGCTTGACCTACTGCTGGACTCCGTGCATCAGGCTGTTCACAGAGGATGATGCTCTCGTGTCCTAAATGTGCCAAAACCTGCAGCAATGTGGGCAAGATAACACTTTTGGCAGTTAATTGACTGGTATATGGATAAATAATAGTCCTACCTTGTGGTTTTTGCATATTCCAGAAGATCTGGCAGCTTTCACAGTACACAGGCATGAATCCCAATTCACTTAGCACCACTGAGGCCCTTTTTCTGATTTCATCTGTTTATAAATACCTCGAATGCAAAGACATTGTTCCTTGTGTAAACATCCATTAACTCTAATTCATGCCTGGACCTGCCCCAGCTTCCTGAATCACCAGCTCAGAAAGCATGAAAAAGGAAAACATGACAAATGCCACTGCAAAGTGAACTGAGCCCATCTCCATAACCATATAATACAGAAATGGAGAGGGCTCAAAACATTGTCTAGGCCAACCTTTACTCTAAGGCAGGTTCAATTTTCATCTAGGTCATCCCCAGCAGGTGGCACTTAGGACTTTCATAGGTATAGTTAAACTTTTGATATCTCCCAGATGAATCTTTACTATTTATTGAACATCTCTTTTGAGTTATATTTTATAAAGCTCTTTTGCTATTGCCATTTTGGACTGTCTGTAATTTTGAAAGTAGGTGTGCCAATAAGGAAATGTTGGTCCAGATAAAGCCTAATAAAAAACAAATAAAATATTTTTCCTTGAATTTTAGCTAGAATGTTTCTGACTAAAAAACAGAACCATGTTTCCTTTAGGCTCTTATTTTTTCACTTGCATGTATTGCTACCTTACTTTTCTAACTTGTTTATTACTACCTCCATCAATTATTCTGAACACTGAAGAGGTCTATTTTTTTTCCTCTGCATTTTTCTCCATGGAATTCAATTAATCTAATTACTTGATTTCTGACTTCTCAACTTTTTAAAGGTATTTTAAATGCTGATAATTTCTTCTGATCTAGTAGCCCTTCACAGACTTTTGCTATTTACATGTTTTGTAAACAGGTTCTTTAATCTGTAATCACCCTAGTCAATACTGAAAGTGTTGAATGACTCTGGTTGAAGACATCCATCCAGAACTCTACTTATATTCATAACAGAAGATCGGAAATAACTACTGTTTTGGTACAGGTTTTCAAGCAATTCTGCATCTACTGGTCTTGACCTAACGTTGACCTGGGAAAGTCAAAATACTATTTTCCCATTCTTTATGGATATGGCACATGGAGCTTGTATTTTTAAAAATTTTCCTAGAGGCAAAATATGTCACTATTATTGTTTCCTGCCTATTCATCACACTACTTATTCAGCAAAGAAGAAAATTAGATTTGGAACTAGCTTTGGCTCAAGCTGTTTTTGGCAATCTGTTCTGACTGTTTCTCATCACAGTATTATATATTATATTTTTATTAATATTTCTCATTCCTTTATTGCTTAGAATTTTGTTTTGTATGAGAGTGTTTCTGTATCTTCCTGAGGCACTAAACTTAAGCTTGACTCATTCACAATTCTCCAGAATGTTACACATAAAATGTCCATTGAGTCCAGTGAAATCTTTCAGGCTGAACAACAGTGATAGATACAACCAGGGAAATTACTTCTGTGATTTGTGTTATGAAAGTGAGTAATGTTAAAAGCAGTCCAATATGTGATGGCAATCCATGCTGATGTTCAAAGAGATATATGTTTCAGGACACAGAAGAAGATAAGGATTTCAGCCTCCGAATTAATAACCTCTTTCCTATTGAGACTCCTCAATTCCATATGTTAGCTATAACAGGTTTTCTGAAGCCCTTTAGCTACAAAAGTTAAATTTGCTCAGATATGCAAAAAATCCTTTCACTTTCTTGACTGAAGTCATGCTTTTCCCTTTGAAATCTGCTATGACTGCACATACCCAGAGCTGTTGATAGCTCCTGTGCTTCAGTCCCCAACATCCAACATACTTTCTGAGTGATTTATACAAAGCTTCTACAGACTATCAAGGGAAATCTTACACATGAGACTAGCATCTGAAACTATAATCACACATCTTGAAGTACCCTAGCATTTAACCTTACCCATCCTCTTTCTCTGCCTTTCCAGATAAATCTGTGGAAACAGATAACCTTGAAGAAACTGCATGACTCAAGATTATGAGGAACCATCCATAGAAAAAAGGATCTCTCCAATTCCATATTAATTTTTTGTTTAGTCTCTCAAAGCAATGACTTTCAGGAAGGGTTTTACGGTAGATCAGAACGCAGAGTTTGTCCAGGGATTCCTCATTCACACCAGCACTAAATCCGTCAGCTATATCAGCAGGAGAACTATGTGTACTCCAACACATCTTGAATTGAAGGAGGAATGAGGGAAAAGAGCAATTCAACCTCCAGGATAAAGAAGAGGAGGAACATGTGAAGAAATAGTTGCATAAGAGTCCTAAGCTAATAAACCAATGTAAGCATCCAAAAGTTTTTGCCAACCAGATACGCGGGACATTAGAAATCTACTTGCCTCAATGAACTGCAAACACAAAGTGGACTGCAGACTTCCTAATCAGGCAAGTTTTCCATAGTATGAGTAGGAATAAAATTCTGATTCTTGGATTTTTTTCTGAGTGTGTAAATAGTTTCTACTATGATGATACACCTGAAATAATTAGAAACTGTGGCAGAAGGTTTGAATGTCACTTGTACGGAAGCCATGTGTCATCCACGTAATTCTTTTGAGGTAACAAGAATCCTGAGAGGCAAGAGAGAAACTGAAAATCATTAAAGTCACTTCTAGAGCTGAGAGCTCATATTTACAACATTAGGAAAAGATGGAGGGCTTTTCTCTTTAAAAGCAGGTTGAATTTCTTAATATAAAAAGGTTCATATGAGGTACAAAACTACCTAGAATGAGGAAATCGCTGAAAGGGACATAAAGATACAACCAGGGGAAATCCCAAGGACCAGGGTCACACTGAAGAGGCAAAATGTGAGAGTGAGAGAGGCTAGGAGGTTCTGAAAGGAAATGTGAGACTGGGTCAAACAGGGATCACATGGGAGCAGGAGACTTGGATCATAGCAAGGAAGGATGTGAAGAAGACAACAGCAAATTGATAGATTATGAGAGCTGTTCATCTCATCTCAGACTTTTGGGTAGCAAAAGGAAGTCTTCAACAAACAGCCATATGGGAAGCACACATTCTTGTATATGCACTAAAGTTTGAATTTTTCAGACTTAAAAAACAAAATCAGTGATAAGACAACATAAGAAAGCTCAAAACCAGAAAAACAAGTGAATAGTTTTTAATAATTTTCATATATCTGGTTTGGGAATAACATGTTTGTTGTTTTTTTAAAACAATTGACATTATAAATTATAGTGCATTGTAAACCAGAACTAACTAGTGCTGTAAAGTGTTTTTAACAACCTAACTCGAGAAGAGGTCGAGTTAAAAATGTAAACTTTTACTCAGGAAATAAATCTGTAGGGATACAGGGAATTAACTATGTCCCTTTCTTGATTTCTACATTCTGGCAGAGGCCCTTCTATAGAGGGAGTTTAAATGAACAGGACAAGTAGATTAATTAGGATGTATGACTTCCAGACACATTATTATTTAATCTTTGCACTTTTCAGTTGGCTTTCATTATCAGTCAACAAAAAAAAATTCTTCGTCATCATCTGTTTGCTATTTACAAATCTAACTCAGTTATCGTCTCAAACTTCAGAATTCCAGGTCTCCTTGTACTCCTTCCTTTTCTGCCAACAATCTTTATGGAACGTAGGAAAAAAATTGAAGGTTTCAGCCAGTGAACAGGACATAGTCATAATATCTTCTGTTTCTACACACAACTGAAAATGCCACACAGTGCCTACTGAGACCTGCTTGACGACATCATCAGGGATGATGACTGTGCATATGTTGTTATGTTATGTTATATATGTTTCAGCATAATATTCATTGCACTGATGGCTCTAGAATCCCTGTGTAAGAGAGACATTGTATCAACAACAAAACTGGATCAGAAAAACAAAGGTGGGTTAGAAAAATGTATTATCAAATTTGCTATTTATCCTAAGGGAAAAAAATTGTATTTGTACCTAGAATGGATTTGCAGCCTTCCACTGGACAGAGACTGCAGGACACAGTGGAACATACTTTATTGTCCCAGACAGCACAAAAGAAGAGTAAGGTAGGCATCAGCTTTCCTTTTTCCTCTCTCCTTTGTATGGAATTCATTAGAAATGTTACTTTGTTATCATTTCAGTGCCTGTGCTGAGACTAAGTCTTCCACAGAGAGTAGGAAAAGTATGTAAAGCACAAGTAGGAACTGCAAGACAATGTACTTCATCAAAATAGGTAAAATTCCTTGAAGCGGTAGATGCACAGCCTTCTTGATTTCTTTGTGTATCACATTCAAACACTGAAGTTCATGAGTGTAGAACAAGGTAATGTAGATCTAGAAGGATAATTTAGTCCCTAATCTATTTGTTTGAATGTAGTCCATATGCTTCTATTCTACGCTTTCTAATGAGCTTACCTTAATAGAGACAAATCAAGTTGATTTTTATGTAGCAGATTTCTGTCTTTAGCCATTGAAAGTTATTATAGTGGTCTAGTACAGCACGGTGGTTTTTGCTTCTGTCTTACTGTGCAAATAAAAGCGTTCTCAAGTGTACAGAATTTCCTTCAGTGACTCCATTTTATAATTATTTGTATAAAGCAGAAAATAGAAAAATTCATATTTGTGCTTTTTCTATGCAAAAGGCATGTCATAGCAAGAAAAATAAATTGTTATTCACTGCATAAACTGAGAATTACCTGAAAGTAAACCAAAGTAGTAGCTTAATCATCTCAGCCTAACATGGTTCTTTTTTTGGTGAACAGGACATGAAGAGAAAAGACTTTAACTTTACTTACACTTCTTCTGTCACTGAAAAGCTTTCACGGAAATGTTTAGTGTTTACTGCTTTCAGTACACATTCAGCGCCTCACAGGGTATACTTAATATGTCATAAAACTGGACTCAGAATACTGAAAATGGATCTACCTAAAATGAAGTTATGTGGACTATGAAACCCTTTGTTTTGAGAGATATAAAGAGAAAAGCATAAGAGAGGAAATTGCAGGATTTTTTCCTTCTCAGTTCAACCACCTCTAATACATGACTGAGAACACCAGAGAGCATTTTTACCTCACCATGTGCAGATTTCTATGCATATATTCAGCCAGAATAACTGTTTCTATGAAGTGATTTGGAGGGAAGTTTTTCCCTAAATTGTTCAATCCTTCCATGTGTGGCTCTCAGTGCATTCAGACCATGTGGAAGTGCACTCTGCTAGGGGCAGTAAACAAAACATTCCCTGTGCTTTTCTTACACACTGAACCTGAGGAGGAAAGAGCGAGTAGAAATAGTGAAACACAAGGCTCAATGAAACTAAAATAGTGAAGAAAAGAAAAAATAGCCTAATAGCTTTATCCGAGAGTAATATAAAAAAAGAGAGTTTTGTGAGCTTGCTGTTGAAAGGTCTGTCATGAGCAGATGAATCTGAGTAGGTCAAGTACAGGTCAGAAACAGTTCAGCCTGCACTGCTTTTAAGTTTTATAGAAGGCAGCTCTCATTTTTCAGAAAGTCAATGGGAAAAAATATCCTGTGTAAATATCTTAGTATCAGCCTTCTTTCAATGTACAGATAGTCCCACACACAAAAGCAAAGACAAAATTCTCTATTATTGTGGAAAAGGATGCTGTAGGTAAAAGAGAGATATGGAATGAAAACATCTTGCTATGCGATCTACAAAACCAGTCCTTTTTGTCTTGTGCCTAATGCACCCATGCAATGAACAGTTCCTGAGTTCAGTTAAAAACCTCAGGCACAAGCAAGCCAATTTCAAGTCAGTTCAGCCAAGACATACAAGAAATGCCCCACTCTCCTCACTGAACCAGAGAAATTACAGTTTCTCTAAAAAGTCTTCTTTCTGAGAATGTAGAGCAAGCTGGAGAAGTTACCTAACACTTAAAACATGAGTGTACCTTGAACAAGGGTTTAAAACAGCCTTTAAATTACTTTTTGCATCTCATTTGAGCCCTATGACAAAACAATTTCTGTAAATCCCTTGGAAGGAAGCCTTCACAGGAGAGTCAGTGAAAAAGCAAAATGCAAAGGGAAAGTGGGAACAATAATAGCATGTAAAATTTTAGAGGAAACTTGTTCAGTCATTTTGTGTAAGCACCAGATACAACCAGCAGTGCTTACAGATTCAGAGATTCAGGTGTTGTTTACACCAATAGCATATACAGACATAGACCTAAATATGATTCTAAGACAGCCAGCTTCTCTTTTATAGGTTAATGTAGACATAAACTGGGGCACGTGCAACTGATGATTTATTGAGTGTCATTGGCAACTCTGGAGAGACTGACTGCCCAGAATGTTCCTGGGGCTGTGAATGTGATATCTGGAATCTGTGGAAGCTGTGAGCTGGGGGGACTGTGGTGGAAATCTTTCTTAACTGTTTCTCTACCACATGTGCCTTCCACCTGAGTGATTTTAGACTTTCTACACAATTCTTTGGTACCACTGTCCTTTCTTCCTGCACAGGGTCTTCCTGCCCCTTTTCATTTAGGACATATGAAGAAGTGTGTACATCCTTTCACACAAGAAAGTGAGAAAATACGCTCAGATTTCCAAGGCTCTATGTGGAGTGAGTTGGTCCTCTTTCTACAACACAGGCAACACAAATATCACCCAGAGAGTCACTGTTATCCAGTATGGTACTAAGGAATATGTACGGAATGGAGATATTAAGAAACATTTTGTGTAGGAGAAGCCATGTCATGCCAAAAAAAAGCTTGTAAAGCCTGTTGGCTGATGTGGCTATAACCAGGCAGCTGCAGGTCCACTGGAATTTGCAGAATTATGTTAGTTTTTATGAGATTACTCTCAGAATGAAAGTTAAACTTGAAGGGCTTTGGTGACCCTTACTGAGAGTACTGCTTAAGTTGGTAGGTCTACAGCATGCCAACAAAGCTGAAATATGGGTGCTGCACAGTCAGACATACTGACCTTGAGTCCTTTGAGTATTTACAGAGCACTTACTTTATAAACACAGTGTTCTTACAGGCACTTGAGGCTGTGAAGTGTCAACAAATATTTATATTGCTGTGGAAAGAGATCTTTCACACAAGTGTGAGGGGAAGCTTTGGAGTGCAAAGTAAATTACAAACCCACTGTGTGTGTGTTGTGTCGCTTCTGCGCTCTAACCTCTCTGCTTTGGCCCAAATCCAGACTGAAATCCCAACACTCTCCACAAAGATGGGGAAAAGCTGTCTATTGGACTTAGTCTTTTATCTCCTAGACTAGAACTGAATAGAAAGCAGGAAAGTTTTTACTTTTTTCAATGGAAAACTGTTTCACAAATAAAGACTTATAAGTAAAGAGCTCTATTTGCTGTTTGGAGAAAAGAATTATAAAGAATGGCCCCTTGTCATCCAGGTGCAAATCTCATTAGCTGCAACAATTCACCAGATATGGTGAAAATGGTAATTTCACACAGTGATTGTTAGTGATTCACAATTATCCACCAAAATACAAATACAAGACAAGGGAGAGTTGCTCTTAGTGTGGAAAGCAGAGAACCAGTAAGAAAGGAAAGCATGATCCAAAAAAGCCCAAGTAATACTGAGTAGCTGCACTTTCCAAGGCAATATGCTAAAACTAAAACAAACAAAACAAAACAGAAAAGCAAACCAGCACCCTCACCTTTATTTATTAAGAAAATTAAAATCAAAATAAAACAAAGTGGAGGCTGGTGGTTTCTGAAACACTGTCATGGTGCTCTGTATGCTGGACAGCATGTGCAAAGCATGGACACAACAAGGTGTCTAGGCCGACTTTCTGAATCTGTCATCCATCATGAGATGGAGAACCACAACTGTTATATCATGATTCATTTGAGAACTGCATTTTTCCCTGCAGTGCACAGTCCACCAAGACAAATAAAACAACAGAAATATAATCCTCATGAGTCTCTGAGGCAATATAGGCATATAAATGTCTTGGGTTTTGGAAATTTCATTTTTAAATCCCAAGAAACAAAAAATTTCCGCAGAAAGCAGAAGCTTATTTAATGAAAAATCACATTTCATCCACAATCCAACTTTTCATCAACAGAATTTATATGAAAAATCTCCCTGACTGATTAATTTCAGGCTTATTTTCTTAAGAGGCCATATCCACACATGGTATAAATCATGACAGTCCTATTGAGCTCATCACTGAGTTTACACCAGCTCTGGCCCTACACTCAGTTATAACCAAGTACACACAAACATTAGTTTTAATTGTCTGTGGTGCAAGAGAGATCCCTGCTGCTGAAGCACAGCTATTTAGCAATAGTTCATTTCACAGGACTTAAAAAAAAGAATAAAGGGACTAAAACCATAACTTAGGAGAAGTACTTCTATTTTTTTTCAACAAACTTCAGAAATCTTAAAGTGTTTCTTCTTCAGGTGCTTTCAAGAGAGAAGAAAAAGAAAGAGCAAATTAAAGGGAAATAATAAAACCACCTCAGAGAGTCTAGCCTGAGGCTGTAATTCTACTTTCAAGAGGAGACATTAAAAAGAAACCTCAGAAAAGCCTTCAAATAATCAGGTGAAAGAGTATGAAAGTCATTCGTGTTGTGTTTGATGTGGTGCCCTGACGTGGATCTTGGAATCAGTTTTATCAGCTGTAACTGAATTGAGATGAAGGAGATGATTCACACGCCCTCCTGGTCTCAGGCTGGAGAGCATCAGCACAAAGCAGCCCACAGTCAATAGCTGATCTGCTGTGGACAGGGGAGTAGCCTGATTAAGAGCCCCTGGCTTGTGCAGTTTTGCAGCTCTTGTAGAGTGCTCATAAACATATGTATCTTTGGAAAACTATCATGTGTTTTCAACTTCCTGAAGAATTCTTGTAAAATATAACTGAACCACATTACCCTTTGTCCTGTGCTTTTATTCCACTAATGGACAAATTGGGAGGAGGCTGAGAACAAATGTGCTATTAATTACCCAGATGGCTTTTTAATAGAACCTTGGATGATTGCACAGCCACTAAACATTGTCCAGAAATTTCTTAATAATGCTGGTGAACGAAGCATTCCTTGGGAGAGAATAAAGATACCATTGACCAGGGGCCTAAGTTATGTCAGGTTAGTTTAAGAGATAGCGGACAAAGGGTGTGTATTGTATGGAAGGAATGACAGGCCATATCCTAGCTGTCTGACTCCTCCAGCAATGACAGATTTTCTAATTCACTGCAGATTCTCATAAAAGTGGGTGGCCAGTTCTGTGGAACCAAACAGTGGACCTATTGATAGTGGGTGGGAAAGATGTAATTTTGAATTAACCTAGGTTGATTTAATACAGCAGAAAGTCTTAGTATCAGCATAAAATTAGGATTAATACATTAAATGTTAGGTCAGAATGTTAAATCCCATTGTTGAAAGACCTACATGCAATCAGTCAAGGCTCAATATGAGTATTTCCATCAATCAGGGCTACAGGCTGGAGCGTGCCACACTTCAACGGCAGTAATAATGCACACAGCAATTAGAAACTGAAGATACTTTCGTGCTTTCTCTGCAAACAGTAACTATAAACATTCACATTTTTAATGTATTTTTGTCCATATTAATCTTCCCTTCACCTGCCGTCATAATAGATAAGACAATAACTGGTTCAGACTCGCCCCAGCATTCTGGGAATGATCTCACATAAAGAAGAGCAGTTCCTCATGTTTTCCTGTGTACACTGCAGTTCACTTCTGCATTCACTTTCACAGATTTTTGATACACCACAAGCTGTATAGGAAATTTTTCTATCCAGTATCACTACAGTTCTTCAGGCAACAGGATTTGAACTCAGGAGGAAGAGAACTGATTTGGCTTGCAGGTTTCCTGACTGTAACATATTTTAAAACAAACAAAAAACCAAAAACCAAACAGAAACACCTAAACACACAAAACAAAACAAACAAACAAAACCCCAGCCTAAACAGTTGTGAGAATTATGATAACTACAATGAGGAACATGCAGCATAAACAAACAAACGGCCAAATAAAATACAAAGTCAGTGAGTTATCTGGAGTTGAGAATAAAACAGAAGTCAGTAAGTTCACATAAAAAGAAATGCACTATATAAAAACGATTATCTGTGAGCCTTTAGTAGTGATTGCTTTTTTGCTTCAAACATCAGGATTAGCGGAAACTCTATCCATGCTTATTTTACAAAGACATGATATGAAGCCAGAGAAGTAGGGATTTCTTTTGGCAGCATCCCCGCTTTTTCAGAGCAGCTGACACTCTCTGAGCTCTCAGCATATTTCATGGACTGCCAGGATAAGGTTAGAGACCAACAACTGCATATCCAGCATCCTGAAGTCACTGTTGCATAAGGGTGTATGCTCTAAGCTAGCCAAGGTCTCATATCCTGCAATTGCTCTCCCACCTGAACGTTTGACAGCACAGGTTGCTTCTGCTTGAGACTATGCCATCCTCTGCTTACCCCTGCTAATTTTGTAGTCTTCTGCATATCTGCCTGCCTGTACTTACACTTGTGAGTGCGGACTGCACAATCTTATTCTAAGGAAAAAAGTTTCTTATTCACATAGTTTCATTGTGGAAAATTGGCAGTGAAAAAAGTTGCTAACCCAGTTAGGGATAATGACAGGTTTTTAAAAGGCCATCCTACACAGGAATTATTAGTGGTTAAAATAATTGGTCCATAACTAGGGTCAAAATGGTGGTTTAATTTTCACATATTTCAGCCTTTATAAATGTTTTTCTAATTATTTTAAGTTCTTTATCATTTAGTCATTTTGCCTTATTTAGGTATGCCGCTTTCAGTAGAATGCAATAATCCCTCTAGTTAATTCAGTTCTTATGATTTAGGCAGGTTTAATAATGTAAGGTGTCACCTATTGTAAAATTAGGTTTATGCATTTTTCTTTCCTTCTTTTTTTTTTCCTTATCATGTAGTAAGCCCACCTGACATAGCTTTCACAAGTCAGGAGAAAATCTCCTAAGTTCTTGATGAAGTATAAGCATCCTCTTGCGGCCATAGCAGAGAAGGTAACTTCTTTTGGATTTTAAAAGCTGATGCATCCCCACATGCCTGCTGCATTTTCAAAGACATGTACCATTCGGTCTCAGATTTTAGCAGTGCAACTGTGGGCAATTGGCTGAAACAAAAAACTCACCCATTGAAGCAAAAGATAGTTTTACTACCAGTGATTCCGTTCCTCTAGAGTACATTAAATGCAGGTTATGTTTTTACTTAAGGAACTTCAGTTGAATAAAAATGAATAATGCACTTTTACTTGTACTCCTTTTGCTCATCCTGGTTTGTTATGCTGATATTACAAAAGTGATTGCAACACACCTTTACTCTCTCCTGAATTACAGCCTTTTTGCATCTGTCCCACTGACCACTAAAACTGCTTTGCTGTCAAAACAGATTTTACTATACTGGTCCAATATGAACAGCATTTTCTTATGTATTCACAGTGGGCTAAATTACACCCATCTGAGGCCATGGAATAGCACCTTCTCCAAAGGAGAGATTTATAGCACAGTTCAATGAAAAATTTCAGACTTACTGAAATATGTGTCTCTAGGGAATGTGCTTATGAAGGTTCCCAAGTGAGCTCTCCAAATCAGTAAATACCTATTTACTTGTTTTGCTGAGAAAAAGATGAAATTCAGTAATTTTACATAGATTAGACATCTCCTAAAATAACCATGGTGTTGAGGAACTGGACAGGGAAATCAAGTGCATCATGGCTAATTCCATTCAAATACCACATTTTTAGGCAAGTTGTAAGATTGCCCTTTAACTTTCCAAAACAGATCCAATACAATTACAAACTGACCTACCAGTGGGGATTTTACAGGAGTCTGCATTTTGGCAGTTCCAGCACACCCAATACCTCACATAATGGTCACAGAGGTGATCCTACAGGCATCTGTACTGCCCTTCCTGAGATGGTGTGCCAAGGTCAGAATTGTGGCAAAGAGTCTCCACTCTGATGGATTTTATAGGTCTTGCTCTCATGCTCCACAGTATTTTGCCATCAGCATTTCCATTTAATTGCAACATACCAGTGGGATATATGTAGAAGTAGCAATCAGTCCAACTGTAGTGTCAGTGCACTTATTAGAGAAACAGGAGGCTCTTTGGTTTCCATCCTCTCTCAAAGACTATGACAGAAAGCCTATTAAATGGTGAATGCTTTCTTCAATATTTAGAGTATTAGCAACGCTTAAGATTTAGGCTCTCTTATGTATTCTTCTCTTAATTGTCTTAGTGAGCCAAAAACAAATCTTATGAAAAATCCCTGCACAGGGGAAAAGAAAAAAAGTAAAAGAAAATAGGAAAGAAAATAAGAATTGATAAGCATGAAATAGCTTCCAAAAGTATCTTTTTTTTCCTCGGTCCTGCAGCATTAGCTTTAAGTAGAACTATCTCTCAAAGAAGGTACTAGGACAGAAATGGGAACTTAAGTACAATGAAGCATCAAGAAAAATACCTGCAGAGTGTCAGTCTTTCTTGCAAAGACAACATTGCTACTAATGTACAAAACAAAATATGATACACGGGGTCAAGACAGAAGTTGTCTTAGCTCTAAATATCCTGGCAGTGTAACAAGCTAAGCTTGCTGTCTGCCAAGAAATACCTGGCCGATACAGTCTAATATCCTTTCTTGTTTTCTTTTGGACATATTTTTGTAATTGCTTGTCCTCAGGTACAAAGATGCTTACGGGAAGTCATTAATCTTTCATGAGACTATTCTACCATTTCTTAATTCAGAACAATAAAAACTTGGAAAGGCACACATTCTCATGTCACTGTCTACTTCAAGGGAAAGGAAGTTTTAATGAAAGATAAATCTGATCAAATGATAGCAAGAGATAATGAAATAATTGTGTTAAAAAGAGTAGTATGACAGAGGAAAAAAAAAAGCTCTTGAACTTCACTCGTTTTTCCTCTGGTACAAGACCAGATGGGCTCTACAAGCTTCACAAAATATTACAGCTGAAAGAGATGTGATTGGCTGAGGGTTTTTCATTCTCCTCTTCCTCACTGCTCCCTCCCCACCCCCAGCCCCCCACCTTTTCCTCCAGATACAGGAGATAAAAACACTTCTTGTTTGCTATCTGAAGCAGGTGTGGTTGAACTAAATGTAGAGTAGATGTCCAGCTGGAGGGACCCATCAGCCAGCTGCCCAGTGCAGGCTGCTTAGATAAATACCACCTGTTCCTAAAGAGCAGCGAGAGAGAGAGAGAGAGGGGGGAAAGAAAATAAAACAAGCCTAATGGTCACAGAGCTGAAACCTACTGATCTTCTGGTTACTGCGTAGGTGCTTTTGTAGCCGGTCAGTCCCCAAACTCAACATGAGTCTCACAGAAATGAGTGCATGCAACATGCTTAATTTGAGGCTGGACTACAATGAGTCACTTTCAGACAATCAGGGAAAATAATTCATCTGATGCTCATAGCACGCATGTGCAGAATGATAAACACCATCCAGAAGGAAGAGAGGAGGATCCACAAAATGCACAGTTTTACAGGTGCTGTCTAAATAAAAGATCATGCTGAAGGACAGTTTAGCTAATAATATTAAAATATGAGAGCAGTGAGTTTATTTATATTCCTTTTGTGCTTAAAATGTAGATCTTGCTTCACTGTGCATCAGCAATATAACACAGAAAGTTGACACTCCTAAAAATAACAGCCTGCTTTTCTAAATCAATCTGTACAAAACGTCCTGTACTTTTGTTTAGAGCCTCTTACAGATGTGGTAATCTCTTGAACATTATTTGATCTGAAAGCAATTATTCAGCAGTGATTACAACACATCTGTACTGCTTATGGCTGTATATGAGTGATTCATTCAACTGAGATAGACTGTTTCCTAACACTGTGAGGCATTTCTCTTTCTGCTCAAATAGCCTAGAGGCAAACAACACTTTTTTCCTTAGCAGCAGTGAAGCACTGTGAATGTTCACAATCACAAGATTGTGCTCACAAAGCTAGTTTGACTAGAACTGGAGAGGAATAATTACCCTTTTGAAATGTCTTTGTCCCCTTTGTTACCAACATTGTAGATTAAATTAGCCCTAACTTGGGCAAGCAGCATGGTCCTGTGCTTAGCGTTAACCTGAACCGAAAACATGAACCCTCTTCCACGCCTGCTGCTCTGCATGGCCTGTGTGACATTCAGCAATCCATTTGCTCTTTTTCTGCCACAGCTCCCCACATACGAAATAGATATCCAGCTATAGCAAAGAAAACTTCATCCATATATTATGGATCTCATCTTAGACAACTGACATAAAATAAATGAGAACAAATACAATGCCCAAGGTTTTGGAGGTTCAAAAGTATAGGTTTCAGCTACACTTCCTTTTATTTTATAGATGTGGTTGACATTATTTTATATATATTCTTTAGATAATGACCATATATAAACAAACATTTGTGTGTGTTGCAACTGCTATATATCTAAAGTGTAATTTATTTAAACCAAATGTCTTTATCCAGTTAATTTTCCAATGGTAAAGTTTTGGAAAATGTGTCTTTTTGCACTCTTTCAAGTCTTACCTTCTGTGGAAAGCTAAAACCTGTCTCCAGATTTGCCTGTGTAACCAGCAAATATTCTGCATCTGTGCAGGATGCTTCTGGGCACATTCCTGGGAGGTGTCACCTACTGTTTTCTGTGCTCAGTCAGCATCTGAAAATGCTGGGATGACAGGTACCAGAGAAGAGTGATCATAGTTTTTGTAAAGGCAAGTCATGGATTAAAAGAACTATTACAGCAGTTCAGATGAGTGACCTTAACAGTCACATAAGCAAGAGTGAATAATAGAAACAGAAGTTAGGACTAAAAAGTCACTTTCACAGCAGAGAGGATCACCTGGGGAGTTCACAGGGCCGTGTATAGAGGCAGGTGTCACTCGGTGTCACTCACAGACAAGGGGCAGTAAGGTCTGCTCACGTTTATTCAGCTACACAAACAATTTGCCCACATCTTCTCCCTTCTCAGAAAGGAGAATACCAAACACTGTAGAATGGCAAAAGATTCAGAGAAAAGCAACAAGGATAATCAAAGGGACAGGAAAGTGCTCAGGCAGGAATCAGTGAGGACTTTCTGTCTGGAAAAGGTGCCTGAGGGAGGCCGTGATAGGGGTCTGTAAAACCAAAAGTAGTGTGACAGATAGAGATCAACTGCTCCTTGTCTCTTCCTCACCACAGTCCAAGAGGCATCAAATGAAATTAGTAGGTGGCAGGTTTAAAGCAGACAGAAGGTATATAGGTGTACATGCACAACAAATAGCTAAACTTTGGAAGTCCCTCCTACCAATGTAATGAAAGGTAAGAGCTTGCTCAGGACTTAAGTGAAGCGATTGGACCTCAGGGGCTCTTGTACAGATCTCACAAAATATTTGTAACAGTTTCTTGCTTTCTTTTCCCTTTTTGCTAGGTTTTATGTAATTAAGTTAGATTATGTTTTAGCTGATAGCTGTACTGCTGAACCATGCCAGTTTGCTAGCATAGTGCAGTACCTTTTCTTTCACTTCAAAAATAAAATTAATGGGATTCTGTTAATTATTAATAGAGAATGATATGTAATTTCTGAATATAAAGGACTAATAAATTCTTCATGCATCTGAAATACCTTTATCTGTTCAACTGTCCATGTCAGCTCTTTAAAAAAATCTTTGCCTATGTCAGATCTTCATTCTTCCTTGCCCCATCACTGTAAGAAAATGTTCTGTAGGACACATTTGTAAGGGAGAGTATTAAATGTTTTGATTTCTCTGTGAGGAGGGTCATCCCTTTCCCATTATATACTATGTGTGTATATATACATATATGTGCAACAAAAATATAACTTTTACTCTCTTAACTCTCTTTAAAGGCTTTGACTTTACCACTGATTTTACCTGTAAGAAAGCTACTGACCCAAATTCTAGTTTAATTCTTAAAATCCAAATAAATGTACTTCAACTTGGATAGTGCATTTTTCTTTCTATTTTACCTGTGGCATGGCATAAAGGGAATTCTTTATACACTATTAGTGGCTTCATCTTTCTAAATTGTAAAAAAAATATTTCCTAGAACTGTGGCCCAATAGTCTGAGGCCTTCTTACATGTCACTTTATCTGTGTAATCTGACCATGTACTTCAGTTAATGTCTGTCCCATTTCTGTGACTCACTTACTTTACTAATGTTTGTAAAATAATGACTTTAGGTAATGATCAGCAGCAGTTGCATATAAATGACTTTAAAAAAACCAAAAAAACCAAAAACCTATAGAAGTTTCCTATTGACTTATTTTACTCCTAAGGGCCAAGGGCTAGATGTTGTGATACCATATATACTAAAGGAATTTGTTTTGTATTTGAGAAAAAATGGCATCCTTTGTATTGCCCCTTAAAATGCAGTCTTTGTTTTGATACATACAAAAAAATAAATCAATGCAAGAAAAATGCACCAAAAATTATTTTATTAGGAAATACAGAAATGCAAAAGAACTACTATACTACTATGCTGCTTTCTAATTCCTATTATTCTGATGTTTTTATTGAGGGGAACATTCTTCACTTTCCCATGTGGCACCCTTGGTTCCTGTTAACCATGTGGGCCTGGAACAAACAGCCCCAAACTCTGAGCACATAGTTGATGTTTTTGACCATGCCCATTGTAGTCCAGTTGTTGCCTGTCTTTCAGACAACTCTGTGTCTGGCCAGCATCTTACAGGTTAAACAGAAATAAAAACAATTACAAAATATTGGGAAATTAATACTATTTAATGCAGTAGTGGTAGTGGTAGTGTTAGCATTATGAAAAGAGATTCAAATTAGTTGTCTTAAGGGGGAAATAAGATAAGTTGGTCTGTTTATTTTTATACATGCAAAAGAATCTTGTAAAATACCTCTTGCTCACTCAGACATAGTAGTTGATTTCACAAGACGGTGTGTGCAGACTTCTGCAGTTGAGGTGTGCACACAACATCAGAATTAAACCTTTCCCATTCAGAGACAGCTTACAACACAAGTAAAATGAGTACTGGTTTTCTGTTGTTCCTTAAGGTACCACTTTTTAATTCATGGTGATATCTAATCTAAAAAAAGGACTACAATTTTAATAATATAAGCTCTGCCACATGTTAGATTATAAACATGATCTACAGAATATGCTTGATTTTAAATAGCTCTTGCTCTATTCCCCCCAAAATTCAGGACTCTACTGATTTACTGAGGGTTACCTTAAAGACTCTCATGTCTAAGGAATAATTCTTGAGAAAATGCTGTGACATGTCTGAATAGGGAGTTACATAGACTAAGCAAACTGCTAAATTTTGAAATTATTTTGTTAATTTATTTCAACTTTCATTACATAGAGCAGAGAAGTATTGAGTTAATTTTGAGAAAGATTGATAAATAATAAAACATAAAAACCAGCTATTAACCAGATAACACCATTCAGACAGTCCCTGACAAGTTGGACAACTGCCCTCCTGTGAAGACCAACCAGGAGAAATGTTGTTTTGCACTGGGGGAGAAAAAACCCTGCACACCAGTACAGGCTGGAGAGCACTCAGCTGGAAAGAAACTTGGCAGAAGGGGACTTGACGGTCCTGGTGGACACCAGATTCAGTATAAGACAGCAGCCCACCCTTATGGGAGAGGCAAGAAAAAGCCTCCTGAGTTGTGTTAGAAAGTTCTCACCACATCAAGACAGGTGAACCTTCCTCTCTACTCAGCACTTGTGAGACTCTTCTGGTCTGTTGGTTCCAGTTCTGAGCTCCCCAGTACAAGAAAGATATGGACTTAGTGGAGAAAGTTCAACACAAGGCCACAGAAATGATGAAGGGGCTGGAGCACTTCTCCTGTGAGGAGACAGAGAGCTGAGACTGTTCAGCCTGGAGAAGAGAAAAGCTTAGCAGATCTCATTCGTGTATATAAATACCTAAAGGGAGGGTGCAAAGAGGACTCTTTTCACTAATACCCAGTGCCAGAACCAGAGACAATTGGCACAAACCAAAACACAGGATTCTCCCTCTGAACATTGGGAAACACTTCTTCAGAGTGAGGCTGACCCAGCACTGGCACAGGTTGCTTGGGCTGGTTGTGGAGTCTCCATCCTTAAGAAATATTCAAAAGCCTACTGGACATGGCCCTGGGCAACTGGCTCTAGGTGGCTCTGACTGATCAGAGGATTGGGCCAGGTGACCTCCAGAGGTCCTTTTCCACACCAGTCATTCTGTGGTTCTGTAAAAGTTGGCAGAATTACAGATCTTTGCAAGGCTTTTCATCAGTTTTTCTGCTATTATGTAGTAAATTAATAGCTTTCCCTTTGATTTATAGGTTAGAAAACAGTGATCTACAATGATAAAATACTAGCCAGTCTTAAAAACAAAATCAGGAATAGCAATCATCTTTTCTAAGTCCAAGGACAGTGCCTTGTCCATCAAATCAAACGGGTATGAATACCAGCCAAAGTATACCTGTAGCATGTATGATGAAAAAGAACCTCAGCCTAAGAGCTGATCTGTTTTCAAAGAGGATGTTGTGTTCTCTATGTGTTCAAAGAATGCCTGTGCTGATACTAATGCACCGTATAGCCACAAGAGCACAAGTGAAAATAGGTAGTTTTCATTTGAATGTTCTGTCATTTAAATATCCCATCCCTTTCCTGTGGTACCTACAAAATGAAAACAAAATACCACAAAGTAAAGAAATGGAGCAAAAATGTGTCTTAATCACCGTAAATTAAATGTATTGATAAAGCAAAAGTTGAAATGCCCTAAGGCTGGAATTTTATTTTATTTTGTTCAGGTCAATCACACCTCCTAAAATAAAGAATTAGCTAATTTTAAACATGTACAAGTCTATGACAAGTGGCAACATCATGTAGCAGAAAAAAAACAAAAGTTATTAGAAATTCTATTAAGCTATTTGCTTCAGTGCTACTCAATAATACATTCATTGTGAAATTATTTGTGGTTGGTTTATATATTTTCATTGCTGACTTCATGCAAAAACAGGGTTCCTAACTTGCATGTCAACCCCTACGTTTGGTACACAACACACAGATGGATTATTTGTTCTGAATGTTTTTTGTAAATTTAATCTGTTTTCATAGACTGGATTTCTCTGAAGATATCCTTTTGGTTTCTGAATGGTTTAACTACAATTTAGACCCCCAAACCCAGTCTTCTCACCAGCCCTCTACCAACAATGTATTTTTGATAAGAACTTCTGGACAAATCAGCCATAATTCCTGGCTGATAATTCGGCACTATAAATGCTGAAAAAAATCTCTATGTGCATCCAGCTGCCTGATCCTAGCAGTTTACTCACAGTCAGAAATTACAATTGTACTTATATTACAAGATGGGGCAGATGGTAACATGGCCAGAAATACCTGTGGCAGGTTAGATTTAACTTGTTTGGGTAACCCTGGAAGCCAAGTCCAGGAAAATTGTGCTGCTGTGAGATTTATGGGACCTGAACTGCTGTATTTTTGCTTCTATTTGAGCTAGAATTGGTTTGATCAAAAGTGGTTGATCAGAAGGTCCCCCTGGACCACAAAGTGTTCAGAGTTCCTTTACGAATACCATGGTAAGAAGAGGTAATTCTAATTCATGGGAGATGAAGTTCAGGTCCATTTCTGGATTTAAGTGGTCAGGATGATGTCTGACTGGATGGCTTGCAGTCAGTACCTGATTTCTGCAGAGAAGAAGCAATAAGTTCTTGTCTAAGCCAATATGTTCTTTTTAAATCACCACAGCAATTGAAGTCTTTCACCAAAGATAAACAGCCAACAAATTGTCCCATTCTTTTTCGTGGTCCTTATGGTAAAGTGAATTGCCTGATCTTTAGCAGAGATGTTGCTGGAGTATATCATCTTGTAGAAAGGTGAAATGTGTCTAGCACAAGGCAGGGTAATCCATTCCAGACTCATGTGTAATGCAGGGGAAACAGGTGCAAACAATTGAGCCTGCTGTCAGTAAGCCTCGGTGATCGCTTTTGATATCTTAATCGTTAGTTGATCCATGTGCAACATTGGCAACATCACTGTCATAGCTGACTGCCTTCTGCACATCTGTAAACCTTTTCTGGGTGCTTCTTGATGTGTGTGTGAGTCCATGAAGTCCTGACATCATGAGAAACTAAATTGGGCGTGATTGCTGCCATTTCCGTTTTCCTGCTAGAAAACCAGAGGGTTGACAAATGTCAATAACTGCTAATAGCTCACTACTGTTTGTCAGACACCGTGTAGGACAGGTGTGAGGAGAAAGCAGTGTGTTGCTCTGAGCACCACTCAACAACCAATTCATTTGTGAGACTGCTATCTAAATGCTTTTGCAGATAAAGAAGTTGCTGTTTCTTCACTTTGTGACACCCTGGTAATCATTCAGCATTAAATGTGTTCCCACTGTGTACTGACCTCCAGCAAACCACGCTGCAGATTTCCTTACAGGTAATAACAATAGTTTGGAAATAAGTCAAGCCCATAGTATAGCTTTATGTGCAACGCTATCAGCTAACAAATTAGCCAACTCCTCTTTATTTTCCCTCAGAAAACAATTGCATAATTATATACTCCTAATTTATGACCTTCACACAAAACATGACACTGAAACTAATGACACAGGCTGCTGTAGTGGGTGCTTATATTTGTACATCCACCAGGTTATGACAGCCTGAGGATGCAGGTTTTTACTGTTTTCAATAACATCTCTGTATTCTGCTTATTTTAAATTTTACTTCATTTTTTTTCAACAATAAAATGGGGTTTGTATCTCTGCAGTGGGGTTTATAATATCTTCTTTGTGTTCACAGAAGGATTTAAAATTAAAATTGTGTCTTCTTGAAAATTGGGGTTTTTTCAGAGAGAGGTTTTTTCATGCAAAAACATATGCAATGTTCTATACGTTTCACTAATTTCTTCAGGGATTTTTTGGATCTCTACCTGTTTCACATTATGATAGTGAATATTTTGCCTGGCTACAAGATATATTTCAGTCACCATTGAGTCAACTAGTTCTTAACTGATTTTGAAGCATTTCTTGAGAATAATATCATTTCAGGCGTGACATGCAAGTAGCTGAACTTTTATTTCATAATTTTTTGAGTATATGACTGCCATGTGTTCAGCTGAGGATCTACATTCACTGTGTTTCTTCTGACACATTTATTAACTTCCCCAAGAAACCAGACTAAAGAAGTTAATTGAAGCATTTGTTTCTCACCACTATTCCATCCTCTATGGCTCACCAATTTATCTTAGGTAGGTATTCCCAGACAGCACCACATTATTCTAAACACCACCACAGTGAAGGGTTCCATGAAGATCTTGCATTTTCTGCCAGGGAATCCTTACAGAAGATTGGGTTTTCATAAAATGCCTGCAGAATTTTTGTATCCTGTCCAGTACAACAAAGTTAAGGGGAATATGGTTTGTAAGCTAGATCAGACTCAAAACACATTTCCCACTCTATCTATTCACCAGTGAAAGAAGCAGATGTGTTGATAAAATCTACAATGCTTTTTCCATGTCATCAAAAGTAATCAGAAAATACAGAGAAATGGTGCAGTCTGATTCCTTGTTAAAACTGGCAAAATCAAAGGGGATTCATTTCACATTTCAAGGCCTTAGTTCATCTGGGTACCCACTGCATCCTCATTTCAAAAGTGGCACTCAAATTTGATTCTGTTTATGGTTGCATAGGATATTTCAGTTCAGTTGTTTCTGGACAAATGTACACTGATGATAAGCAATATATGTGCTCCTCTTATTAAGAAATAACAAAACAAACATTAATTCAAATTATGTTGAAGGTGAGAGAGAGCCAATGTGTGTTGGTGCTTCATCTTCTTCCTCAGTGTAATACCATAGCAAAGACTGACAAAAATTGCTACAGCCATATGTAACCCATCTATTGCCTTATCTGTACTGTTACATCACTTTTGATGGGGGGTAACCAGACTTTATTTAAGAATATTCAACACAGTACCACCTTCTTCTCGTAGAGATAGAAATCAGAGCTGAATATGACTATAAGCATTATTTAATCTACCCCCTTCATTCCAGTCAAAGGAGGATCATCTAAACAATGCCCGATACTTGTTTTCTCACTTGTTCTAAAACTTTTCCATAAGGAAGATGTCTCCCATTCCTTTTTCTTCCAGTCTGATTAGAAAGATATTTACCTCATGCCAGGACTCAGATTCAAATAGAGGACTAACTATAACCCCTTGTTAGACTATGCCTTTTCCTAACTTATAAAACCAGATGGGATACCTTTGAGCTTTAGAATTGATAACCCTTAGAATTTAAGATTGGAAGATGTAGGTATATAAGGTACTTATTTTTATTATAAGATGATATTTTTATAAGCTACTTATTTTTATACATATGAAGATATATATTTAACATATGTAGGTTTACAGATATGTATAATCAAACTTATTTACACATGATTAAAGGTAACCTCTTAGGCCTTTCTAAAGTCACTCTCCCTGTAAGTTCCTGTAGTTAGTGTTCCTATTTCCTCCATCTTGCCTCAATTAGATAACTTATTAGGACTGAGGACATATGTAATGTTTATGATTGATAAGTGACTAGTTCTTTTCATATCTTTGGGGTGAGGAATTACAGCACCTTTTTTCATCCAGATATCATATCAGCCAAATGTGGGATATGGCTGCACCCATATGGATACCTCCAATGATGGATAATCTCAATAATTAATTAAATTTTATTACTGTCGTTCAAAAATATGCCCTTCCATTTCTGCTTTTTCTTACTTTCTTTTCAGGAAATTTTCAGAGATCCTCTGTCTTGACTAGGAATCTGCAAAGTGATCTCTGTGGTTCCAGGAAGCTCACAGTTTACAGTTTAAATTAAAAACACTAACTTTGGTATTGTTTGAATGTTTTCAAAGGCACCAAGTTTGACACAGTCTCTCTTTTTGCAAGTAACATGTTTTTGATGTCCTGTTATTTTTCCCCATTGGAAAGATTTAACTCCTAGTGGTAACCCTTTGGAGCACCTGGCTCAGGAGAGTAAAGGAAAGGAAATCTTGATTTATAGAGGATGCCAGTGACTTTCTTCTGGCTGTGAAACTTGGCTCTGTCCATCTGATGCCTTTTAAAGCACAACCATGTGTGAAAAATAATGAATCTTTACAACTTCCTTTACCTTTTAAAACAAAAAGGTAATGTATTTCTTTCAAAACCAGACTGCTTTTTTTAGACTTATATTTCATTTCAAAATATATTGCTTTATACATTATGGATCATTTAGGATGGATGCTGATAGGTAATCCAGTAGTACAACCTTTATGTTTCTATATCATAATTAAATGCTAAAGCATTAGGAAAACATGTCTGGACATCATGATTGACCTTTGAAAGAAAAGCCTTGTAAGACCAGAAAGAACTCATGTAATTATATGCAAAATTATGACCATGTAGTCAAGCCCAGCTGTTCTCAGTGACATAATGCCACGTGTGTATTCCACCTATCCGGTCACATCCATCCTCTCCGAAGTTTGCTGCAGTTTTCACCCAACCGCATCTGCACTTTGGATTACCCACGGCCCCCCAGTCCGTGTCAGCCAACAGCACACTGGCTCTCCTCAGGGGGGAAATGATTCGAGAGGAGCCCCACGGCGGCAGAGCTGACCGAGCCCTGCCCTGCTGCTGAACAGGGGGTTTCGCTGGAGCATGTGGCCAGGGAATGCTGCGGGAGTCCCTGCTCTCTGCCAGCCCAGTGGCTACTGTGGAAGAGCAGGAGAGGGGGCAATAATGATTAAAAGAAATTGAATCCTGCAGACAGGGAGGTGCAAAGTTACACTTGGCTCCTATTTTGGCTGTAAATGTGTGGCAGAGTGTATGAAGAGACTGTCAGCACAATACCTGTGACAATTAAGAGCGCAGTGTAGAGGGAACCAGCGCAGGCTGCACCGCAGTATTCTGCAGCTGTGCATTGCAGGCTTGGAGATCCACAATCAGATCCAGAAATCTGACAAAAATGGTTTTTGTTTCGCAGCCAGCTTTATCAGATAGTCCCAATAATTCAAACTTACAGAGAGTAATTTTTTTTCAGCACATTCAGCTATGTGCACCATTAATAAGACATAATGTCTATATTAGAATTTGAGATGGAAAGGTATATTTGACCTATCAGATGTCTTCAGCATGGATTAAAATTCTTAGCCTGAAGAAGAAGCAATCAAGGCAGTAAAGATGGCAATCAGTGAATTTCTGTGTGGTATGAAGTTGAATGGGAAGTGACTACTATTATACAGTACCCTAAAAGTAGGAGGCATCAATTAAAAATATTTGGAATTATATTCAAAACATATAAAAGAAGCTTAACCCTACCCCTAGTAAAACCCTAAGACATAATGGATGCTGAAATGTTACATGGGTTTAAGCATTGACTGTACAAACTCACAGTAAAGAGCTCCATTGAGTACTATCAGAAAATCAGTTTGTCTAAGAGAGCAAGACCCTGAGCTGAAAGAGGCACTGAATTTATCAACTACCTATTTGCTCTTTTCTCTTACATTTCTTAAGCATATGCTGTGGATGCTACTGAAAACAGAATAAAGGACTAAATTAGCCTCTAATCTCCTTTATATCTATATATTGATACATAATCGCACTGCAGAAAAAATGGGGGCACCAACTAGTTTAGTGGTTAGGTGGCATTTCCACCATTCTACAATTACATCTGGCATGTATTCACAAGAACAAAAGATTTTTCAACATAACCAAATGTGGAGAAAATAATTTCCAAACCTCTTTCAATTATATTCAATCCTTTGGCCAGCTTCTTGACCACAAGCTCAGCATTTGGTCTATTTACATGAAGAACTTCCTGTCTACTTTATCAGCTTGCTGAACTGGGATCTCCCCAGCTCTCCAGAAACTCCTGTGTAAACAGAAAATGCCAAATACTTCAAAATTAAGGGCACTTCTCTGTTGAACCAATAAAGACAGTAAAGAAGAACTGAAATTTATCTGCAGGCCAGGTTACCATAGCCAGCTAAGCTTGTGCCAGCATATAAGGAATGAGAAATGATCCAAAACCTGCAAAAAGGTTGTCCTTGACAGCTATAGCCAGACTAGCCTTTATATCTGTAACTTGCATCGAGGAGACTCTGGAAAGAATTAATTGTTCTGGAAGAAGCTGGGTAAATAATGTTTTAAATTATTTTTGTGGGAAGGGAGCCCTTTAGTCTATTAACAAATGGCTTGCAAACTGACCCTGTATTCTATTTATGTATTAGCTGAATAGTTTAATGTATTTCAGCTTTTTGTGAGTTGTTCCAAAACAGTCTGTCAATGGTTACATGAGTCATAGGTCCTTGTTTCTGAGAGCTGATTGGATGTCTGTAGATTTTAATAAGGAGACAAAATGTGAAAAATAGCACCCAGAGAATAAAGCACTTAAAAAGGTCTGTGCCAAAAGATTAATCAATTACGGTGAAATGTTTTTGTTTTGAGAGTTACAGCCTTTTACACTGTCTGAGCTCTCAAAACACGTAGGTGACATGACCTGCAAATAACAGTTAGCTGGATTCACCACTTCAGCTTGGACTGTTCCGTACTCTACAACCACATCTATTTTATGTGACTTGGGTCAAGACATAAAGCATGTTTCTTGCAAAATAAATTTTTCATTTGCTCTAAACTGTTAAAGGCAGATAGTAAATGCATGGCCTTGACCGCAGTTGATCTAAGTTGTTCCTTTTTGCTTCTCATTCAATGAAGAGCAGCCACACAACCAGGCTAAGTTTAAGAAACACAAAAATGCTGGTACAGAATCATGCTCCTCTAACTGCTGGTGTAAGAGTGTTGATGGTGTGTCACTCCTGCCTCAGGCAGCATCTGCTGCCACACCTTGGATTTCCCTCTGAGGAGCCCTAGAGGTATTCACACATCACACAACAGGTGACTCCACACTCCACACAATAATCTTTCTCCCTGGACCTGCTTTGTGAAACCAATTCAAACCAAACTACTCCTTTTCACTCCAGCAGGGATAAAACAGCTCTTCAGGAACTTCAACACCTTTGCATTACTGCAGAAAGCTTGTAGTACTTTCCCCATCCTTGCCAGATTTGCTTCTTTCTGCCCTTGGCTCCAGGCATACGGCTTTGCAGTTTTTAAAGGGACTGTTCCCCTGAAGAGTTTTGCTGTCAGTGCAGGCAGTGAATCCCCTAGACCATCTACAAGCCCTGCCACAAGCTACTTACCACGGCCACTCCAAACATACTCAGCACCTGCCATGTCCACAGTTTGCCCCCAGGACCCGCTCATGAGCAACGAGTCCACCTTGGAAGTTTGCAGACACAGTACCCAAGCCATTCTTCCTGACAGTCCCTCTGGCCCTATTCCTTGAGCATCTTACATCAACTGCTTTCTGTTCTAGTGCCAGGGCTTCACCTTGCAGGTGATTGTTATGAGACCTTTCCTCCTGCACACAATGAGGATACTTTTCCAACAGTCCATTCCCACCCTGCAGTAGGCTGCAGTGACTCAATAGTTATTCAGGTTGACAACTACAATAGACATCTATGTTACACATAGACAGCTATTTAGTCACCAAGGTCAAATGAGATGAAGCCCTTCCAAGTCTCTACACCCTTGAGTAAAACTCTGTTTCCTGAATGCCAAAGCAAGCACAGAGGATATACAGCCTCAGGGTCCAGGGCTTTGTTCAGCATCACCAAAGCAATCGTTCATAAATCATTATCTTAAAAGCAGCAGCAATGGGTTTTAAATCCTCATTCGGATGCTAAACATTCAGTTCCTTGGCTTAAGTATTTGGTTTTTTGGCTTCTAAGCCATTAAATAGCCTCTCTTTTAATGTTTCCTTCATAATTTTTGAGGACCTATAAATTTGTTGGAGTTTAGTTTAAATTTAAAGTAACTGGATTCTCATGAAACTCTCCCTGGGACTTTTAAGAAAAACACCAAAATCGCAACAGCAATCAGTCTTGAGAAGCAGTTGCTTTGACTTTCAGTGGCATTTAACTCTCACATAAATCACTGTATCTGAACTGATTAGTTCACTCACTATTAGTGATTCCAGAACAAAAACCAGAAATGTTGAAATTTAGGCCAAATCCACCACCTACTGAAGGAAATGGCTGTGAGATCACTTGCACCACAGTGAGGATCCCTGGGGCAGGTGGCAGGAAGGATGTTTGCAAGTGCAGTTAGAAACCAAGTCAGTTATACTGACTCTCAAATTTATCACTTTATTTATAACCATACCTAGATTAAATAGAACTTCTGTCTTTTAAGTTACTAGTTGAATTTTAGTATCTCTATTATTGGGAGTTGAATTTAAAACACAGGGAAAGAAAATTGCCAGCACTTCTGAAATAAGACTATTTTTGTAAAAGAGCAGAAGGAAACAGCCTCATTAACTGTTCAGATCATTCAACTTGCACAAAATCATAGAATCCTAGAATCATATAAGGGGTTGGAGTGGAAGTGACCTTAAAGATCATCTAGTTCCCATTCCCCTGCCATGGGCATCTTTCATTAGACTAGGTTGCCCAGAGTCCATCCAGCCTGACCTTGAATACTTCCAGGGATGGGGCACCTACAGCTTCTCTGGGCAACCTGTTCTAGTGCCTCACTGCACTCACAGTAAAGAATTTTTCCCTAATATCTAGTCTAAACCTGCCCTCTTTTACTTTGAATCCATTCCCCCTTGTCCTGTCACTATATGCTCTTGTAAAATGTCCCTCTCCATCTTTCTTGTAGGCCCCCTTCAGTTACTAGCAGGCCACAATTAGGTGACCCCAAAGCTTTCTCTTTTCCAGGCTGAAAAAACTCAATTCCCTCAGCCTTTCCTCATAGGAGGAAAGATGATCCCTCCGATCATCTTGGTGGCACTCCTATGGACTCACCCCAACAGGTCAGTGTCCTTCCTGTGCTGGAGACCCCAGAGCTGAATGCAGCAAGATCCCTGGGTCTTGCCTAATTTATGCCAGTTGTACCTCATAGCCTTGAGACAAACTTCCCCTTCTGATGTGAAAAATTAAAAAACCACTGAGAACTCTCCTACAATCTCTTCCCTTTCCATTTTACACTGAAAGACTTCATATTGTTTTACATTATCTGGGATGTGTGTGAGAGAGAAAATGCTGTGTCTTCTTGGCTTTTGGAATACTGTGTGGGCCTATGAAACACATGGAGCAAAATGATTTTAACTTTTAAAGTGTCTTTTATTTAGGACAGTCCAGTGTCTGACTGAAGGAACAGACCAGCCAGTTGCTCAAACAGTTGATATTTAATTAGACAGTGGTTGTCCCCATAGATGGAGGGAGAATTTGGATCTCCATTTGCCCTAAAAGCATCTGCTAGGTGTAAGAGTGAGAGCAGGGGCTGACCTGACTTGCTGCTCCTCAGATCATGAGCTACCAGCAAGCCAAAAAGACAAAACTTCAGAGCAACTTATGTGAAGGAATCTGTAGCTGCTCCTTAGAGCAGTCTGCCAGTGGTTTTGCACTGGCACAGAAAGATAAAGAAGCTACAGTGGACACCAGTGCAGATGCAGGGCCCAGGTGATTAGGCACAGTAGGCATGTCTAAGGAGAACATCACAGGGAAGTTAAAACACTTGGAGCATTCCTAGGTCAAATATACCACAGATCAATGCTCTTTAGGATTTATAGGGCACAGAAAAAAAGCAATGAAGATCCTTACAACTGGAGGATTTTCCCCCAGAAATCCCCCAAGATTAGGCTTAAACCTGCTTTGGGCCACCAGGATAGCTTTACAAGGATGTGGGATCACATCACTGTCTACTTTACCTTTGCTCTATATTTAACTAGAAGAAATGTGTGGCTTAGTTTATCCACCTTTGTACGAATATTTGGACATTTCCATGTTTTCTCCCTAAATCCATTTTCTTATTGTACCTTTGGGCTCAATTTTATTTAGACCTTTGTTTTATTTTTTGAGTCAACAGATCATATCCCTGGAGGTAGATTGCATAATTGTGAAATCATAGAGACCAGGGAAAACAATCCCACAACTACTCCCCAGAGCATAACCAACATGGAAATGAGAAAAAAAGTGTTCTCCCAAGACTGGTGCCTCTGAGACAGAGTTTTTAATGTTCTGTCAGCTTCTGTCTTGTACATAAACCATAAGACACATGGCCTCTTTGCATCATTATTTTGCAGCTGCTTTTATTGCTCCATCGTTGACACTAGAAATTGAAAAGCAGACTGGAAGAAAAAACTTTCACACTTGCTGAAAAACATGGTAGTTGACCTGCCTTTCTTGTACTTTTTTCTTTATTCTGTAACTGGTCTTCAACCTGCTTGAAATTGCCAAGAAGTAAAAACTTCTCTGCAATGACCCAGGGAGAGCATGAACAGCTTGAAGGGTGCCAAGGAGTTGTGTAGTCTTTTTTTTTTTTTTTTCCTAATGATTTCACCTTCTCTATTGTGTGGTCCAAACTAACAAATCTATGAAAAAGGGAAGGGGGGCACCTGCATAAAAATATTATTACACCACACATAGTTCCTTTCCTACCCCTCAACACATTCTATAAGATTTTCCATATACATAGCAGAAAGCAGCAAGAACAACCCTGTCCAGACTTCTTTGTTCTGAGTCTGTTGGTAGTGAATATTCAGGAGGAAGTGAGAAGGCTCAGGTGGTGCAGGTAACATCAGGTGAGCCATTAGAAATAACATGTTAGGTAAGAAGAGTCTCTCCTGGCCATCTTCGCTACAGCATCCTTCTGCCATGCCTTGGACTGGGGAGAGTTGTGAGGGCTTTTCAGTACTGCAGGTCACAGCCTCCTCAGCAGGAGGTGTATCATGAGAATTACTCTGGCTGCTATGTAAGAATCCCTGACAAATGAACTCCTTTCTCCTGGCAGCAAAACACCCTTTCAAAAAGAAAAAAAAAAAAGTTGTTTGCATAATTTTTGACAGGCTAATTTTTTTTTAATAATTCTACAAAGCATAATTTATTTCTTTTACTCCAGCCTTGGACTGGAATTGCACTTTTAGTTCATGTTTCTCTATGCTTCTAATGGCTTTTGACCATGTACTCCACAGTCAATGTTGTAATGGTGACTCTAAATACTTTTACTAACAGAGGATAATTTGGCTTCCCACACCAGAAGCCAGAGGCTGCCCCTGAGGTACCTTTGCTAAGGTAAAAACCCCCACTCCCTTCCAACTCTAGGCTGATCGATTTCAAAACCTTCCCGAACATGAGGAGAGGGAGTTCTTTGATACATCACATCTATTAGCCACAGCGATCTGTCTTGTGACAAAGTAAACACAAGAAGATGTCAAAATGCCCTGCTTTCTCTGGTTAGCATTATTCACAGTAGATATGGTGTTTACATGAGAGGGTGGAAAGACTTTAAAGAGAAAGGTAAAGTCTAATCGAGAAAGGTTGGAAGGTTATTTAGATATATATCAGTTTAAAGCTTTTGATATAACATCATAATGTCATCTTGGGTTAAACTTTTAAGATTGAGCCTGGATATAATAGAGATAGTCCATCATTGGGAATGGGGTTTCCAGAGATCTGTAAGGTTAATCTAAATTATCCCGGAGATTAGCCCTGAGACAGTGAATGGTTCCACAAACATCACCACTGCTGTCCCAAGCAGCCATGTGATACCTTCAAACCTCAGTTAGCATTTTCAAAGAGACTAATCCTGAGCTCACCAGTGAGGAGAGGACATAATTTTATAGGTGAAGTTGTCACTCTCTCTCGGGGTGAGTTATGGGGCTGGGCTGCCAGTGGAACAGGAGCACACAAGTTACAGGTCAAGCTCTTCAAAGACTGTCAGCTCAAGAAAATCCACTCTGCAAATTTAAAGCTCTTCACACTGAAGCATCAAGTAATTTATTCTGGTGTAGAAGAGAAATAAGCTGTGACCCTGTTTCTTGTATTTCTAGCTACTATCTTTGACTTACTATAGTCATCATTCAACCACTTTGTGAGAGGTATGTAGCATCAGTAACATGGAAAGGTTCCCAGAAAGCTTTTCTGTACTTAGCCTGAAAGTAGAAAAGAAAGATGCTGAACTACCTACCCTTTGACATCAGAAAGAGCAGATTGCTATCAGCAGAGATTTTTTTACACAGATTTAATTCCAGGAGACTTTTTTAAAATTAACTTTGTATGCCACTATTGAACAGAGGTACCCAAAAAATGACATAGCATCATGACTATAAGTAACATCAGGGTATGTCATTTCCCACCCTGGCTTGCACCCATTGCACAGCTGATACATGCAGTTTTCTTCGTACAATAAAAACGTTTGAGTTTTCACTTTTTGTCCCTGCCTTGCTTTATAAATTACATAAAGAAAACCTGCATAGACTTCAGGTACCAGTTCTGCAAATATTTGCTTCAGTGCAATTTTAAGGAAACACAGTGGATTCCTACTGTTAGAAAGCACATTTAAATGGAGCTGTGGACACAAATAGGCTTGTAATAAATTAGGAAAACTCAGAGTATGTAGGAGATGAAATGACAAGGGCAAGATGAAATCATACAATTAATACAGGCAGATTTTAATTAAACATTTAAACAATACCAGAAGACCAGCTACTTTCAAAGTCATATTTTATTGATTATGAGCACTATTACAGTAGGAAAAATAAAACAGAGTAAGAATTCAAATAAAAATAATATGTAATTATGAAAAGATTATAAAATAAGGACCAGTGCAGATGATCTGATTATTTTTACTTCATTGTATTTTTAAAGTGGTGGATGAGGAATAAACAATGCATTAAAATTCAGGTAATTTTAGATATAAAAAGATTAAAAATCTTTCTGAAACCCGTGGGGGTTTATTTCAAATGCCCAGAACCGCAGAAAACTAGAGGCATGTATAGCAGAAGCAGTTTTCTGCTTCCTAAGTCTCCTCTAACATTCTTGTTCAAAATGGAAATGGTGTGTGAATCAAGGAGTACTTAAGTCTGTTTCTTACTGAAGTGTCTATGGCAATGTGCTGTCCTAGCATTGCCCCTTCTAAAATCATTTCTCATATAAGAACATTTCACACTATTGTTACTCCTGAGTCTAGGAAAGAAGAAGGGACACCCAGGACCATTCAGGCACACTCACATCTGCACCTCTTTATCCTTGTTACCACACAAGGCTAATTGTCAGCTGACTTACTGGAATTTTAATGTGTGCAGATTTCATTTCTAGTTTCAGTCGAGAACTGAAATTGTCAAATACCACAAAAAGAGGTATTTTCAGCTCAGTTTCCCAGATTCAAAAAATGTGCACAAGTTGGACAAGCTTCAAGTAAATACACAAACAGTTCAAAGCAGAGTGGTAGATCCAAACCAAACTGATAGCATGGATCTGAAAGTTCCCACATTTCATACAAACTTGGATTCAGATCCCAAAATCTCAGTCGGCCCTACTTGTGCAAAGTGGTGAATCAAACCCATGCCCAAATCACCTTTTCTTCTTCCTCCTCAGGCTATGATGGTGTTTGACTATGAAACCAAGTACTGAGCATCGTTTCTTACGTTGCTTTTCAGCTGGGTGGTTGATAACAGTTGAAGATAAACACAAATCCTTTGAGGCTTGGCCAGCAAAAAACAAAGTTTTAAACAAATACTGTTGACTTGGCTATGATCTCATGAGACAGCATAACTGTGTCTGCTCCGAAAGCCAAGATATTTCAGATGGCAATGTGAGATACTTAATTTTTATCAGTGGCAGTAAGAGGTTCAGCACTTTTAGGCTGAGTTTTTGAGAAGTAACCAGTACTTTGGGGTTCTCAGTTTCAAACACCATATGCTTGATTTTTCAGAAAATGCTGAATATTTTAATTCTGAAAATTGGAATGCCTCAGAATTGCCAGGTTTTTCTTTTTTTCTTTTTTTTTTTTTTTTTTTTTTGGAGGGGGGTGGGGGGGCGCGAGGAGGTGGGTGTTGGGTGTTGGGGTAGGTGGTTGTGTTTTTTTTATTTTTAAAGTGTCAAGTAACAATTTCAAGAAATATGAAAACGTTGTCACAGTAGACATTATTTCCGTAAAAAGTGACAATCTGCTGTTTTCTCCCTTCTGTGTAGTGAGCATTTTTGTAAGTGATGTCTACAGATTCCTTGAAAAAAACCTTTGCTGCATCAATAATGCTAGATTCAGTCTGGTGGACGAACAGCTGCATCAGCTGCTAAAGCATAAAATATTTTAATAAAAAAAATCCACATCTAAAGATCACAGACTTGTTTAGGTTGGAAGGGACCTTAAAGATCATCTTGTTCCAACTCCCCTGCCATGCGCAGGGACACCTTTCACTAGACCGGGTTGCTCAGAGCTCCATCCAACTTGACATTGAACTCTTCCAGGGATGGAGCATCCACAGCGTCTCTGGTCACCCTGTCCCAGTGACTCACCACCCTCACAGCACAGGATTTGTTTCTGATGTCCAGCCTAAACCCTGGCGGCGGGTTCCGTGGGGCGGCAGCTCCATCTGCCGGCGGGACCGGCCTCGGGATGTTCGGAAAAGCCCGGCCGCAGAGGCACCTTCCTCCGGTCACAGCGGGACGTAGCGGGAAGGATAAAACTGGCCCCTGCACAGTTCCCTACGCTGCTGGAGGGCGAGCAGCTCCCTTGTCGCTGGATCAAGTGGGAATAAACGGCATACGTGGGGAAAACCGAGGGGGGTGTCTGACATCCGGGGGGAAGTGTGTGAGAACAAATCAGTTGGATCAGCAGAGAAGATAGTGCTGGTTTATGAACTGAGGGTCGCACGGACTAATAGGGTTGAATTTATAGATTGCAAACACAAAATAAAGTCAATACATGGATTGATATGCTTTTGTCAATTATACTCTCTGTGTAAAGTACTGAGGAGACATCTTTAGCTTCAGCGTTGCTTGACTTACAGCTTTCATCTTTGTTGTTTTATTCCCCCTTCTTAAAATGTATTTTCAGTACTGCAAGCAGTTAGACAGTCCTAGTCTAATCAGTGCTCTGAGAGGTCAGACAGTCCCTTCAGAAATACACAGTTATCAAAAAAAGAAGTGGCTACAACCCCATAAAAAAAGAAAATCTAAAAAGTTCCCATATTTCTTCCAACATTCTTCAACAAGAAGAAGAGAAAGGTTTTCCTGTGTTTGAACTGATGATCAGCTAACTTGGATTTCAGCAAGTAAGTATCATAGAATCATAGAACGGCCTGGGTTGGAAGGGACCTTAAAGATCATCTCATTCCAGCCTCTGCCATGGGCAAGGACACCTTCCACTCAACCAGGTTGCTCAAAGCTCCACCCAGCCTGGCCTTGAACACTTCCAGGGATGGGGCATCCACAACTTTTCTGCACAGCCTGTTCCAATGCCTCATCATCCTCTCAGTAAAGAATTTTTTTTCTATCTAATCTAAGCCTACAGTCTTTCAGTTTGAACCCATTCCCCCTTGCCCTGTCACTACACGCTCTTGTAAATACTCTCAGAAATCAGGACATATTTAGGGTTGGCAATACTTAGTGACATTTACAGCTAATGATCACTGTAGATTCATCAGAAAACAATGTTAGGCCTCAACCACATATTTATCTGCAGCAGAGCCCCGTTGCTGTCTGTATCCGTGGCTCAACTCCTCAGGCGGTGGTGAACTACAGCTTTCTTCAGAAGGTATTAATTTCAAGTGTGGGAACAACCTGAATGCAGGGACTGACTCAGTCTTTGATGTCACATGTAAGGAAATTGTAGATCTCATCAAATGTAAACAGTTAACAAAGAATCAGACACTCTCTGACAGTAAACCATTGCAGCCTTCTCTGGGAATGCCTGTCTGGAAATGAAGTCCTTCAGAAGAAAAACAAAAGTGAATCTAGATGGGATTTTAAAATTATTTTTACTCTATTTACTTTTCAGCCACATATTCTTAGCCATAAGTATTTGTGCTGGTTTTAAATACTTATGATTGCCTATCCATGGATTAACCCAATTAGGGAATACTTTTGTGGATTCCTTATAGCACCAGAAAACTGCCATATCATACCTGAAATAAATTCTGAGTAAAAAGCTTGGTTTAAAAAAAACAAATTTAAAAAAAAGTTAGTTAGGGCTTTAAAAATTATCTGGATTTGACATGAAAACTAAAATTGTTGTATCTGTGTTTTCTCCAGTTATTTCAGTTACATTATTGGTCTCATTCTCCAGAGGAAAACCAGCCACTGGGTTTTGCTCTGCTAACAGTAACAAAGGGATGAGAAAAATTGCTACATGCTCATTGTGTTTTCACTAGAGAAGCTGTAATATGACATTAATGTTTTTTGGCACTTGAGATGTTGCTGATACTGGACTGTCAACCTATATTAAATAAATCAGGCACGATTTAAAGAGACAACAGTATTTTCACTATTTAACAGGTTGATAGAACTGTTAAGTGCACCAAGGCACTGGTAGGTGACCAGATTTTCATTTTGTTCCTTTGCTGCAGAATAGCTTTGGGACACTGATCACAGAGAAGTTTAGCAATAAACTGATACTTGGCATATGTTTGAGGAGAGAAAGATTTTCCAGAAGTCCTTCTCCTTTTTTCCTCTCAGTACTTCATCTCTTCCCCAGTAGATTTCCCTGCTCGCTTGGACTCCGTTCAGCCAGTTGAAACCACCACCATCTGGACAGCCCTTTTCTGGGTGGCAGCACTAGCACTGACAACAGACAGTGCCTAGGTTATACTTACTCCTGTTAGGCACGTTCCTCTTACCTCCTCCACACTGTCTCTGATGGATAACCTCAAATGCTGGTAGAAAGCAGTAGCCATAAGTGTCCTCAATCTATTCATTCCCAGTTGCTCTTCCCAAACCAATTCATCCTGCCAGGGAACAGCAATGCTGTGGCAGTGCTCACAACCACTCCCTCCACTCCTCTGCAGGGCACCCTCCAAACCACAGTCATGAAACCAGGGCCATGCCAGAGGGAGTGCCATTTGCTTCATATGGAAGTCTAGGAAGCTGCATAACATTTTGTAAGACAGAGTCTAGGAAGGAATTTGAAAGAAAAGGATGTGGGTGAGGGATCAGGAATTGCTATTTGAGGTATTTTACAACTTGGAAAAAAAAGAAGCCTCCATAATAATCAGTGACATATTGAATGCCCTTTCTAAATGACTAAGATGGTGTAAGTCCCCACTACTAATACCATCCTTCCACCTCCACACCTCCACATATGCACACATACATACTTCCCATAAAATCACATACATACACATAAACTCTCACCTGATTTACAACTAGGGCCTCTGTTAAGAAGGATCTTCCCCAAAAAAATCCTGAAGATCTGGTGCTCTGGTGCTCTGTGCTTTTGAAAGAGTATAAGCTCCAAAGCACGTTACAAAAGCAAGTCAATTTACCCTAGAATGATGTTATGAACTTGATACCCCACCCAAAAATGAGATCGCAGTGAAATGAGGCGATGCATTGTTTATGTGAGGGAGTATTTGTACTAGATACCCAATTTTTATATGTATATAATCAGTCCTAATAGATCATTATCAAACTAAAGTAAACCTCTTAAACACTCAATTTGTATGTGTGTGTAAATGAAGCTCTGCAGAAAGGCCTCAGGATAGAATGAAGTTTATGAGATTGTAAGTGAACTCTATTTATAAAACTGCTTGGAAATGAAAAAAATAGTTGCTCATAGCTTGTTCTACACAAACTATCATCCCTAACAAGCAGCCTTGGGACACCATACACCTGAGATTTCATAGTTCAGAAGGATGAAAATGTATGATACCCCTGTTTCAATACAAACAGAGCTTTTTCTAACAAATGGCCTGATTTTGAAACATATTGGAATAGAATATGCTGAAAGTGTAAAAGAATAGTAAATCAAGTTCAGTTTGTGTCAGGATGTTGCTGACAAAATCCATATTGTGTTTTAACAGTCCTGATTTGAACCCTCTTTTTTTAGGACATATTCTTTCAAGGATATCAGAAATTACTGGAACTATTTTGTGTCTCCTTCAGATTTCCAGACTTGACTCCCCTGTAGTTAGTATGCACTAAAATATTATATATTTAGTACTCCTTGCCCCTGTGCATGTATATAATTTCTCATTAGAGAATTTATGTCATAAATTAACTATTTGAAGACCAAATATTCATTTCAGAATCACAAGAGGTGTGTGCTATGTTTACTGTTACCTATGGATATTTGAAAGAAAGTAATCGTACTGGATCTTTACTTGTGATCTTGAGAAGCAGCATGCAAACCACTCCAGGCAATCATCTTCTTTATGGTTCATTCTTTCAAGCCTAGGAAATTGCTTTTTACCTTATTTCATATTCATAAGTGACCATCTCTATAGTGCCTTTACTACAGCATGATCTGATGAGGAAAATTATCAAAATAAGCCATTCTGATTACTTGTTTTTAGAGTTTGCACCTCTTGAACCATTGGCAAAAATTCAGTTAAGATTCAAAATAGGAAAAAATGTCTGTCACAGATGCATGTTGTTGGGTTTGGAACAAAGAATGCTGACCTTTAGACTCCAGAAAGCTTACCCCAGCCTAGATTAAATATCCTTTAGCCTCCTACTTAATTTTCACTGATCTGTCTTTATAGGAGGCATGCTTTATGGAAAGGTCTTTAAAATATATGTATGTACCTATACGTACTAAACCACATGTATGTATGTATGTACAAAATTAAGATCTTGAATCATTGGTTAAAATGGTTGAAAATGTCTGGGTTTTTTCTCCTCAAAGAGCAGAGAAAAACTTATGGAGGAGAAATTTTAATTCATCTGTGTGTATTACAAGTGAATCATCAAAAAATGTTGTTTCAACCAGATTTAACTTGTAAATTCAAGACCTTTGTTCAAAGAAATGCAGATTTAACAGGAAGCAGTCCCCATAACTCATTGCAGAAGGTTGTCCCACAGCCAGAGTTTAAAGCCTCACCTGTGAACACTGGCAGTGCTCAGGACTTCCCTTGCTGCTCCAACCAAAGTATCAGGACTTTGCACCTGGGATTTCTCCCACAGGTGGTCAATAGCTATCTGGAGGAAACTGGTTTAGGGCCAGTTCGTGCAGACAGGGGCACATTTTGAAGCTGTTTGCCCCATGAGAGTGCAGTAGCACGGCTTTGGGCAGCAGGCTCTGTGGCTCCCCTACCCTGTGCCCCTCAGTCACCTGCCATGTGTGGGACCCGCAACTCACCCTGCTGCCACAAGTCCCTGGGTATCACCACAGCTCCTCCATCGTTCCATGGAAGGAGCAGGACATGTCCTCACTTCCTCATGGGAACTACTAGATCACATCATCGTGGTTTGGGACCTTCCCTGGGCACCGAAAGGCACAGGTCCAGGCCTTCAGGAGCAGAGGGAGATCTGGGCTCCAGGCTCCCGTGACTACAAATGCTCTGCTGTGGAAGGTAAAGCATGAGCAATGTCCTGGCAATTTCCTACACATACAGTCTAAAATGTTTCCTCCTGTATAAAAATGCAGGTAAACTGAACATGAAGCCAGAGACTTCTTGCAGGACAAATTAAGACTTCCATATATCCTAAAAATAATATTTGTTTTTCACTTTGGTGAACAAAATGAAAGCCCTTCATTACAAGGTGAATTCATTTTTCTTCTAAAAAATTAAAAGCTTTTAAGTTGGGGTGATGAGCTGCATCTCATGTTTTAAAAATGCACTTTTTGGCTTAGGAAAGTGGGGTTTTTTTCTCTCTCAATAGCTGGCGTGTTCTGCCATGCAAACAGCTTGAGCTAATATTTAATTACGTAAATAGGACATTAATGTTGGAGCAAAAGAGGCTGGTCAAGCATTCCTGACTCAAGACAGCCTCTTAGACACTGACCAGAAAGGAAATGCCTCTACATGTGGGTGAATGTAAAATTAGACATTTTATATGCAATATTATTTATTATTCTATTTGAAGTTTGGGTAACTATTGTAAACCATGCATGTATGTACATATGCATGCCCTTCAAATAAACAGTTAATGAAATCTGGATACAAATGCTGCTGATCTTTTTCTATATATACATATAGTGGGCTGAGCCAAAACACAATCCTCAGGTTTTCCAGACCCGGATTAAGATCCAAATATTGTGGCTCATGCCCACCCCTACTTCTTTTCAAGGAACTCATTCATCAGTGGTGTGGACATTTATCTGGACTTTATTTTAGCTGCCAGAGATTTTTGACATTTTGTAATAAGACTAATTGCAGTGCTCATGAGCCCCAAGGAATGAAGATGTTTCTCTGCTTTAAAATTAGTAGCTCTGTCTGCCAAAGGGACGTGCAGAAATATGCTGGAGGGCAGATAGAAAGCTCAGTGAGAGTTTCCAAGGCCACACAACCAAGTGCTGCCTTTTTCAACCTAGCAGATATGGCTTTACAAAATACTCATCTTCCTTTTATTCCTGTGGGGTGTTGCATCAAAAAGAATTAGAGTGAGTAATTCTTGGACTTAACCACTTGATTTCATCTCTGATGAGTTTTCATCTCTCTTACTGAACAGCATGCCTTTTCTTCACTGTTTTGAATATTGGCTCCTTGGCTAATAAAATTTTACAAGTGATTTTGAAAACAAACAATACTATATTATCCCTTTTTTTCAACTCATGAAATAAATATTCCATCAAAGAGGCTTTTATGTTTCACAGTGGCAGTTCTCAAATGACCAGCATGGTATCATGTTCAAAACAGGGCATGGTCCATTTTTACAGTAGATTTACTCAATCACAGTTACTAATCAGATTAGTACTGCTTTTATGTCTGACAAATTTTTAAAAGTTGAGGGTCATTAAAGTCCTTGCACATAAAGAGCCTGTGGTGCTGGGCTGTGTTTTTCCAGTTAACCATTTCTGCTTTGAAACAAATTGGACAATTATATTTTTAAATGCACAGAGAACCTGTGTTGATCTTTTAGGCTGCAGTGCCACTGAGCATTTAAATCCATTGCTCAACTTAGCAAAGCACATGCTTATGTATGGAGTTAAGAACGAACATCAGTTTAAAAGGTAGGAAAGGCTGAATGCTAGGGAGGGACTCATGCGTGCTACTATCCAAAAGAAAAACATTCCATTATGCCTTGCTTATCCATACACTCAGCCATACACAGGAAATAACCCTCATCATCTGAATCACAGCTTTTGAAATTATTCCTTCACAGTTGCTGTCCAAAATTTTAATAAAAAATATGAGGGTTAGAATTAGCTGTCCTGTCATATGTTTGAAAATGAATTCTCTTAAAAGTTCAGAAGAAGCTATGTGTACAACCAAAAGGAGAATTTGGACACCAAAAAATTGTGTTTTGCTCAAGAGCCTGAAATCCAGTGATGTCAGAGAGCTGCTCCAGTTCTTGTAGAAGCATAATTCAGGCCTTGTTTGAATGCTAGGTGTGTATCTCCTACTTCATCTGGTTTCATGACTTGCATAGGAAAACAACTAGGAAAGTTTTACTCATAAAACTATAGGAAAGTCCAATATTATCTATCAAACCGTTGGCATAAAGTTCAAGCAGAATTAATCCTGTGTCAGAAAGGAAGCAGAGAAAGCAGACAAAAGGGGTAGAAAATGCAGCCTGACCTTTCATTTCTTCTGGAAATTCCAGCCTGGAGCTGGAGGAGGTAGCAGAGGGCATGCAATACCATTTCCAATACCTAGTGCAGCATTAAAATGGTAGGAGTGGCTCAGCTGGTTCATTTCTGGACAGGCAGAAATGGGATGTAAAATTCATAAAAAAACATACAAAACATTCCGGGTGTCATACAGCAACAACAGCAACTAACAATGTCTGTCTTTTCTTGGATGTCAAATCGATTTCAGTTTTCAAAGATTGTTAACAAAAGGCTACCACAGGTGCTAATATCTGCAAATGGTTCCACTGCTGCCTCCACTAAATGCAAGCAAACACACACCTTTCATACAGCCATCAGAATGCCTTTATTTGCTCTAGCCCACTAAATCTGCAGGGTATAAGCAAAGATTAGATTACTTAATGGAAAATTGTTCTTAAAGAAAAATACGATATTTAAATTCTTTTAACATTAATCAATTATGATGTAACTTCATTAGACACACTGGAATACAAAATAACTGAAACAAAAATTTAATGAAATATAGTCTATGTTTGCACATGCTGCCTATAAATACTAACTTCATGAGAAAGTAAGTGGGTTAGCATCAGCCAAGCACAAGTCAGGAAATGATCAAATTAAGTTTATGCACCGTAGCTTAAACTCTGTCCCCTGGGTACAGGCATTGCTGTGACATCTTTGATATTGATATCATATGTCATTTTCTAAACAACACAGTGCAGTAGCATGCATTTTAAAAAAGCATATAATTCTCAGATATAAATATGCATACAATGGAGTCTTGCTGCCTGTGTGCCAACTCTTCTTTGGAAGACAAAAATAAAATAAAGATAGAACCTAAAAGCTGAGGCCTCCTTTGCAAGACTGCAAAGCTCTATTGACCCATAGGGTAAAAATAGTATATAAAAGTAAATCTAGCTTGCTAGTCATTAATAGAGTTAATAGCTAGCCTGAGGAAAAGATTATTAATGTAATTTTCTGACCCTTTTATGGTGAAGGAGGAGTTTGTCTTCTCAGTGGAAAGCAGGAGAGGCATTTTTTCTTTGTTCTACCCCAAATTATTAACTCCTCGAGAGTTTCAGAGCTGAATGCCATCTGATACCTACAGAGATTGTGCAAAAAGTAAACTATCCAGAGCAACACACTGACAGAGTTATACAACTTCAGAGGAGTAATTATGTCCATTAACATGAGATTGCTACTGTGAAGGCACTGTAAAACACTGTATAAATTATGAATATGATATTATATATCATAATATCTTATCACAAGGTCTTTTAGCAAAATTAAGGTTCAATTAGGTTTTGGCACTTATAAGCAAGGTAATGATCGAATTAACTTATAATCCCAAACAGAAAAAAATACTAACTTCTGGCAGTGCTACAGCAGATATTCCAAAGGCTACTACTGAGCAAGCTGCAAAAATGCATGAACAAAACCTCCAGGGTCAGTAAGTCTGTTTAAAAACAAAACCCACAAAATATTAAATTGCTCTCTGCTGTGTTTTGTCAGTGCAAACTCCTCCACATTTTAAATCCCTTTTAAGGCCCAGTGTGAAATCACCAGCACCACTGCTTACTGTGAGTAGAGGGCCAAACTGACCCAAATAAATAATAACTCCTTAAACCAGGGCATATTGAGAATTACTAATTGTAATACTGAAGACTCAGGAGCTCTCAGGTACAGGCACAAGGAGTAGGTTTCAGACAGAAAGTCACCAGAATCTAAGTGTCTACTCTGAGCCAAGGTCATCTTAAACTTCCAGAGTAATCAATGCAGAACTAGTCAATATAGTCAATGAAACCAGGAGAGAATTTCACCTTATTTTAAGATAAATAAACAAAAGAAGCATCCATTCTCATGAAGAGAGATGTTGAGAGCTGTTGAAGATGCTCTAGGATACCTGGGACAGGACAAAGGGAAGCCGGACCACAAGACCAACAGAAAATCTTTGCCCTTCAAGAGCAGCAAATGGTGTCCAGATAGAATATCCTGGAACGTCAAAAATGTCAATGGACATACATAATTAGGCAACTGAATCCTATTTGTACTGGATAGTGAGTTGAAGAACTCCCTAAGGAGCTTTAAGTTTGTGTACAGGACAGCTATTGCACATAGTATTCATTGCTAAATTTAGGTAGACACCTAATTGCATGCATTGTGTCATTTCCATAGTTCCTAGCTAAAAAATGGATGGCCACCTACTTCTGACTGCCTTGGTAAATTTACTGAGAGCAGAGGAGTGTATAACCTCAGGAGCACTTACTTGCAAAACACCAAAAAATGATGACCCTCAGAGAAGAAAAATATTGAAAGCACTAACTTAGGCATTTCATGTGTTCAAACTCTTGACATGTTTCTAGTCACACTTACCCAGTTTGTGTGTTCTTCTCAAGCAAAAATAAACAAACACAAATCCCCAGGTCTAAGACAAGAAGATACTGATCCATTTCCAGAAACAGGCAGGGTAAAAGTATTGGCAGTTAAACCTTGTGATGAAGATGGTCAAACAATTTGGGCATAAAAAATTACCTTGGGAAGGACTCCACTCCTGAGTCACTTGCTAGGCTGTCTTCACTCAGAGCAGTAAGCCCTACAGTAGCACAACCTTTTTCCATCAGCAGGTCAGGAGGAAAGGCATATTTTATGCTCATATCACTGACCCAGACCTGTGGCCAAAAGGGAGTGATATTGATGCACTCTGGAGCAGGTTTATCTGACTCTTAATCAGAAAGCCCATTAGCCTGACACAGGGGTCCAAGCAGGGAGTATAAAATGCACTGATATAAGAGGGATGTCCGTGATTGCCAGAAAAGGCTTGGAAAAAGAGAGTCTGTGGCACTTCCTCTAATCATTTTTATTACCATGTTGGACTTCAAAACAGCAGCTCAGGAAAAAAAACAGTGAGGTAAAGTCTTGACCCCACTGAAATCAATGGGAATTTTATTACTGGCCTCAGTCAGACAAAACTCGACCTTTTTTTTGAAGTTTAAAAGAGTGCCTGCTTGTTTTGAGCATATAAATAATGTAAGATGGGCAGCGATTTCAGTGAAACTATGAAAGCTCCCTCTGAGTTCCTGTGCAAACCAGAAGTTGTCAAACCAAACACGTTGGCTTAACTCAGTTCTCTGGGTAAACTTTCACAGAATCTGCCAGGGCACTGGCTGCACAAACTGGTTTCTCTTGCCCTGAGCAGCCTCACCTGAGACCCACACTACCCATGGCCTCAGGAACCTCATTTATGTTTGCCTCTGGGTTGTTGAATGGTTTTCCTGGATAGCTACCCTAGGTAGATACTGGATCTGTGTGGAAGGAAGCTTTCTCTCCAAGTCTTTTTCGAACTGTATGTCCTGCATGGACATCATACCTGGGCAGTAGCCTTGTTTTTGCTCCTGACTGGTGTCCCTGGCTGGACTTTGGACCTAAATCATTACCTTGGCTTGTCAAAGACTATCAGTTGAAACCAGCAGCAGCAGCAGCAACAACAACAGGATGCTGTTCAGGTACTGTTGGGAGGGAGGCAATTTGTTGATTTTGTTTCTAGGGAGTGCTAGAGTAGTCATCCTTGTTCCTCTGCTGCTCTGTATCATTTCTGTCTCCTAATAAGATACTATGAAAGTTAGATTTAATTATTGGAACTGAAACATTCAAATCACTGTGTTATGCATTTGGTTTATGTTTTGTCATTTTTACACTGATAGGTGGTTACTCATCTGTCATTAATGTAGCCAGGACACTAGCAATCCATTCTTATTGGTAGTTTAAAGCAACCATTAACAAATTAGATTTGGATGTTTATTGAAACATGGGTCTCTGCATAGGCAGTTTACTGTCACACTGCAACACTAACATTTCAAAGACTCTGAAGAACTGACTGAACAGCAGATCACAGGTCACAGTGTCTAATTTGGAGGCCTGTCACTAGTTGTGTCTCCCAAAGTTCAGTAGTGAACCTAGTATTGTATAACTTATTTATCAGTGACTTGAATGAAAGGACATCAAGTTCACTGACAACACAATGCTGGGAGGAGTGGTCGATACCCCAGAGGGCTGTGCAGCCCTTCACAAGGACCTTGACAGGTTGGAGAGATGGGCAGACAAGAACTGTTTGAAATTCAACAAAGGCAAATGCAGGGTCCTGCACCTGGGAAGGAATAACCCCATACACCAGTACAGGCTGGGGGCTGAACTGCTGAAAAGCAGCTCTCTGGAGAAGGACATGGAGGGTCCTGGTGGAGAACAAACTGTCCATGAGCCAGCAGTGTGCCCTTGTGGCCAAGAAAGTCAATGATATCCTGGGATGCATTAGAAAGGGCGCTGCCAGCAGGTTGAGGTAGGTGATCCTGCCCCTCTACTCGCCCCTGGTGAGGCCACCAGGAGTGCTGTGTCCAGTTCTGGGCTCTTCAGTACAAGAGAGACATGGAGCTCCTGGAGCTGGTCCAGCAGAGGGTAACAAAGATAATTAAGGACTGGAGCATCTCTCTTATAAAGAAAGTTGTGCCTGTTCAGCCTTGAGAAGAGACAATTGAGAGAGGACCTTATCGATGTGTACAAGTGTCTGAAGGGAGGGTGTCAAGAGGATGGAGCAAGGCTCGTCTTGGTGGTGCCAAGCTATAGGACAAGAGGAAAACTTGTGTTAAAATTGTGACTATATTTAATAGCCCTCCAATAATTTTTATTCTGTGGTTTTTTTGTTTATTTGTTCCCCACTACCCCATTCCCACAGTGACTGAGTAAACTTGCAAAATCTCTTAACACCTGTTATATCTATGGCAAGAGCTTTCAGAGCATAAGAGTTTTTCCTTTTGTTTTGAAACTGGCACATCTACTTTTATTTGGTGCTCCCTTCTCATATTACTACAGGTCAGTATATAAGGAGTGATTACTTCCTTTTCTAATTTAGTAGACCTGTAGTATATCACCTTCCAGTTCTCTACTCTGAAAAGTTTTGATACAACTTTTCCTTTTCTGTGAAAGTTGTGAAATAGCTTTAATCGTGTTTGTCTCCCTATAGGTATCTTTTGTATTTATGCTACATCCTTTTTCTGAGAGGGTGAAATAAGAACTGCATACAGTATTTAAGGTCAGCACATTGTGAAGTTGTAGAATGGCCCAGTATTGCTGCAAAAGGAGTCCCTTCAGACAAGTGTGAGAATTAAAATGTTATCTCAGTTTGGAGTTGAACTGCAGCTCTTCTCTCTCAAAGAGAGGCCAGGACTACAGTTCATCTACAAAGGCAAGTGATTCACTCAGTAATAAAAGGAATTTTAAACAACTTAAATTCCCATCACTGAAGTTATTATCTAATTCAATCAAACAACTGATCAATCCCTGATCTGGTGGATTGAGTCTTGGGTAATAAGGAATTGAAATAGATTTCTCTAATAATCCAGAGATTGCTACATAATTCTAGATAGTTTTAATTCTTCAGGTAAATCTGGACTCTCAACCTGTGTTTATGTACGTAACCTTCACTGCTTAGCTACAGGTGTGTTTAAATCCATGAGTGGAGTACCTCACAAGAACTTCTCTGGCTATTTGCATGCTCCGTTGAAGTTCTTGTCCAGGCAAACTGAAGCAATTTAACTACAGGACCAAAACAAAAAAAGCTATCAATTCCCCACACTCTAAGTGACATAAGTGACATTAATGCCACTTTTTCCACACAGCAACTTTTCTAAAAAAATTTAATGTTCGAGTTCCTGCTTTCTGACCTTTTTCAGGCAGACACTGCTTATATTAACAGCCTGACTTAGTAGGACAGGGTGGGTTGAAAACATACCATTACCTGTGCTGTAAAGTTTTGTGGATAAAAAGTGGAATTTTACTGCTGGCACTGTCAACTTCCCATCTATGTAAGCCAAGAGAAAAAGAAAACCCTGACAGATGAGGAGTAGAGTAGAATGGAGTTATACAAAATGCTGCTAAAAAATTTAGTCTATGAAATTATTTTTGTCCCTCTATTACATTCCTTTCTTTAATAATCACTTAGGAAATTAAATTCCAGAAATGGAGAATGCTTTCTTCAGAAACTGAATGTCTGGCATTATTACCATTCAAGAAAATCACCATACCATTCCCTGACACCTATCTGAAATACTACAAAGTCTTTGTAACAATTCTGCTAAGAATGTGTTTCTAATGTAAGCTGGTTTTCAGATGAAAATAGTGCCTAGATAAAGACAATCAGCTGCATGATGAATACTAGAACTGCTGGTTAACAGTTTATGTATGAAGGAGATTAGTTGGTAGGCAACTGACCAAGGATGTCAATGAAGATTTAGGAAAATGAAAGGCAGCCCCCACACTTACAGCTGCTTATACAGTAAAAAATACTGCCCCTCCCATCACAGCAATAACCATCTGCTTTCATTATATGTATGTATATATGTATATCAATATTTCATGGTGCTTTTTGCTACTTTTGTTAGTTTCATGTTTGCTCTGTTTGTTACACCAGAAGACATCACTGGTGGAGGTGCTCTTTTTGCAGTCAGCTATATTGCCTAGAGCAACAGAAATAAAACCCTTAGGATGAAATAAATGCAGGTTGTACAGACATATAAAAGCCTGGCCATAGAAACATAGAGTTAAGTTAAATAGATAAAAGGTCAGCAACTCTGGACTCCTGGACTTACTGATCAAAACCCGTCCATGTGCATGGGTCAACGAAACACTGTGGGGATATTTTGGGTGCAGATCAGAGACCCTTACTCACTCTTACACAGCACATCCACTGAAAGACTGTGTGGACCCAAGGTGCAGCACACTTCATGCCTCCCTTCAAAGGCATTTAGAGCCAGCCCCATGTCCCTGCCTTTGCAGCATGGTCAGTCTGCAGCTCATGTGGATATTCAAAAAAAAATGAAGATGTGGCTATTCAACCTCACTCTGTAGGAAGCTGGGGGAATAGCAATCTCAAGAAGGGTCCTTCAACTCCAGAGCAACAACATGTAGGCTGAGATTTCTCACAAGCCATATAAATGAGGAAGACTACATCAGGCTTTTCTATTAAATGTTGGAAGCCTTTTAAAAGCTATGGCTCTTTCTGGCAACTGGGTCCATGTTATGTTTTCCAATTGTATCTGGAAATGCTAAGTACTGTGGCCTGCTCACGTGACACAATAACTACTTCATAATCTGGGGGCTTTTTTTGGTGTGTTTCTTTTTTCAAGTTCTCACAGCTCAGAATTTTCAAGCCAGGAATGTTTTGCTGTATGTTGCAACTCTAACATGACTGCATTTGGGGAATTTCCATAACTAACAACCTAGGGGCCTCTAGGTGTCCCTGCTTGTGCAGGAGCCTTGGGCCATATGATCTCCAGAGCTACCTTGCAACCTCAGCTGCTCTGTAGTTGTGACAGAGTTGGACAGAAAGAGAAGTAATAAGTGAGTAACAAAATTACGTCAGACACAGAAGTACAGCGACAGCATTCGTGTAGGCATTGGAGGAGGGAGAAATCACAAACAAGCATGAAGGGGCAGGACAAGACCGGGAAAATGAGTGCACAGAAGCAGTAAAATGGCTGAAACAGGAGACTGACAGACTGATGTAGACAGGAAGGGTGGATGGAAAAGACACTGGAAAAAAGTTCCCAAAAAAGGTGTGACAGAACATCTGGTATAGTGAGAGAAGGAGTATCCAGCACTCCTCACCTGAAAGAAGAGGGAAGGCTGCATGGCATCATAATGTGTGAAGGGGACACTGGCACAGAAAGGGGGAAGATGTGGAAAGAAGGCCATGTATGTACAATAATTAGGCCTGCAGAAACAAGGGAACTGTGCAACTCTCAAATTATCTTTAGATAAGCAGCAGGGGTGAGGTGCAGCAGAAGAGGCTCACTCTGGGGGCATTCATGTGGCTGCACAGCCAGGCTGTCCTCTTTCCTCCTGTGCAGGAGGTGATCTCCTGCCCTCTCCACAGGCACAAGTGGGGGCTAGTGGAGACTGAGCTGAAACATGGACTTTATGCTGGAAGAGAGCAGGGACTAACCTGTTTCTTCTTGCTTTCTCTTCACCTCAGTTCCACTCAAATGGTATCCAAAATCCTGTTGGCATTTGACCTACCCATACACAGACTGGCTGTATGTTACACATAGAGGTTTCTTGGTGAACAACAGCAGCAGAGCTAACTCATGAAGAAGGACCAGCTGGGCCTTCACAGAAAATGAAGTGTGAGGGACAAGGTATGGGCAAGTCTCCTCTGAAATTAATTTTTAATGGCTTGTGATGTTGTATGTGCTGTTTTCTCAAGCTGTGCTCTGACTGCCAGATGATAAAGTCATGGTGAATTGCACTTGCTGAGAACTTGCTTCTGGAGGTCAGTAGGCAGAAGGAGAATCCACTCTTCAAAAATTTATGAAACAGATTTTTTAATTTATTTTTTTAAGCGCAGTATCATGTTGAATTCATCAAATTATATCCCTGAGCAACACCCATCAGCTTCCTGAGATTAGCTACAGTGAACTGTATCAGTAACCACAGATCGTCTCTAATCTACTGCTGAGATAGCTCTTTTTTGACACAAAAAATTCAGGTGGAGATCTTAAATCACATAGAACTCTTGTCTTGGTGTATGGCTGTCTGACACAAACATAAGATACCACTGACAGAATACTGTTGGGACTGTAGCAAGCAGCAAATAAATCATTGCTTCCACAGTCACCCATATTGATAAGTGGAAACTGGAAGTGGAAGACTTAGTATTTTAGTGGTATTCACTTGCTTTCTTCTCAAGCAGTTGAGCTGAGCAGCTTTCTCAAAACACAAGAGTAACTTGCCATTAGCCAGCAAACAAGGCAACACCCACCTTGTGTGTGGAGTCTGGTAAACGCTGAGCCTCAGAGGTCCAGCCCATTTTGGTGGGGGAAAAACAATTATTGCTTATGACAAGGTCTGCAAGTTATTAGTTTCTATTCTTTCATGCACAATCCCTCATTAGCAGAAAAAAAAAATCCAGAAAAAAAACAACAAAAAATCCCCTTGAGGTTTTCTGTTTTGATTTTCTTTCTGATGGAGGAAGGTTACACCCAGCTGTTTTAATTATACTTCTAAATACATATATGTAAACATTATTTCTTTGGCTTGGAGAACGTAAGTGAGAAAAGGCTTTTTGGGGTGCATTTCCTTCTTCAAAGAAAGGCATAAATTAGTTATTGATAGCTACAATTGTTGTTCAAGTCCGATTATAATTATATGTCAAATTAGTAATTATAATTCTATATTTATTTTTTCACACAATAGTCATTCTTGTTTGAAACCACCATGCTTATTTCTTTTTATTAAACTACCCTGTTTAACAGAACACAGTAGAAATGGACATGCAACTTCAAATATACCTTTGCTTATATTATGCTTTTTTAAAATGCAGTTGATTATGGTAACTGTTTGCCAAAGTGTAAGCTCATTAACTTATGCAAATTCTGGTAGTGTCATTTAAGAAGTTGTTTATAAGGGACTTCTTCCATATTATGTGGCCTGGCCTGTTTTCCCTTGTGTTTATGCAACTGTGCCACTCAGCTCTGCAGACTGTAAGGTCATACTCAGGTAAGACCATGTAGTCAAACCTATGGTAGAGAACCCACGGAGAATTCACCAGGAGTAAGTTCCTTCCACTTTTCTTCTTAAGTGAGAAAATAGGGCTGTATCAGCAATTTGCACCTAAGAAATACCTAATACAGGTTGATAATGGATTTATCTTTCAACCACTTGAGGTGGTTGCTTTTGGCACAGAGGACATCAGAGAAAGGTTCCTTATTTCAACATGCTGTTCAGAAATGGTCCAAAGACTTTAATAAGGCTGTCTGAAATGTTAAATGTAAGCCTTTATGCAGAAGAAGCAAATGAGATTCAAAGGCTATCAACACCTCAGAGTAGTTCATGTCTATAGGAGAGAAAAGATGCATTCCTACGATTCAGTTTTTAGTATTCAATGGTTGAAATAGCCAAATAACATCCCTTTGCTCCCTATATAGACAACCTGAAGAAAGGTTCTTATTGAAAATTTACTGGGGTTCTGCTAGATGTGATAGATTTACTGTGCAAAGGGTCAGTTACATAACCTAGTTTTACCTACCTAAAGTGCATCCTGTCCATATTCTTTCTGTAGTCAAAGGGAAAGAGCACCTGTAAAGGAACATTCATCATATCCTACATGGGTGCATTGAATGTGAGTTGTTAAAAGTCATGACATTGTAAAACAATGATGTAAACTGTAATTATGATATAAAAATAGGATTATAGCCTGTGGACCTAAGAAATAATCCATGTGATACACTCAGCAGTAGCTAGAGCACCACATAAAGATACTGGAACTAAACTTCAAGGAGGACATGGTCAAATGGAAAAGAAAGCAGCAGGAATGACTGTCAGTCTAGAAGAAAAAGCACACATGATTAAGCAGTTTCATGTTTGGAACTCATAGAAGTCAGAAAACATGATAATGATCTTCAAATACATAAAATTCTGCTTCACAGAAGGAAACCCTGAGTTCTCTGCAAGGCATGAATGACAACAAGCAGCTGAGACTGAAGTAGAGAGGCTGAGCATAGGAGGCTTCGACTGATGAGACTGTGTCATCCTAGAGACCTCAACAAAATGTCACTAGTAGGAATGATAATGATAACGATGTTCTGTTATTTACATCAGTGTTTACTGACAGAAATGTAAACAGTATGCTAAAAATAGAAACATATATGGAAACCTGATGTGGTAAAAAGAAACATCTCAAAGAATAAAAACCTTGCCAAAGATGGAATATTAATTAGAATGAAGAGACAAA
>JAWWEU010000081.1:119918512-120022719 GCA_035583155.1 Acropternis orthonyx | reverse complement strand
TGGCCTTTCTTGGGTTCACGGGGGCCACGTGTTTGGGAGGGGGCCGGGGGAGAGCAGCCCCCAGGAAATCAAGTAAGCACTCACTCCTGAGGGGATCCAACCACCTGCCGCAGAAACCAGAATACAGTCATAGGTAGGCCAGTGCAATTTGTGTTTTCAGGAGGTGCTACCAGGCTACATGGCTTGAAACATCACTACCTATCCCATCAAGGTCTACATTTTACTAAGCTAATGAATGTAAGACTTGCATAGCGGGAATCTTTGGTGTGACTTGTATTTTTTATGTTAGCTAATTGGAGGTAAAAGAAGAAAGTTTGTTCTTGAAAATTGATTCCAAGGGGTTAGTTGCACTCCATTCAAATATCTATTGTACAGCCCATCTACTTTGCTATTCTTCTACTAAAATTCTGTCATATTAAACTGAAGTAGAGAAGAGCATGAAGAGGTAGAACAGAAAAATTCTTCACATGAAAAGAATGACAAGTAAATGTATTGCCTCGGGTTCAGAAAGATACATTGTTTAAACTCTCAAAGCTTATCTTTTTTTTTGTAAGAACGTACACATGGTGAAATCCGTGGGCAGAATACAGGTAAGGCTAAAAACATTTAAGCTGTGTACATGCTACTACGCTGCATAATAAAAATGAAAGATGTTAGCTTTGAAATCATCTTTGAGAGGTAAGACTCTGGTAGAAAAAAGAGATAGTACTTTAATGTGTAAATATACAAAAGTTAATGTTTGGGCTTGGGATTTTCAGCAAGAAATATGTATAGTACCAGTACCAGGCAAGAGGTGGAACTCAGCACTCTGAAGAGTTAAAGTGAACTTTAGTCTTCTACGGTCACCCTCTGGTACTGTATCTTCATAAATTTCCCCCGTTTATGGAGTGTTTTTGATGGCAGGCAATTCTTTGTTGAAAGTTAAGTGCTCTTTTATATGAATAAATAAAGAAGGCTTTGGTTTGAATGAATACATTATTTTGACAAATGTTTATTGGAAACCCAATTATGGCTTCATAAATCAGTGCTATCTGTGGTACATCAGGTGAGCTCACCCATGCCATCAAATGGCACGTTGAATATTAGTAGGATAATTAAAACAATTCTGTTGAATGTTGTTCTTCTTACCCAGGTCTGACAGTAGTCAAAACAGGATGAAATTGTTTATTAATTTTATTTAACTTATTAAAATACTTCTTGTAAGATGTAATGGGCATACTTAACACACACAAAAAAAAAGGAAAAAAAACATTTGTTTTCAATTTGCAGTAAGATTAAAATGACAAGGTCAAGCACAATGCATGAACTGAGTGGCAGCTGAATTTTAAGAGTTGTGGGGGAACAGAAAGGATATGTATGAAGCCTATTGTTTGAACTTTACACCCAGGTGAAGTGGGACTTTGTTTGTTTTGTCTGAAGTGGTCACTGGTGACATGAAATGTGTCTGGAGTCAATTCACGTGCTTCCTCATCCACCCTGCTACAGTGATTCTGAGTTAGAATGACCAAATGAATGAGAAGCCATTTTCATAACTGTGAAAATGAAGAGAACCAAGTGAAAATCTTGAACTCTACATCAAGTAGAGAAGGAAGAGTTTACAGATGCTTTTTTTTTTATTATTCTCATAAAATCCTCCTGTGGATAAAAATCTACAGGGCACAGGAAACCAGGAATTTCCATCTCTTGAGGCCCTCTGACTGATGACAGCAAAATGGAGATGTATCAGTGGCAGGACACTGAAGGTCTCTTTAAACTGCATGATTTTCCAAAAGATCATTTCCCCAGATTAGGATATGGCTATATCCACTAGGACTTACAAGCATAAAACAGGGCTTGGAACTGAAATAATTGGGCTTGGTATGTATTTGAATTAGAGTGGTATAAATAGCCACCTGGATGTCTTTCTTACCAACTCAGCTTCAGCATATTATTCCTCTCAGTGGCCCAGAAGAGGGAGTGAGGAGACATAAGGAGAACAAGAGAAGGCAGCCTAATATTTAGCTTTTCTCTAATGAAAGAAAATGAGTGTTTTGAGTTGGCCAAAAAGATGGCAATGAAGTACTATTATTTGAAATTTGTCAGTTCATTGAAAGGAGAAAAAAAAAAAATCACCAAGACAAATTATTTTGTTTCACCAGAAGCTAACCTTTGTCCAGAGGAACTAAGGCTCCAAATTTCTGTCAGCAGGCAGACCACCTGGAGGCCCCAGGGCTGAAATGCCCACACTAAGACTTCTCAGGATCTCCTATTTCCCCAGAGATCTGCTTCTCAGATAATGTGTAAAGTTTGAGGTGGTCTTCCAAATAATGGTTAGGAAAAAAATTTGTCATTTTCTGCAAGATAGAGATAATATTCTCCATTTTCCACCATACCTTACCCTAGCCCCTTCTCAGGATTTTAGACGAACAAACAATAAAAGTGTGAAGGCAATATAGGAATCATTTTCACTATTTAGGATCCTATTTTTTCATAGCAAAATAAGAGTATATTCAGCCTAAAACCAGGCTTGAATTTTGCTGGCAATGACACCATCTCTGGTAACAAATACTCTGCAATAAAGGAGACAGAACTTAGGGCAATGATGGTGCATGAAGCAGGGTAGAGTCTGGGGCTTTTTTCTCTTACCTAAGAAGGAATTTTCCAGGGCAAACAAATCTGGAAACATCTTTTCCAGAGTAGAGAGAAGTGAAGGTACTCTTTTATATATTAACTTTAGAAAAAATATTGCTTTAGTCTTGTGGATTGTGCTTTTCTATGTCTTAACTTCTGAACTCACATTTAGTTACCCCTAAGTGGAAATGAGGGATTTGAGAAGTAAACTCTTCTCACTACACCACTTTCTCATGTGTAGCCTCAGAAAGTCAGACCATTCAGTCCAAGCAGTGCACATAGAAATTAATTTCCTTGAATAGGATTAAAGTGTACGTGGTTGGCTTGGTAAAGAGAACTGTGGACATGGAACAGGAAAGAAACACATTTAGAAAATTCCCTGAGCACTGGTAAGGCTGTAAGTGTAACAAGAAAAAGATAGTCTGCAGTCCATGAACTTGACACAAAAGGCATAAGACTCAACTATTGAGCACCCTAATTATCAGCCAAAGCATCAGATGTTCCCCCAAAGTTTCAGGGAAGTTTGCTGTCAATCAATAATGCTAACAGATCTGGTACCTGGCAAAGTTTACCAGATTTTCTTCTCTCTAGTCTTTCTCAAACCATGTTTCCTCCCTCTAAATCTAGCTGCAAATGTGACTTTACTGGACTTACTGGAAGGATAAATATGAGGGGAGAGAAAGAGCCCCAGATTTTCATAATACAGATTTAAAATGCAGAAGCTCTGAAATACTTCCTCTTAGATTTTATTTCTGAAGAAACTGTGGCTATCAACCTTACTTCCTTTGTTGTTTTAGCAGTCAGTGAAATGTTGTCTAATTTCACTCTGCCTTCTGCCAAAAATTCTTGATGGACAAGGTAGTTATTACATCTTTTCCCAGCCCCTGTGAGTGCATTTATCAGAAGTTGGTCCTCTTTTCTCCAGCGACACAGATGAAAGACACTGTACCACTGCATACCTTGCACAACCTCCTATTTCAGTGGAAACCAGCATTTAAATGTTGCATCTTAGAGCCCAAAGGAGATGAAAGCCTTATGGAAGATAGTACTTTCTTTATATGCAAGACTCTTGTTGCCATCCATAAATCACTCAGACTGCTACTATAACCCCGAACATGCTGAATTTAGGCATCACCCCTAAATACAGAAGATTCTGTGAAAGATTAGCAGGACAAAAACAATAAAGGAGTCATTAAAACACCTAGGAGATAAAATGCTTGAAAATATCTCCCCAAATTTCCTTGTGGCAAGAAAGTGACTGAGCCATAAATCAAAGCTATTCTTCTTCAGGGGATGTTTAGAGAGAAGGCAGTACAGTTTGTTACTATGTGCACCTAAAGCTGAACTGCAGATCTTACACTAGTGGGGAAAAGCAGACAACTGATCACTGCCCTCAGTTATTTCAAATGCACTCCTCTTTCCTTCCAGCAAGAAAAAAAAAATCAAACCAAGCCTTGTTTTTAACAGAATCAACATAAACAAATAGAATGTCGTTTTAATGCTAGGTTTTATTTGATTAACTTTCAGCTTTTTCTATGTTACATTTGCGTTGTGAAAAAAACTAAAACAGTGGATTGTGTTGGATAGACAGATTGGGGTGTTTTTCAAAAGTAACTTTCACCAGCAGATAAATATTCATGTTACAGAGTTTTTGTACAGTATCACAGAAAACAAATAGTTATTTAAAACCAATAACTGGTCCCTTATGTCATGATACACAAGAAACAATGACAGAGAAACAGACTGTCCAGCAAGTATTTGCTTTGAAGTCTGCACCAAAAAAAATCTATACCATTCATGGCATTAAGAAATTTTGAAATCTACCAGTTTTCACTCTATCTTTTTCTCCTGCCACTCCATCAACTTCATCTGAATATGCCCGTGATTTGCAATAAGTAGTTGGATGAAAATGCCTATAATAAACAACAAGAAAAATAATACCTAACACCAGACTAGAAACAGTTAAGATGCTCACAACTATAAAATATGTTTCCTTGATAATGGCACGTTTCCAGAATATATATACAAACAAAATACATAGAGTTACTACAGTGTGAGTAGCATAATAAATAGAAACACAAACTCTTGTTCTTCTCCCCTTTATGTTAAAAAATGTAAAAATTAGAATTATTCCAACTACAACTCTGTACAGATATTCCATCTTCTTAGATTTGCAAAATGTTGTGTGTTGTTTCAAAGTCCAAGTGAAGCCACAGACCCAAAGAAATATCAGCAGAATTACAAAAATTCTAACACTTAGTAGAGTGATCAGTGAAATACTGAGTACCCAGGAAGTGATGGTAAGCAGTTTATAGAAGAGATACGTGAACTTGGAAAGCTCATGAAATTCATCTTTGTCAGGCAGAGCTTTTCGTAATGATATCTGATAATCAACCACTGAAGAGGAGATAGCACAAAAAGACGTAAAAATGGCTGCGTCTAAACAAACACAAGGAAAAATATTAAACCAGAGAAAAAACATACTTATTTTACATTATAATTTCTGAATAAAGTTGTGGACAAATATACACTTTCTTAATATTTTCTTTCCCCCAATTTTATATTTACTCTGTGCTCTGGAACAAATCACCTTAATTTTACATCCCGCTTTAGTTACCTAAATCTAGGCATCCGATGCTGTTTGGTATGCCTATGTTATCCTGCCCAGCCTCTGGTTTTTCATGGTGTTGCCTAAGTTATGTGTCATATTTGCCATCTCCATACACAGGTGACTTAGAAATTCCCAAAGTATTGCAAACAGACCGTAAAAATTTGCAACTCAACTGATATTGTCTGAGTGTCTAAAATGTAGAAATCTAAACCTAGGACTTGACCTTTCCCATGGTCATATATAAGAAGAGATTCATCTGCCTGTTTCACCTGAATACCTATTGACTCCATGGACTATGAAGGAACACTAGACAGCAGTGTAGGTCTCCCCACCTGGTTAGATAAATTCCAACCCTGAATAAGTCAGTGTCTTGCCAATATTCCTGCTAGTTTTAGAGCTGGAAATGATACAGGTGCTGTCTTGCTTCTGAGAGTTGAACCAGTATCTCTTCATCATATTGCATTCTACAATGCTGACATATCCTTGGTTTTATTTCTGACCCTGTTGCTCATCTGTAACATGGGTGATGGTAGTGACAGGTCACAGGGCTGTTTTAAATGTTACTGATTTCAATATACTCAGCTAGCAGTTTTAAAAGAAACTGTAAGCAAATCAACACAAACCAAACTGCTCTACAAATCCATGCTCACTATTAATAGCTTATTTTCAAGTGATGAATCATTATGTTTCTATAAGATGTTATGACTTTTTATAGTGAAATCTTCCTTCACATTGATTTAGCAAAATGGATCATCTACTAGACAAAAAATCTAATTAAATGAAGAGTAATTATACAGTGGAATGTATGTTTTCCAAGGTATGTTTAAAATGTTATCCAATCACATGAGTTATATTTTTAGGTAGGATACTCAACTTACAACTTAAGGAAAAAGACTCACATTGATAGCAATTAGTTTTGTCATGTTCCATGAAGATGTAAATCTGGACAAAAAGTTGTGGTGTGGTCTCAAGAAAAGTCTTGAACACTCTGAGCATGTTAATATCAGTCACTGCATCAATAGCTTGTTTGTGAATGAAGTTGGAAGGGTCTGTTTCTGAAGCATCTCCACTGCTTTTTGGTTTAAATGCAGCTTGGTAGCCATATTTCAAAGCAAACCAATACCTATTAAAAAAAGAAAACTATTTACACAGCAGTTCTTAGAAGAGAACTCAATAGAATGATATAGCCTGAGAATAACTCTTCCCATTTCATTTTCCATTCATATAGAATCTTTTCTGTTCAGGATATCCTTAATGTTTTGCTTGGATGTAAGTAAAACCTAGCTCTTAATCCCATTTTCAGGACTTTTGCTTCAGGTCTGGAGGTGCACATAGCACCTTAGAGGGGAGAGAACACTTATATTTTAATCAAAAATTCTTTTGATAATTAAGGAAGAAACTAGCTGTTTTACATTGTAACCTTTACCTCTGAGTTTGAGAAAATAGGATGGCAGCTATAACCTGATGTAGGACCAGAACTCCAGTTGCTGGAAATTACAGTATTTTGCTGCCCCTAATGGACTCACACACACCAACTCACACACAGCCCTAGAGAATGATCTGACTCATTGCATTACTGCTTTGGAAGTCAAAAAAGGTAGGATATGCTCTTTTCTACAATAGATTAAAGGGGACAATTGCAGAAGTGGTTTTCACAGCTAAAGACCTCTTTCCAGTCGAACTGTTCAGCAGGAAACAAAGACTCTTTGGGAACAAGTAAACAAATGAAAGCACAGAGAAGTATCCTCATTAGTATGCATGTAAATCCTGTCCTGAAGCAAAGCAATGCTTGCTGTCTTCTTCTGGTTAACTTGACTTCAAGTGGTCATAAACACAGGCTGAACATATTGCAGACCAAGCCTTTTAACTCTGCAGCACTGCAATAGGCCCTGTCATTGCTGCTGATGCAGCATAAGATTTGCAAGGCCTCAGAACTCAGGCTTCCAACTGATCAGGTGGATAATTTGTTTTACTTTGTTGTTGTTGTTGTTGTTGTTGTTGTACAGTCATGGTTCAGCAGCAAACAGATATTCTGTATTGACAGCAGAGATCCTGAGATACGGAGACATGGAATATGGTGTAGAAAAGTCCATGCATGGGATGATAAGGGATGGCTTGACACTGGAAGCTCCATGGCTATAAAGAACTCACCAGCAGTCAGTTATAGAAATGCAGACTCGGAGTTAATTTTAGGGATAACAAAGAGAACAAAAAAATTGTGTCTAACATGAGTAAAAGGCACCACAGATACTAAGTTTGGATGTAACAAGAAGCTGCAGAGAAGTGAAGAGAAAGCAAAGAGTAAAACTGTGCTAACAGAAGCCACAAAGTGGATCCTAAGAGTGAAGAAGAAGAAATCATCAAAAAGATCATCATGGCTCCTCCCAGCTAGACTCCAGATGCCGGTAGCACCCATAACCCCACCATGCACCAGAGTGAAACTGCTGACAACCTTAAGACCCAGAGGAGCAGAGAAAAGGTAAGCAAAACACAGGAAAAAAAGGAATAGTGTAACAATTTTAACTGCATTATTATTATTACTGAATATTTTTATGCATAGAAGTATTCTTTCTTTTCCTGTAATAAATACATCTAGACTAATAATGATTCTTGGAATCAACTGTTAGAATGTCACTATACTAAGTTCTTGGCTTTATAGGTATATAAATCCATGTGTTTGCCCATAAACAGGATTTTGGTCACAGCAGCCTGCAGACACCACTGTCTATTATTTGTCTATTTAGTTTCCGATATCTTGAACTTGCAATATTCTTCTCCAATGAACCCATTCTGACTATAACCAGCAGGCAAGGACAGCAGTAGTCCTTTTATAAGAAAATTAACTGTTATTCAGCCAATTTTTCTAGCATTATAAAAGCTACTAACGGCTTTCCTCCTCAAAATAATAATTTAGTTTAATAAATAGATTATGACAATTACATCATTCATTTGGATCTATTTTCATTAGAAATTAAGCAGAACACCACATACTATTACTTGGTTATCTTAATTATACAAGCCTGCTAATGTGCAAACTGAGAAAAGCAAGGTTCTATGCCTTAGCTTGCCTCCTACTTCCATTCCCAAAGGCTGCCTCTGACATGATTTCAAGATTCATGCTAAAGTGCAGCTTCAAAATTCCCTGATCATCCACAGGATCATACAGACTACGGACCCGATGAAACCCATGCCGTTGCATTTCCCATATGTAGAGAACAGAGGGCAGCAGATCATGAGACACCCAGATCTCACAGGATTATCTCGTCCCAGTATAGCACTGGATTACAGTCCCTTTGTGCTTACAAAGGGACCTAGGAAGAATTCCTGGATCCTTCAGAGGTTATAATTTTAACACCTTCATCACCTTTAAAGACCAAATCCTAGATCCTCCCCTCTCCACAGGGGAGACAGTGTCAGGGGTTCTTCCACAGCTACAAGCAAGAGAACTGAGATTGGCAGGTCCTGGGTTAAGTGCATGCTAGGGGATTCATGACTTATTCCCTGGTATGTTAAAGCATGTTGACCATAAAACTGACAGTTGCAACATGGAAGCATCAGTAGGAGTAGGTGTGGAGCAGCTATGTTACTATTAAAGAGCCTTAGAGAAAGAGCCTTTGTTCTTCTCCTTGCAGAGATTCATAGACTGCATCCCTACCATTCAGGTCATACATTGATTCCATGAGCTAGCTCTAGATTGTTTATTTCCAAAGGAAACTCTTTTCTACTTTTATGTTTTTCTATATTTATCTTACTGTTCTCTGAATAATCACTCATAAGCAAAGAACTGAACTGTTTGGCAAGGCATCTATAGCTTTTTCCATTTATAAAACAATTAGTATACCAAAACATCTGGTTCTCATCTGAGATGTAAACATCTGGAAAGTTTGCAATGTTTTCAAGAAAAAACAATTGGTTATACTGATCTGTTAGTTGTTCATGGACTCCCTCATCAGAGCCTGTGTTTGTCCAAGCAGCAAGAAGTGGAAACCAGCTGCACAAATTTCATGCTGCAGACCTCACAGATGAGAAGACAGGTGATTTGCAAGGTACATTCTAAAAGAAATATATCAGCTGGATGCACACCTGAAATCACTTGTCAGTATTCGAAGCACATTCCTTCTGGTATACTAGGTTTATATTGTTATAAGATGGTATGATACATATACCATGAAGTATATTTCTGACTTTGAATACTGTATATAATACATTGGATTTTTCTAGATGAGTTCAAATACTTCTATTGCTTTTTACTATGTATTAGGCAAAGTGGTGTTCTCTGAGCTCCACCTGCCTATGTCCCTTATGGTAGTTCACTGTGAAAAACTTTTCATCTTTTAAGAGTATTTTGAGCTTACACTCCCATTCTCATCTGCCTATTTGGCATGCAATAGAAGGACATTTTAGGAAAGGCTCATAGCCAAATTTAGGCCTAGTGTTGGACAACTGCATTCCCAGCCTAGGGAAAAGTTCAGTACATAGTAAAGCATAGGTCAGGTACAAATTTTCTGCTTTATCATGCCCACACTTCAGCTAAACTCTGTGGCTGCTCTGACCCTATCATAGTTATATTCCTATAATGTGTTTTCCTATATTTATTGCTATGGAAGCTCTGTGCTTCAATATTCATAAACTGTAAAAGATCTTTTAAAAAGTTACTTCAACTGTAATAAAAAACATTAATTAAAAGTATTGTAGTTATGTATTTTAAGTAGAGGTACATCTTAAACTGAAGGCTAAATGAGTATGTCAATAATACAGACAAATGTAGGTTTACCATTTACTTTTTCTCCCTCTAAATTCATTTAAAAGAATGTGTTTTTCATTAATTCAAGGTATATAAGTTACTTCAAAGCCAACAGAGTAAAAACCCCACAATTTCTTTACAGCTGGAGTCATCATATGTGAATGGTAAAGAACTATGATGGTTTCTAAATATCATGTTCACTTTGACAGGAAAAAAAAAAGGTTTCTGCCTTTGTAGTGTTGCTTTGTGGAGAACACACATGATAGGGCTCCTGTTCATTATAAACACTCATGGAAAACACAGCCCCGCCATCTTGAGATGCTCCTACACTTCCATCATAATGGATGAAGTTTGCTCCTTATCTCCTTTAGAATTAGGAAGGCTTTGTCTCTGACTGGGAATTCACAGAGGTGACAGCTATTTGGTTTTGTTGCTTCACAGCTTCACAGCCTTCACATGTGACTGGTGAGATGCCTTGCCAGTGTTTCTGTATCACATGCTTTCCCTCAGATTTCCACTGAGGACTTTGCAATACAATGCCTATTTTACACTACACATATCATCTCATCAAACTACACTGATGAAGATTTGGGTGCCATTTAGAAATTCATACAGGCAGGGCGTGAGCAGCCTGGCAATAATGACTGTCCTGTCTAAATTCTGGTCACGCTGTCACAGTATTCAGCATTTTATAAATCCTTTATCAAAGGAAAAATACTCTCTGCTGCATGCTAAACTTTGCCTTCTAAGTATTGAAATACTTGGATCAAATCCATGAAACCGATATAATTAAGTGAATACTTAGGTCCATAAATTTTTATAAAGAAAAATGTGATCAAACACAAAGAATCATAGAATAGTTGAGATTAGAAAAGACCTTTAAGATTATTGAGTCCAACCATTGCTCTAGCACTACCAAGTCCACCACCAAACCATGTGCCTGAGTGGCCACATCTACATGTACTTTAAATACCTCCAGAGTTGGTGATGCCACTACTTCCCTGGGCAGCCTGTATCAATGCCTGTCAAACCTTGCAGTGAAGAAACTTTTCCTAATATAAAATCTAAATCTTTCCGATGCATGTTGAGGCTGTTTCCTCTTACCCTGTTGCCTGTTGAGAGAGGAGACTGACCCCCAGCTCACTACAACCTGCTTTCAGTTGTAGAGAGCAGTAAGAGTTTGACACAGGATGTAGGGTAACATAACCTCAGTGACACCTCCAAGCTAGATGAACCATTGTACCTGTTACTACTTGGTTTCACTTGCAGAGCCTCATACCTGTTACACCAGGGCACCTGTGAAGGTGGGGTAGTCACAGAGGAGACACACCTGCTGCCCTGGGAAGGAACTTGTAGCCATTGCCTCTTAGCCTTAAGTCACTGTGTTCAGCCAGGTGGAGAGAGGATAGGAAATCATCAGTATCATGACCTGTGACTGTCAGGCCACTCTCAGGGAAGGCAGGGTGTGATTCTAGCAGTCTCTCTCCTCCTCCCTGATACTCCTCAAACTACTCTCCTCCTCCCAGATACTCCTCAACCTACTCTCCTCCTCCCAAAGCTCTATCACTAAGCAGAGAAGTTCCTTTACCTGGCTGCACCTCTCACAAGTGCACTCACTGCTGCTACCTGGTACAGGTTCAGAGCAGGGCCCACCCTGCAGCCCAGTACTCGGTATTAAGTGAACATCATCTCTCTTAGTTCTGAATTTTTGTCACTGCCTTTCAAAAACATGTAATGAAATAATCCCAGGCTCAGCAAAGCACTCACATTTACTCTCATGCCTCATGGATTTAGAATTACTCTTTACAAACATGCAAAAAAAAATCTTTTATCTGCTCCTGTTCAGAGATGCATGGTGTCCCAACACTACCTTTAAGCATAAGAGACATGATAACAGCTGCTAGTATCACAATGGCTGCTGTCTGTATGACTTTCTATTCTGACAGCAAAGGTTAGGAATTGCTGAAATTTAGTCTCCCACAGGTGTGTCTTTGACTGATGCTGCAAACTGCTATGCATCAGAGGGCTCCAGAATTCATATGGTGCCCTAGGGAAATGTCCCATTTTCCAACATTGCCTGACTGCGTTATTGTCTTGTTGTCTGTTATGTCACAGACTGTTCTTAACTTTACCAACATCTGTGTGAGCCATTTAGATGGGTCAGCCTGCAAATCATTTTAGTCAGCATAGTTAGTATATACTTTATCAACTTTATTTTGTCTCCTTGCAGAGAAGAGTATTTTGTATAAAATGCAATTTCAGGTATACATTCTTTTCATTAAAAGAAACTAAAGCCTTATTAGATATGAAATTTTTTTTTATTTCATTTTGCTCTTTTTTTAATATATGTATATACATAAGTGTATACACACACATGATTTCCGTATTTATTACTTAGCTTTGGCAGCGTGATAACATAACCAAACTGATTCCCATTGTGCTGTGCACTGTACAAACACGACAAAGTTCCAGTACCTACAGGGTACCAACTTGTAAGTCACTTGTTCCAGTACCTAAAGGGAGCCTAGAAGAAAGCTGGATAGGAACTCTATACAAGGGCATATAGTGATAGGACAAGGGGGAATGGCTTCAAACTGAAGGTTAAGATTAGATATTAGGATGAAACTCTTTCCTGTGAGGGTGGTGAGGCAGTGGCACAGGTTGCCCAGAGAAGCTGTGGATGCCCCAGAGTAGCTGTGAATGCCCCATCTTTGAAGTGTTCAAGACCAGGCTGGATGGGGCTTTGAGCAACCTAGTCTAGTGGAAGGTGTCCCTGACCACGGCAGAGGGGTTGCAGTGAGGCCATCTTTAAGGGTCCTACTAAAATAAACCATTCTAAGAGTCTAAGTTCTCTGGTTCAAGGACAGAGTGAGTAGTGTAAAAGTCGTATGAGAAATGGAAGAAATGAAGAAAGAAGGGAAGAAATGAAGATAATTTGGTAATCTTATCATTTCAAGCACCCTAAATTCACTTGCCAAGACATATCTACTGGTTAGGCTTCCATTTTCATCTGTAGTTAGTGAAGAATATAGGTTCCTGCCCCAAATGACCTTCTGGAGAAGCTCATCTTACCAAGTATGACCTGAGTCCTGACAGAATCTATTTTTATCCATTGACTGTAGCAATAATCCTGAGACTCATTGTCTAAATTAACTAACTGCATAAAGATGAGTAAGAGGGAGGATATGAGGGAGTTGTACCTTGATACACCTAAGAAAACACATAAAACAGGAAGTGTATAGTAGCTGATCACAAAGGTACAAGCAGAGATGCCAACCTGCTGTTATCACTTTATACTTTACAGTATGCATTATCACACTGCTGAACTGTGAGGAGTGGCTGAAAGAACTTTGGAATTTATACATATCATCTTGAAAGTTTTCCAGGCATAAGTGGCAGCATAGGAGAAAATAAAATTTGTGCAACAAAGAACTGGCAATCAAGTAGACAACACTGTCAGTGGAAAGGGTAAAATAATCTTTGCTATGTAATAAGCCACTCAGAGAAGATGAGGCTAATTCTGGGAAAGAAAATGCGAAAACTATAGAAATTCATGGTAAGAGGTATTCATTCAGGAAAGGCTATGAGTTCAGTGAAGTCCAAGAGTTTTGTGGACTACCTTAGAGTTAAGATAATCCATTAAGCAAACAAAGATTCCTATCACTATTAACTCAGTCCCTATGGGAAGTACTGCTGCAAACATGCTTACTAACTATCCAGTTATTCATTTCTCTACTGAATCTTGGTTGCTTTTCTAGATACAGTTAGATTCTCAGGTTCAAAAATGACCTCTTACTTCATCTGTCTCAGCTGCTTAGTGAGTGTAACATCACTTTGAAAACTTATATTTATCGGTTACAAGAGTATTACACTATAAAGCAAGCATTTTTATTAAATATGCCCCATCAAAAGACTGATTAATCAAACAGAATTGGGTTGTGAATTATAAAAACTATTACTTACAAGAAAAAAATATCTATAGGTCCATGAAAACCTGACGAAAATTACCCCAGCATAAGCATTTACAAATATACAAATATGTTTATAAATAAATACACATATTAATAAAAATTCATTTACTTTCATGGAGTCATAATTGTTAAGGTCAGAATTGGTCTTGCCCCTGAAGCCATTCTAAGCATTTCTTAGTAACTATCTTAAAGCAGCATGATTTCTCATTTTAGGATAAATTTTAAAGTATACTTACCTTACAAAAATTCCACACTGAAAGAGATGAACTAGAAAACTCCATTTCAGCTTCCCAGTATCAGTAACTTCCCAGTCGTTTTTAAACCATTCATAACTAAATCTCTGAGTTATTAATGATGAAAGACCTCTAAAACACAATATCAGTATACTCCAAGAATATTGTCCTTGACAGAAATATTTACTAGCTACCCAGAAGTCCACTCCAATATCGACTAGATAAATTACAATTACACCAACTAAAAAAACAAAATTCTGCTTAGTAAATTCCATCATGTGTTAAACTGCCACTGCTATTATTTTCTCCTCACTTCATGTAAAGGAATCTAAATGCTTTACTACAATGTAGTCTTTTGACTGATGATACCACCTGCTCATAGTGCTCTAAACAAAGCAAAGTTGGGTTATGCATTTTTATTAGAGCAAAGGGACTTGCATTTTTGTGTGTTCTTGATCTAAATATTAAATTAACTTCATTGATACACATTTATTCTGGAAAATATAGATGTAAATTTTCTTTTTAATTGGTGGAGTCATTCTTCATTACTGGCTCCTAAAAAGAAGAAAAAAGGAAGGTTAGCAGTAACAATATCTTCATCATTTAAAGTATCATACAGCAAATTCTTTAAATTCTCACAATCATTTGAACAGGCAAGTAGAAAATGCAGAATGTATTGAGATATCAGTGAACAATCAACCCAAGAGAGGTGCACTCTGAACCTGCTGAGGTCACTCACTCTCCCAACCACTGACTCGCCACTCAAGCATCTGTTAATTCCTAACAGTTACAAAACACTAAGAAACAAGTAAGTTTTAAAAAGAAGTTTATGGAAAAAAGATTGATTCCTTCTCAAAACTTCATTAACTTCTAAACTCTTCTCCTTTACTCTGCACAGCACAAAACATTGAGAAAACTTCTGTCTTCACTACACATCATCGTATCGTAGTACACATCATTCTGCCATTTCCAAGGGTGTTACTGCATTTGTGTGCATATGTCTTGTGGCTTTATCATTCCTGCTGGTTTTCCCATATGCAGCAAGAAGGTGCTGAATAGGATTGCAACTTTCCTGTTAAAGAGGCTTGCAAAGAACCGGACCTGCAACAGTCTACACCTCTTTGAAAATAGTCTCCCAAGCTGTGTGAGTAGTAGCTACACACAGATGATCTAACCACGTAGTCCACTACAAATAGAACTAATTCACAGTTTGAAGTACATTTACACTGCCCAACACTGCAAGGATTCTTGTGATTTCTTTGGGTAGTTCCTACACATTTTTCCTCTGTAGATCTTTGGTATTTGCCAGGTGACACAAAAAAATTCTAAGGCAGTACATTCTTTATCTCATTCATGTCCATCTCTGCAAAGTTACAAAATTAAAATGACAAAACTCTTTATTTCATCTACACCTCTTTAGGAAAAAGATGCTGGCAGCAAACACAAAGAATGGGCATGCCAAAGTACTGCGTTTGGGCCAGTGCCTGTGCCAAACAACAGCAGACAATATATGGGGAACAGCTGCACCAGGGATCCTGGAGCAGGGGAAGGGCACATGGAGGCAGGTCCCTTTGGATTTTTGTGAATTCAGTCACGCTGTCACAGACAAATTAAATGAGAGAATTGGTTAATAACCCACGAGCAAAGGTAATGACTATTCTTTGCTTGTATTGACTGGGCTTGTCTATGCTGTGACCCAGGTACAAAAGACAATTGGGAACCTAACAGCCTGAAAAGGGGCTGAGTGTCTAAACATCATTTTTTTGGATCTAGGCCTTAGCTATTTCTAGCCTCTCATTCTTATCTCCTACTTAGGTTTCATGTCCTAGCCCAGAAGAGGTCAGAAAGATCAGATGATCTTACAGATGGAATCCTTTTGCTGCTCTTTCCTATCCCCTCCAATAAAATACCACTAATCTCTTTCAAATTGCTAGCGCAATTTATATCCAATTCACATTTAGATTCTGGGAAGTGGACTTTGGTATAAAGTCCACCATAAACTAAACTTTGTATTTACAAACACAAATGGACAAGTTAATCATGAGCCAGCAATGTGTCTGTGAGGCCAAGTCCAGTGGCATCCTGGGGTACACCACAGTGTGGCCAGCAGGTTGAGGCTGCTCCGCTCTGGTGAGGCTGCATCTGGAGTACTGCATCCAGTTCTGAGCTCCCCAGTTCAATAAAGACAAGGAACTACTGGAGAGGGTCCAGCAGAGGGTTATGAAGATGATTAGAGGACTGGAGCAACGCTCTTATGAGGAAAGGCTGAGAGAATTGGGCTTGTTCAGGATGGAAAAGAGACAGCCAGGAAGGGATCATACCAATGCACACAAATACCTTAGTCGGGTGTCAAGAGGGTGGAGCCAGACTCTTTTCAGTGGTGCCCAACAACAGGACAAGGAACAACAAAAACAAACTGAAACACTGAAAATTCTGTTTGAATATGAGGCAAAACTTTCCTTTAAGAGTGACAAACCACTCAAACAGGCTGCCCAGAGAGGTTGTAGAGTCTTCTCTGGAGATATTCAAAACCCGTCTGGATGTGATTCTGTGCAACCTGCTCCAGGTGAACCTACTTTAACAGGGGGGTTGGATTAGATGATCTCCAGAGCTCCAGAGGTCCCTTCCAACCCCAGCTGTTCTCTGATTCTTTGAAATATTTTATATCTGAAAACTTCTGTACAAATCAATTTAAGATTTTATTATTAGGGTTCATTCACGAAAATTCCAAAGGCAACTGTATTTACTCTGTATAATACCATGTCATTCTGCAACTTGACATACTACCTTTGTCAAGCTGTACATTATGCATTGCTTTTAGAACAGATTAAAACCAAAATGAAATATAAAACCAAAACAAACAAACAAAAAACCAAACCAAACAAACAAAAAAAAAAAACGTGACCAGACTCACTATTTGACTGTTGCAGACAGCACAACAGTAAAACAGTAGTCAATAGCTGGACTCAAACAGAAAGTACTCTGGAAAGCAATTTATGGCCAAAGCAGTATATCACGATTCATATTTAATGAGTAATACTGTACTAGACATTCCAGTGGCAAGGAGTAGCCTCTAATTTTGCACTTGAATAAAAAAAAACAACTGGATTCCTCTCTCTTTACAGCCTTCCTGTCCTTTTGTATCCGACCACTTCGCAAAGAGGAACATAAGAAAGGATGTTTTATAGGTTATGTCCAGTCTTCTCTGAAGCAACAAGAAGAGTAGCTGTGAGCCAGGTGATTTCTACTTGACAAGCCTACTGTCCAAACTGCTGCCATTCCAGCAGTCTGCAGACCTGTTTGGATATCTTGATAGTATATAAAGCCATCATGTAAGCTGAGATAAATGAAGAGCCACACCAAGCATGGCAGCTTGCTCACTGCCTCATAATTATCTTGAATAAGGAATCCAGTCTTGAAAGAGCCTTGGAATGACTGGTAAGACATTTTCCTCATGACAACCTGAAAAAAAAATGCTACCAATGTCTTAATTCCAAGTACAAGCACTTATGCCTGTTCACAGGTGCACCTGCTCACAGATAAAATCGCTGTTGAAGATGTCAGTCTTTAATACCCCCTATATTTGATGCATGATAGCACTCCAAAGAGCACCATGGTCTCATGTGCAAGGTGGAGTTCAAGTGCCACAGGAGAATCACTTGTATCACTGAGAATTATATTGTCCCCAGTCTTATTAAACATATGAGATCTAACATGACATGAGCAGTCATGTTACTCTTAAAGTATCTGTCAGTCAACATAAATATAACTGCTCTAAAATCTAAAATACTTTCACAAAACCATTTTCTGATAAAGAAGAAACAATAAAATGTAATTAGCAAATCCTTCCATTCTCACTATATGTTTAAAATTCTATTAAAAAATGTAGGATTACCTTAATACTGGCCATGGATAAAGGTTTTTTCACTTAAAAAAATGGTAGATTTGCATATTTGCAGGTTTCCCATCCATACCTTTACAAGACTTGCAGTCCAAGGAAAGCTGAAAAGCTTACTGATATAACACAAAGTGAAACTAAATTCATATGGAAACCATGTGACACAGTTAATGATTTGCTAGCTGTAAAGAATTGTCATTCTAATGAATATATTATAAAAATTCTATTCTAAAAATTTAGAAGTCTCTATCTATAGTTACTACTGAGTTTAATAGATTATAAAACTCCCTTCGATAAATTAACAATTTACTCCATAAAAATGAAAAAAAAAAGTACCACTTTCCCTCTGTACATTTCTATGTCTGTGTATCTATGTTCAAACTTAGACCTTAGTTCATTAGACCTCTTGAGCAAAAGCCAATAGATATTTCTGGAAACACAGATGTATATATATGCGTGTGTTAATATGTATATGTTTACTTATATATATATATACATTCATTTATTTCTCTGTATGCTCATGTATATATCTCAAAAAATTATACAAAAAGAACAATTTTTTTGCTTTAGTTGAAAACTGTAGTACAATGCACTTTTAAAAAAAACGTACAAAAAGCTTTTATGTACAATGATACATGAAGAGTCTACACGTGTCCAAGGACAAAAGATTAATATTGTTTTCTTCTTTTAAAACTACAGATGTTTGCAAGAGTCTGCTCCAGCTGAGCTGTTGGCATTCAATATGAAATTTTTATGCATGTTTAAAATAGCTGCAGGGTACAAGGTGCAGGTGTCGTGGTTCCGCCTCGATGACTGTGCTGCACAGGGTGACGCACACCCTCAGCCAAAGCAGCGTACAGCTTGTATAGCTCTTAGGACAAGTGGTACAATCCTATCAGTGTCTTCATATACAACATCAGTGCTTACCTTTTCTTGTGCACCTTCCTGCTCCCCCATTATAGGTCAGAAACATACTATTCCTAAGCAGTTCTTGCAGTGCTTGAAATACCATTATTTTCATGTTATCACCTGAAGAACAGGATCAACAGATAGAGTGGATTTTGCAAAGCTGAAAAACAGTGTCAGAATCCAAAACAGTTCTGCATTATTCCCGGTTCAATTGCACATGGTTCATTCCAGGAAGACTACACATTGGGAAAATACCTTAGAACATCAGTGGGGCAGTGCACTAGCCATAATGGCCCTCTGAATAAATTCAGCCGAGGCTTTTCTGCCTGTGCAGAATCATCTTGGGGAGGCTTCAAAGATAACAGGCCTACTGTATGCATGGCCAACAAGACCTTTGTAATGGCTGTGAGCAACAGGAATGCACCAACTGAAAATGTAGCTGTATATTGCTCCACAATATAGTCCCAGTGACTTGAGAGAAGAAGCAGCTCAGCAATTACAATGACACCTGTTCTGTCCCATAAATGACCAAATGAATACAAGCACTCTGTCAGAATACAGCTTTTGGTGATGATATTTCTTTTACAGTTGGACTAAGCTACTGTGTGTTTTTGCAGCAAATTGAACATATGATATCGACATAAATCTCTATAATATTTGCCATGAAAAACAAAAGAGATTCATTATGCCCATCCTGTCTTGCATACTCCTAACTTGATTGTTCCACTTGTAGAAAATCCACTGGAATGGACTTGGCCACTGGTTCTTCACAACATTCACTTCACTGGGACTTCAGTGGATGAGACTCAAGAGTAGCTGCAGACAAGATGGGACTGTGGCAAACTGACTGTTTCCACTTAGCAGTTTTTACCAAGACTGCCCCTCTCTGTGTGTCTGGGCCAAATTTGAAAAGCACCTGCTCTCCAGAACAACATAGAGTTCTTTGAAATCCTACAAAATCTCTATTGATCTTAGTCAATTATTAATATAATTCCTCTCTGTATGAAAAATGTTGGTCATCTGAGATACGTTCTCCAGGAATTATTAAAATATACATAATTTAGCAGCAGAGCAATAAATACATTATATACTGAGTTTGATATATAGCTTCAAATTCTTATAGCTCCACCACAGCTCTTTAAAATGTGCAATAGCCTTTGCAAACTATATGCCCAAATAACAACTCCTACAGATTTAAATCAGCCAAGTCACGAACTCACTGCTGTAACCTTTGTCATAATTTAAAAACACAAAAACTCTGCAGCACAGAGAGAAAGGCAAGGCTTGTGTATCTGATTCATGGGAGTGTAAATCAAGCAGATCACAAACTAAATTACTGGATGGATAACATTTATTTTCTGGTTAGACTTGGCATCAAAGCAAACACATTTTTAAATTGTGACGGATCTCCTCTGGTATTCAGTATACATCCTTTTATTTGCTTCTAGATGAGGTAGGAAGGACCTTTTCTCTCTGCTTTGATTAGTGTTAACAGAACACTGAACATATTATCTTTGCAACAGGACATTGAACATTTTACCTTTGAATTATTTCAGACATAGGAAACCAAGGTCCTCACTAGGATAAGCATAGAAAAACACAGGATGAAATGCTGACCTAGAAAATTTCTGAAGATTTACTGTGTGTCTTTACTTTGGATACTTCAGCTTTGCAGTCAAGGAATGTTTTTGCCACTAGTATTAAAGGAAGTTACAGGAGAAAATGCAGGGCTAGAAAGAATGGATTGGCTGATGACTTCATCTCAGTGTAAGAGATTCCCCTGCTTCTTCATGAATTACTCCTGTACAGTTGTACAAGCTGTCAGAAGTTTTCTCTCATCACTGCTTCTTGGTACCCTGGTACAGCAGAACCCCATGTCACCTGTCCAGGGAACCCAAAAGTTGAACTCACGTGATGTTTTTATGCTCTGAGCAGCATTAACATACAGATTTTTAGGAGAATTTCACAAAGTCACAGAACAGCTGAGGTGGAAGGGACTGCTGAAGGTCATCTGGTCCAACCCCCCTGTTCAAGCAGAGCCACCTACAACAGGCTGCCCAGGACTGTGTACCGATGGTTTGTTAATACCTCCAAGGACAGACATTACACAATCTCCCTGAGTAACCCGTGTAGCACTTGGTCACCCGCACACTGAAGAAGTGTTTCCTGATGTTCAGAAGGAACCTTCTGTGATCACTATGTGCCCATTGCCTCTGGTCCTGGCCCTGGGCACCACTGAAAAGAGCCTCACTCCACTCTCTTTGCACTAATCCTTCAGGTATTTAAAGGCATTGATGAGTACCCCTGAACCTTCTCTTCTCCAAGCTGGACAGTTCCAGCTCTCTCAGCCTTTTCTCATTAGAGAGATGTCCCAGTCACTTCATCATCACATCTAATTATCTCCCACAAACCTGCTGATCTGAGTTTTTACATTTTCTACACCATGTTGCCTCTTCATGTAGAAATCTTGCAGCCTATGGGCTTTCTCTCTGCAAAATCTGGTTCACTTCTTTTTGGATTAAGGTCTCTTTACTTATCTCTGTACCAGATAAAAAGCATAAAAATACAATGAAACAGAAAGAAAAATTCTGCAAGTAGCAAGAAATATGGGCATATCTTACTTTTATAAATAGCAGTTATAATTACATTACAATAACTTCAAAGTCTACCAACTAAAAATCCTCTCGACGAGACTTTCACATACCAATGCCTATGAAGATAAGACTCTCAAGGTATTTTCTATCTACTATTCAATTGATTCTATTTAATTATCGCAGAATTACATGCTTGTGCTTAGTTCTATTAGGCTATTACACAGCCAAGTAGAGAGGCATTTATCCTCAACATTTACAGTTAAAATGTGGAATGAAGCCAAGTGCCAGTACTCAAAGACTTCCTGAGTGCTAAAAATTCGAACAGTGACATGGTGAGGTTTTCAGAAATACCAATCTGTGTCTTGTGTATCTCACAGTTGTTACAAAATCCGTCTTCCGTCCTATATCACATTGTATACCTCCAACAGTCTCGGTTTAGCTTTATTGAAACTCAGTATTTTTCTTTTTTCTTTTTTTTTTTTTTTTTACTGGTAGTCTAACACTATCTACTTCAGAACATTTTTTGCCTCAAAATTTTGTCTTAACAATGTAAAACAGACAGAGAACCAAAAGAACCTCAGGATATACGCTATTTTATTGTACCACATTAGAGCATAACAGCAAGACTTTCACTACGTGCCTATTAACTTCTGTATTAGAAGAGAAACAACAGACTTTTTAAAAAGATGGGCTTGTGCAGGAAATGAAGATTAATAGAAGAACCCGTACTTTATTTTCCAAAGGCAACATTGCTGCCACCTACAGATCAAAGAGATTCACAGCTCCTGTCTAACACGAGAAAATGCTTAACCACAGAACAGTAACAGTAGTATTTCCCGGGGAACAAGTCTACAGTTTCCCAAACAATTCTTGATTAAAAAAAAAAAAGAAAAAAAAAAAAAAAAAGAAAAGTCTTGTGGTGTTAAAAATAACTGGCACCTTACTACTGAGTAATCAATGACATGTAAAATTCAGATAAATAATTTCAGAAACTTTCTCTGAACACTGACAATTTTCTTAGAAGCAGAAGACCATGAAAATACACAACTTGCCTTGGCTTACATAGCAACTGCTTCTATTGACACAGCAATTAAATATTACCTGAAGACTGAAAATGAGTCATACGTACCAACAAGTAACTGTACAAATGTGCTAGAAAATAAGCATAATAGGGCACCTCCGGATTAGGTAAATTCAGGTCTAGTCACAGTTACTTAAAACACTATACAGGGGGATACTGATAGAGGAAGAGACTGGAATGTTTTGTACAGGGTTTTCTTGCTTACTTCAGCAGCATACCTGCATACAAAAAAGCTTCCTTCCTTTGACTTGAAACATCCTTTCTGTTGTCTGTAGTTCACACTTTAATGAGCTTGAAAATAAAAAATAAATGTAATGGGTTTATATTTAAAAAAAGTAAATAGACATCTCAAATCTCAAATAAGTAAAGGTTTATCAGACAAAGCAAAGAAATTTTGTCTTGAAGGCCTCCATACAGGGATTATCAGCATCAGTGGCACAGTTTCTGTCTGTGGCTTTTGTGATGCCAACCAATTAAGAGCTGCAATTGAAGTTCATGCCCAGTAGATTTTTTTAATTACTGCATAATATAGCCCTGCACAAAGTACTGTCTGGCAAGTCACTTGTGCATCACAAGGCAAACTGGTTGAATGGGTAACTGCAAGGTAATGCATACTGTTTGTGTAGCTGAAGGGTTAGCTAGCACTTTAAGTGTACTAAATGTAGCTAAATTAGCACTGATGAAACAGCCTAGAGGCAAGCTTGCTGTTGGTCCCTGGACAGTGAAGATGCATCACTGCTGTCTGACCAAGCAGCTGAAAGGCACCATTTGCTCTCTGACCTTGGAGGCCAGCTGAAAATATGGAGTTGTGAGCTGACACCAGCAAGTGCAGCACGGCTAGGCAGGCAGCAAGACCTACCTGAGAGCTGTCTCCCTGCCTCATGCCATCCTCTGCCTCGCACTGCCTAGGAAGCCAAAGCTGTCAGGTGGATCTGTGGCAGACTGAGAAGAGCAACAGGGGAAGGAGGAAAGAGAGTAGGTTAGAGTGGGGAACATCAGTTTGTCATGCATGGCAAGATGCAGACATTTGTTAGTATGCCGAAGCTCTTAACAGCACATCTCCTGGCATGTACTGCATGTATTACTTGCCCACATTAGCATTTAAGCACACACACAAAAACAAACAAGCAAACAAAAACACTTTGAATTTTCATGAAGTTATGAAGTTCTGCTGATGCTGTGAAATTTTATTTTCCAGTTCCATGCTGGACACTGAACTGTTTGTTTCTAACAAGTCTTTCAGAAGTTTACCTATCAAGATCACGTTTGAAGATCTCTGCTCCTTCCGAAGACAGTGAGAATCTGTTCTGTTTGCCCATGTAAATCCGAGAAATGGCCCCAGATCACATATGAGTTGCTACCACCACACACGTTTTTTGTGCTTTGTATTGCCATGAGCACCTTAGAAATTTACATTTATTTGTTATAGGCAACATAAGAGATCTAATATAGGTATAAAACAATCAGGTAATATTTGAAATTCTAATATTGGTAAAATTTCCATAATATTACCTGCTTTTATTTCAGGTTAAATTATGTTTATTCTTCATTTACAGGTGGTTTAAGGAGAGAACAGGCCTGCACTAATTTCTTTAAGGATGTCAGTTGAAAGGTAGTTAATTAGACCCTTCAGAGGGGACACTGCAAAACCAAACAGGTGAATTTCAGCACCTTGCAGACTCTAGAATGAATGCTGTTTGCAAACACAGTATTACTATTTGACACTGATAAAATTTCTCAAAATCACAGAATAGCTGAGGTGGGAAGGGATCACTGGAGGTCACCTGGTCCAACCTCCTGCTCAAGCACAGTCACCTAGAGCAGGACTGCGTACAGCGGATTTTTGAGTATCTCCCAGGATGGAGACTCCACAACCCCCTCGGGCAACCTGTGCCAGCTCCTGGTCACACTCACACTGAAAAACTGTTTCCTGATGTTCAGAGGGAACATTCCATGTATCAGTCTGGCCCGTTGCCTCTAGTTCTGGCACTGGGCACCGTGACAGGACCGGCAGTGATGGCACTGTGACAGAGCCTGGCTCTATCCTCTATGTGCCCTCCCTTCAGGTATTTATACACACTGATGAGATTTTCCTGAGCCTGCTCTCCTCCATGCTGGACAGTCCCAGCTCTCTGAGCCTCTGCTCACAGAAGAGATGCTCCAGGCCCTTCATCATCGTAGTGACCCTTCACTGTATGCTCTTCAGTAGCTCTCCAACTTTTTTTAATTTTTATAAATGCTGAATCCTAGATAGCTCCTATATGCCTTACAGAAGTATATAGAGCTCCTACATATGCTGTGAGTAGCATGTTCCTGGAATACAGCGAAGGTGCAGCAGTCCCCACAGCACACTGCTCTGGAAGAAACGAGCAGAGCGCGGACCGGCCTCTCACTGAGCAGCAGCGAGGCACCGACCCGGGAAAGGAGAACCGAATTCCGCCGACTCCTGTTCTTCCGGGAGGAGAGCCTTATTCCGGCAAGAGGAGCAGTTCCCCGGCCGGTCGGAACGAGCCTGAGAGACACCGAGGGCGGAGCTGGGGGGAGCGGAGGGGAGCGGGGCGGGGCGGGGCGGGCACCGGGGCGGAGCCCGGGGAGCAGAGGGGAGGGGGGCAGGCACCGGGGCGGAGCCGGGGGGTAGCCAAGGGGAGCGGGGCGGGCACCGGGGCGGAGCCGAGGGGGAGCCCAGGGCAGCGGGGCGGGCAGCGGGGCGGAGCCGGGGGGGGAGCCGAGGGAAGCGGGGCGGGCACTGGGGCGGAGCCGGGGGGGAGCCGAGGGAAGCGGGGCGGGCACTGGGGCGGAGCCGGCGCAGCTGCGGGCACCGGGACGGCGAGGCTTCCGCGGTCCCTCTCGCCCGACGGCCTGAGGGGAGCGGGGCCGGGCTCCGCGGGGTTCCGCCGCAGGGATGGTGTCGCTGCTGCCGCGCATCGAGCGACTCTCAGCGCGGGTGGTGCGGGTGCTGGGCTGCAACCCGGGGCCCATGACTCTGCAGGGCACCAACACCTACCTGGTGGGCACCGGGCACAGGTACCGACCCTGCCCCGGTGACGGGGAAGGCAGAAAGGGACGGGGCGGTGAAGATCGGCCCTCGGCCCCGGCTCCTTGCCCCGGCCCGCCGGGGGCTGTGCGCTGCCCCAGAGCCGCGCCGGCTGCCGGCCTGCGCCCAAGCCCCGTCATTAGGCATAAAAAGAGGAAAGAAGTCCTACAGCATTACATTTTCGGGGGCGGTGCCTGGAGGCGGCTTGGGCGGGGGGTGGTTTGGAGCTCTGGCCGTGCGAGCCCTGGGCTGGGGTGGGGAATTCCCTGAGGGAAGCGGGTGGGACCCTCAGGCCGCGCAGCTCCCCGGCCGTACCGAGCCGCGGCTCCTGCCGCTTGTCCCGCAGCTTAAATGCGTGGGCTAAATTCATCCCACTTTTTAAATTGTCGTGGCACGGGGACGGAATATCGGGAGGGAAGAGATGGCGTCTACATGTGGAGACATCCATTACTGCCACATTTCCATGCAATGTTGGCTTTTATTATTATTTGTATTTCCTGTGAACACTCGTAATTCTCTGCTGGGTGTGTGTGTCCCTTCCGTTTTTTTTTTTTTTTTTTTTTTTTTTTTTTTTTTGTCCGTGTGTAGAAGAGTCCTTATTGACACCGGAGAGCCAGCTATTCCTGAATATATCAGCTGTTTAAAGCAGGCACTGTCAGAGTTCAATGTCTCGATCCAAGAAATTTTAGTTACACACTGGCATCGTGATCATACTGGTGGAATACCTGATATCTGCAAAAACATCCCGAATGGTAGGCCAGAGATTTCGGATATTACTGAAAATGTTAGATACATGACAAGAAAAAACACATTACCTGAATGCTTCTGTCCAAATCAGCTGGATTATTCTGCTGGAATCTCCATATAAACTGTGTGTACTTTCATGATACTATTGCAGTGTGTTGAATGAGAGCAATGAATAATCTGAATACTGTAGCTGTAGTACTACCGTTTTTCTTCAATACCTGTGCATACCTTCATAGTGAATTTTTCTTATGTGTGGGTAATGAGAACTTAGGTTGCTATCAGCAGTTTACATGGTATTAAGAGATGTAAGAAAAACTTCATACTCCTTCCTTTTTACACTGACAGCAGTGATAAATTGATTGTTATTTTCACTTGTGTAAAAACAAATAACTTGAATTTTGAAAAAGAAACATGCCTGACTTTGAGATGTGAGGAGCCCCTTAGTAATTGCTGACAAATTCGTAGGCCTCAGATCATGAGGGGAAAGCGGTAGGGTAGTCCGCAGGTAGATCCTGATCTAAAAATGCGTATTTCGTGTTGATAAACAGTAAGAGAAACTTCTGCTTTGGTATCTGGGAAAAGCATATACAGTATGGATAATACAGTATTTCCTAACATCATTGGACTTTGTCACAAGCTTTGTCACGGGCTTTAGTTTGTAAAGTTGCCAGGTATTTATCTGCAAAGAAGCCTGAGCACTACTGAAAACAGTTGATGTCTTGATGAGAATTTTGGGCTTGTCAACCCATGAGCATGGTTGTAAAGACTAGCAACGAATATAAATGCCTTTCTGGGTTGTTATCCATAGCTGTTCCAGTCAATGCGTTTACAGTTCATGCATAGTTCAGAATGGTAAATATTGAGGGAAGTTGCAGCTCAAAAAGTCTTCATCAAATTTTAGGCAAATGTTGAGTGGTGCTTCTCTGAATCATAAAGCAGAATGTGAGCACAGAAATCTTAGTGGTGTTGTAAAAGGTTGGAGGGGGTTGTCTCTTGATGAATTAAGAAGGAACATTTATAAAATATAATAATTACTGACCTTTCTTTTAATTTCACTTGTAGTTTTTTTTCATCTTCAGATTTGTTGCTGGTGCAGAGTATAGTATTCAGAATCAGTGATTTTTCACTATTCAGTGTTTTTGGCTCTGAATAAGGTTGCTTTACAAACATAAAGTTACTATACAGAATTTATTTGTTTTTGTATTCATACTGTGTGATAATTAATAGTACTTATTAAAAAGTAAACTCTTTATGGAACTAGCTTTGTTAGTGACAAACTCAAAACATTTTCTTTACTTTCTTTAAATATTAGAGTCAGAATATCGCATCTGTAAGCTCCCTCGTGTCCCTCACTGTGAAGAAACAATAGAAGGAGGACATAAATATTTTTACCTTAAAGAGGGAGATGTGATACAGACAGAGGGAGCCACACTCAGGTAAACATCAATTTCTGCAAGTTCTTTTTGTTTCAGAATTCTGACATATACATGCATCCTAATTTCTGTGATTGCAAATCCAAACATCTAGTCTTTTCAGCACTTCTGCGTGTAGATTTCCTATCATGATCCAGCAAGATATGTTAATACAAAAAAATTGGTTTTATGAATAAGGATTATCGGAAATTAGCCTTTAGTCTTTGGACTCAGCAGAGAAATTAAGAACTTTTTCCTAGCAAAATATTTTCTTTGGGAAAATTAAATAAAATTTTGTATGCTTTCTCATCACTCTTACATAAGTAGTTACTAATAAAAGGGTACTTTTAGGATATATTTATTCAAAAGCATTTTATTTTTTTTACTGTAAAAAAAAAGAGTATTATATTGCATATTGAAGACCTTTCACTTCCCTTAGTAGCCCATGTTTGGACAAAAATTTTAAGATGGGAAATAATTTTTTTAATTTTAATCCAAGTAAGACAAGAATGGCACATTTTGAAGTTTGGGGTTGTGGAGGACCAGGCATAAGCATGCTTTGTCTCAAACATTTCAACTGCTGTGGCAGGCAAGTTGTGATTGGCAGAGAGGATTCCCTGAAGGTGGGGCTGCACTGTTCTGACCCAGCTTCCTTTCCTGCCTTCAGACTGCCTACATCAGTCCCTCATGCCCACTCACTTCCTGGAGGGCTTAAACAAGCTGGCTGTGCTGTTGTGGGAGTCGACTGCTTGTTGAAGTGTGTTGTAAAATTATAGGGCTAGTTAGCCAAGACCTTTGAGAAGTTTGTTGCAAGGACTGGGAGCTTGTTGAAGTGTGTTGTCAAAGTTAAGGGCTTGTTAGCCAACACTGTTACACATCGGATCAGTGATTATTGGGTCAGAACCACCTCGTGGGGGGTGCATGTGTGTGTGGAGGGGGAAGGGATTTGTCAAACTTCACAGAGGTGTGGTGGCATCATATCCCTCATGGCAGCCCCTGGAGCCCACATGGGAGAGTCCCAGAGTGGCTGTCAGTCACAAACAGACTGGCAAACCTGTAACACACCACATCTCCTGGAGCCCCTAACCCAGGCTCAGATTGGCAGGGACAGTGAAAACACTGCCCCTCACCCTGGCCTGGAACCCTGGAGTGGCCAATGGGTCAGAGGTCCCACCTGGAGGGTTTGGCTATAGAGACCAGAGCAGATAAAATCAGAGGCATAGGTGTGGCAGATGTCATGGCCTTGCCATCTGGACATGTGATAACTGGTATTCCACGAAGTTTCAGTGGTAGCTATCTCTCCCTCTTTTTCTTTCTCTCTTCTTGCTCTGTCAGTTTCTCTTTGTTTGCTCCTTTCTTGATGCTTTGGGTGGCCTCGAGCTGAAGGGACTGAATTTTGACTTACTGTTGTAGATTGATGAGATTTTGATTTAAGCGTTGTGGTGTAGTTAGATTTTGACTTAAGTGATTAGTATGTGCTGGACCGATACTGTGGTGGAACATTTTGTCTAGCTTGTGTAATGCCCTTTCTGAATCTTTGCCAAGTTCCCTTATTTTCTTTCCTAAGTTAATAAATAAACCCTTTGGGAACAAGTTTGTGGCTTATTCTCTTGATGCTATCTTGAGGTCTTAAAGAACCCTATATATATATTTTGGAGCAAAACTCCTGACTGAGCTGTGAGCCCACAGCTCCCAGGGCTGGAATGTTACAAACATGTCTGAGACTAAATATTGGGCTAGTTGCCAGAGTTAAGACAATTATGCCATAAAGCATAGGAGTTCTCTGACACATGCTCTGGTGTCCTTGTTCAGCCTGATGAGAATTTATAATTCCCTATGGAGTTGTGACAGGGGTAATGCAGCCAAACTTTATGCTTGATTAAAAGCAGGTATTCTCACCTGGTTAATTCGGTATACACTTTAAGGATGCTCTCAGATCCACCACTGGTTCCAAAATAGCAGTATCTGCATGCTAAATTTTAGATAAATTTTAGTTAGCAACCTTTAAGTTTTCATGGTGTGCCAGGCAGTGTTGGGTTCATTTTCCTTTATTTTTCCATGTTAGTGGTTTCCTGGTAAAGTTTCATCAAAAACTGGAGGATACCACTTCCCACAAAGGCAAGATACAACCCATCAACTTGATTTTGATGTTGCCTCCACAGGGCGATAGCTCACCTGCTTCTTGCTGAGCTCAGTATTCAGTAAGAGCTGGAAGTCATTGCAGTGGATGGTGCTGCACTTGTGGTCTCTCAGCCCTGGCTGGGAGCTGTTTAGCCTTACTCTGTACATAATGCTTGGCACCAGCTCTGTCAGTTCCTGATCACTGCTTTGAGTCATCTGCCATTAACAAGAAGATGCTGATCAATTTCAGCAGTGATGCTGGTCAGAGTTGTGTGCTATTGCAGTACTCATTCAAGCTATGGGTGCTTAATCTTTACCATTCAGGTGTTTAATTAGCTGCACATAGGACAGCTAAAACACCATGGTTCTTTGTATTTGATAGCTCTGCTCCACTGTGCTGTGGGGCTTTCAGGGAAAAATAAATTCTGGGAGACTGAACTTTATCTGCATGGAGTTCAGAAGCTTAGTTAATTTCTAAAGGAATAGACATCATCCTTAACCTTGTTGCTGAGTACAAGGTGTATGTCAAGCATTTCACACTTTTCAATCTGGAAATAACATGTCAGTTTTTCTTTTTTAAAGATTCAGAGTAAAGCCTTCTAAAACAACTTCTATGTGGCTAGTCAACTTCCTTAACGCACATGTATTATGATGTGTCATAAGTAAAAGCATGTTAGAGATGATGATCTGTGTTCTCTATATGGTGCAAGGAAATGAACTGGGATTAGACAAAGTGATACCGTGTTTACCTCAACTTTTCAGCCTTTCTTGGTCAGCTTTTTCTGGTTCTTCTTGTGGGGTGCTTTGCAAGTGTATGATTTTATCATGATTTGTTCTAGCTTCAAAAATGAAGCATATATGCTGTGTGAGAAACTTATTCTTTTTTGTTGTTCTTCTAACAGAGTTTTATATACACCAGGACACACTGATGATCACATGATTTTACATCTGGAAGAAGAAAATGCTATATTTTCCGGTGACTGTATTTTAGGGGAAGGAACAACAGTAATTGAAGATCTGTATGATTACATGAAAACTTTGAAAAGGTTGTTAGAAATGAAACCAGATTTGATATATCCAGGTAATTGGTTCTACTTTTAAGTTTTCTCTTTTACTGTGTAATTTTTAAGTATCTCCTCTAAGAATCTGAGAACTCCTACTACAATCAAAGACCATTCCTGATGTAACAATTCAAGTTCATTCCTTAATAAGTGCTAAGCTAAGATGACTTTTTGGCATGGTGGTTTGGAAGACTTGAAAATTTTTAGTGTATTTAGTGAATCTTTTGTTTCTGTGCCCAAAACCTCCAGAGGCCAGAATCTTCCACTGTTTGAATCATACAGCAAATTTAATTTTCTTACATTACTCTATGTGCCTTAATGTTACTGTGGAAGAAAAAATAGTAGTTGTTCTTTTGCTCCTTTTCATCCCCACATACACTGCCAATGTGAATAACCTAATAATGTTTTTTTGAGAGGTATGTCTGTCCTTTGCAGTACAGATTAATCACAAATTCATACTGGAAAGCTGAAGAATTGCCAAGTGGTTGTCTTAGTTAATGACTTATGTTAAATTTGAATACAAGCCAAGAGGCCAACCATGTTCTAAAAATAAGTTGCCAATTCATTCAGTCTATGACTTTCCTTTAATTTTTTTTCCTTTCTCTCCTCCAAACCTTAGGAATGCATTTACATTTCCTATAAACCATGTGTCTATTTGACAAGACTGCATTTTAAGAACTCACTATCTAACTAAGGTTTAAGATCCTCATTTGCTTTTCTACAGCTACATCTCAGGATTTTTTCTGACTTTTTCTGTTTCATCTTCAACTTGTCATTCTGAGCTACTGTGCCTATGTTCTCAGTTATGTATTGCTCCATTAACCATCTATGTTTAGCCTACTCTCTTGTGTTAACTCTTAAAATAGCCTTCTTTTGAAGTAGGTGTCCTTTAAGTGCTTTAAGATTTATGCACAGAAATGCTATTTAAGAAAAACATAATTATAGATATTCCATAGACGTGAAGGCTGATGCAGACAGAATAGTGACTTGATCACAGTTATTGACATAACTACTGTTAAAACTTAACAATATTTTAGCCTCCAAATCTCACTCAAATGTTCTACTTTCTTTCTCAGATACCTACAAAACACAGTCTGTTCCTCTACTTGAATTTCTGCCTTCCAAAACGTCACATATGCTAAATTCTGTTTGGTTTTTCAGTTTTTTCTGTTGTATTTCACTCTGTTCTTAATGGTTATGTATCCAGATTACAGATTCACCAAGGCTGAATATTTGTGCCCTTCATTTGCAACTGTTTGCTGCTGTTGTAACTGTGTTCATACTGTCCTTCCAATTAGGAAGCCACTCTGATATTATGTATTTTCAGTGATGGGTAGCTAAGTACTGAGATGGTTCAGAATTAACTTTCTTTTATCATCCATGCACCACAAAATGTATGTGCAGTTCTGTAGAAGATGGCTATTGCCCAATCAGAACAATTGTTTGTACTGTTGGATAACTATAGCAGAATGTAGTTTGCTTTACCATACATTCTATATAAGCTCAATACTTTGTCTCTACTGCATGTTTAGGTCTTCATAATTCTTGAACTGTTTCTCTGTTCCCCATCCATGCTTTAGCATTCATGTGGCAGCCTCAGAATTAAATGAATTTTTGTAACAAGCTGACTGCTGGCTAGCTGAGAGTAGCTAAATTTTGCTGATCCTTCCCCTTCCATTCTCCTTTTTTTAATTTAATGTGGAAATGACTCGGGCAGAATACTCACGCTGGTATTTAATGAGAATCCTTGGGACAAGAAAAGGCCATTTTAGTCAGCAGAGGACTCCCCATCCTGTAATAATGAGCAATGCTCCTCGATAATACAGAAAAAAATGGTACTGGAGTTAGGAATCTGTGCAAAATTTCATGAGGCAATTGTTTTCCTCAGTTCTATCCTTCATGCTGTAATTTAAAGTAAGAGAATCTATATCACAATGTGTTATGATGAAATAATATGAATCTCTCTGGTGTAAAGTCTGAATTTCTGGAAAGACAGACATATTTTGAGAAAGCTTTTCATATGCTCAGAAACATTTTACATTTCTTCAGATATTAATCCATTTATTGGTGAAGTTAACTGTATTGCTGTTCCTGAAAAGTGATGGATGGGAAAGATTGACATCTGGATTTAGTTCCTAGCATACACAACACCTATGGATCAGATGACATAATGGATATGAAATGCCTTCGACTTTGCAAAATGTGGGTTCAGTTTCAGGTCCTGACATTCATCTCATAGTCTAAGTCAAATCACTTGGAAGAGTGGGGACAGGTTTTAGGACTGCCTTGTGATTCCATATGCAGGCCTTACTTTTGATTACTTTAATGAGACTTCTGTAATTAGAGAATGCAAGAGAATGGACAGTTACTATTATAGTCTCTGCTTTGTATATCTTAAAATGTTTTTTCTAAATTTAAAGTTTTGTTTTTATAAATGGTAACAGTAGAGGGGTACTGTTATATTTGTAATTTATTTTGTAAGAAACAATAGCTTCAGATTAAATAAGTTTGAAAACATTAAATACAAAATGCATATGAGAGTATAGTTTTATATTTACACATTATGTATCTTTTATTTATCCTATATTTACACAAGATAAGCTTCAATCTATATTTAGTAATTTCAAATATGCTGAGATGAGTGTATAAGTTGAGCTGTGTATAAATATTTTGACTTACAGAGGAACATATTCCTTTGACACTTCAGTTCACAGACATGAAAAATTAGTTGCTCTTTTTCTATAAGCTGCCTGTCTCCAGGCAAACTAAGCTTTAATGTAAAAAAACAAAAGCCTTAAAACTAAAAACCCATTTAGTCAGTTAACCCAAAAGTATAAGTAAAGCATAAGGTAATTTTTTTAAATAGTCAGAGAACCTCAAAAGAAACTCTCTGATTTGGATGATACCAAATAACTTGTAAAAGAAAGCTATGGTTTTTTACAGTGGTTTCTTTCCTACTAATTTTATAAATTACTTAGAGTTTACACTGGCAGAGCTGGAAGTTGCTTCTGCTACTTCAGGTGAGATATACAGGCAAAGAAATGGGAAACCTTGCTGTGAAAATTATGTGGTGAATATTCATGCAAGTAAATTTCTCTATAGGTAAAATATTAAGTTTAATTTATGTGCTTGTATCTCTCATGGCTGAACAATATTTTCATCTGTCATTTTAGTGTACCATGAGACAGTATTTGATTTTTCATAAGGGTTCATGTTTTACCAATTAAGCCTTTTCGTAATGTGATTCAAAGACCTGTCAGTAAGTTGAACATTTCTGACCTGCCACAATGAGTCCAGAAAAAAACACGTGTTTTGTTGATTAACCAGACAGACATAAAATGATTCACTTGTAACTTCCCTGTGCCTTGCTTATTCCTACCCTAACACAGTCCAGTTGGCTCACTGATTTGTCTTTTTTTTTTTTTATCATACTTGTGATCACTTATGTTTTTAAAGGAATAAAATAAAATTTGTCAATGAATTTTGAAGATCTGGCCTGTAAAATTACCTGCTACAGTTAAAGATGCCTCCTCCGTGTTTGCTAGGTAGTCCCCAACAGGAAAGTAGCACCCAAGTCCTTTACATCAGCCACTATTGTTTAAATCATCAGTATCAATATCCTTTGGGGAGGGGGAGACAGGCAAACAGAGGTAATATAATATCATGAATCTCATTTTTTCAGTCTCTTCAGAAGTGAATTCCTTTCCATTTTTTCTAATAGCCTAAAGTAGCCTTCCCTTGCTTTCCTTATTCCATCTGAAGTATTCCCTTTCCTCATTCAGACTTTTCATATCCTAATTCCATTTCATCTTAATGCTTTTCAGTTGCAGACTGTGATACAGACATTGAAACTTAATTTTGACCTATTTATATGATGGAAAAAACCCCCAGAAACCAAAAAACCCACACACAAAATCATGCAGAGTGTCTGACAATTTAACATCCAGGATACTCTGACAGGGTGATATATAAAGGTGCTGCTTCTTTCTTATGATTCTGAAATCTGTCAGAGTTTACGTAAGAATTTTTCTATGATTCAATAGCATACTTAATTCCAAATTTGAGTAATAGTGCTCTGGTACATGTGTTTTGATTTTTAGGTCATGGCCCAGTAGTATCTGATGCAAATACTAGAATCCAAAACTACATTTCTCACCGAGTTGCACGTGAACAGCAAATTCTAAATGTGTTCCAGAAGAATGCTGGAAAATCATACACATCCTCAGAACTTGTAAAGATAGTATACAAGGTAATTGTTGATTAAAAGCTTTTAGATCAAGCTAAAGAAAATTGAGGTTGTGTTCATAAAATTGTATGTAATGGTTGAAGTCTTTGAGTGAACACCATGGTGGCTTTTTAAAAGAGAGAAAAAAGAAAGGTTTCTGTTTTTTCAGGATTCACTTATGACTACATTTAAATTGTGTTGTTTAAGCACTTCATTGGAGTGGGACCCAGATGATTCTTACAAACTTCTTATTTTACTATCTAGATGGCCCTAAGCACAATTTTGTAGGGCAAAGCAAAAATAAAGTTGTAGTTCTCGGTTCTAAGTGAAAAGTATGACGTGACTCTTAGTCACTGGTTTGCCAAAGTGTGTTTGCAGTCTTCTGAAGATTGGTTAAAACTTCTAGTTCCTGATTTATCAGTCTGCAGGAGATTGCAGGTGAACTGCAGTTCTGCAGAGATGGATATTTCATCTCAGAAGTTGGACAGCTTGGGTGTGTCATTAGACAAGTGTAAGAGTAGTTTTTTGCTACTTCATCATTTTTCATGTAACCTCTGCAATTTTTCCGTGTTGCTAGGGGGTTGCCCCTACTAACAAGCAGAGATAAGAGATACAGCATTTACTTCGGAGGAAAGTGTCAAAGTTGCCAATGGCTTTGGCTTGTGAACAGGTCTGTAACAGCTTCTCGACTTGTTTTTCATGGTTCTGCTGATCTCCAGTTTCCAAAAGAATGACTACATCAAGCTGAATGTTTTGCAGTGCTGATGTACCATTACCTGTGGCAGTTCAGCTTCGGCAGTTTTCCTGCCTGATCAACTATTTATTAAGTATATAGCCATTCTCATGTTTCTGTAAATCACAAACCACTTGTCCTATATATGTAAGAATTTTTTTCAGTACCACTAAAGCTTTATATTACAAAAAAAAAAGTGTACACTTTCAAAGTATTTCAAAGGTTCACTATTTATTTAACTAGTTTTCTAGTGAATTTCCCTGCCACACTCACATTATTGAGAGAACTTTTTAATTTTCAAAAAGGAATAAAAAGCTTTTACTTTTAGCATGATAGAGCTGGAGAGGGGGATTTTGAGCAACCGTCATAGAACCATAGAATGCTTTGTGCTGGGAGGGACCTTAAATATCATCTAGTTTCAACCTCCCTGCCAGAGGCAGGGACACCTTCCACTAGACCAAGTTGCTCAAAGCCCCACCCACCCAGCTTCCTGGGCAACCAATGTTACCATTTTTTACCTAGTGAGCATTGAAAAATTTTAAGAGATGTTTTGTCCTCCTGAAGCTGTTATATTTTTTAATTGTTTACTCATTTACAGATATGAATTGCTGCAGAATATTTAAACCTATGCAAATGTTGTCATGGCATAGAAGTGATAGGTATTTGTGGAGAAATGCATTTTAAAATTATCTGTATAAATACTCAACTAGACTGACAACCCAGGGCAGACCAAGCTCAAAGAGCACAGACTTCTTAGTGCTGGCCAAAGTTTGCATCGTACAAATGGATAATGCAAAAAAATGAGCAAAGTAAACAAAAATGTGTTGTTAGACTGTTAGTTTAATGGACGTAAAATTGATTTACTCAGCTCAGTTTGCTGTTATATAACTATCTGAATGTTCAACATGGCAGTTCAGAAGAGGAAAATCTGTGGTAATAAACCACATAATAAAATAATTGATGGATATTTAAACAAACACAACATGCATGCTTTCTGTTCCCATTAGGAAATCCCTGAAAATTTACTTCCAGCAGCAGAAAGTAACCTTCTAGTCCACTTGAAGAAGCTGGAAAAAGAAGGAAAAGTGTGTAAGTTGTGGATGGAGGGTAAAAGGAGGGTCGTTTTTATTTTGATGTTCTATGTACTGTTACTCATTTTATTATAGTGCATTATTTTCTAGGAAAAAATTGCAATTTGTTGCATTAGCTGTGTTTCAATTTGAAGTAGAGTAATATACAAAATGGTTCTACAGTATTTCCAGACTTACAGAAAATATTCCATAAAGTATTTGTGACTTGCTTAGAGCACAGATAACTGCAGTGCATGTACCTTTAAATTTTTACTTACAGCATACCATACAATACATTCCTAATGCTGGCATTTATAATTTTGTGTATTTTCTGGAATTCATAACTAAATATGCACATGCATAGCATTTTATGGGTTTACATTTAAGTTTCTGCCTATCTGAAATCCTTATTTTTGTGTGTATGTGTTCTAGAGATGCTTAAAATCAGGCAGTGTAAATTTTCAGTTTCTGATTAGAACAGTACCTAAGTAGAGCAACTGTATTTAGTTTACTGTTTTTACATTGTGCTTTACTCATAGTGAACAAGGTGAAGTATTCTCTTTCTGTAATGCCATGCACATATGGATACATTATTCAGAGAGAAGCTAAGGAATATATTTCTTCCTGAACATTTCATAACTGCACCCATGATTGTCTACTTATAAATAAATAATTACACAACTATTTACAGCTATTTCAGATTTTCAACATTTACCAATCTGAATAACAACATGAAATTAGTGGGGGTTTTTTTCAACTTAGACCTTCTCTTTATTTTTTTAATGATAAAACAGCTACTGGGTACTAATTGAACAACTGAAACTTAATTTTTGTAATAATAACCTGCTTTTTATTCAAAGAAAATAGTCTAGAGTCACACAAACACAGTCATCATTGAAGTTCAGAAAATATTGTCTTTAGACTTACTCTGTGCATAATGCCCTAGAAGCTTACTGGCATGATCCTGCACCAGCCTTTAAATAGTACCTTAATTCTTGGTTATTAGTATACATTACTGATCAACACTCCACCAGATTCCTCAAGGGCATAAGGCGCTGTTGCCTGGTTATCCCTTCCTTTCACTGCCAGAGTAGTTCAAGCAGTAGCATTTTCTGTTTAGATCAAGTAGTGGATAAATCAACTTTCTCTTTAAAGGTAGACTTGCAGTCTTCCCCACAAAAGACTTGTGTGCATCTTGGTTTTCCAACAATTAAATTGTTTGAGTGAGCTACTGACATTTATTTTTTTGGTTTTCTGTTTGTTTTTCCAAAAACACCATTTTTATGTTTACTTAACAAAAATAACTCAGTTTTCCTCAGAAATCAGTGTTCATTTTCGGAGAGGCAGCAGATACAGTTGGTTATTTGTTCACAAAGTATCAATTGCTTGGAATTATTGGAATGTTTAAATAACTAGAGGAGATACAAATCAGAGTAGTTGCTGTGACTCTTATAGTCCAGTTGAAGGTCTTTGATTCAGGTATAGGCATTTGCTTTCCAGGAAGCACAAGAAGTGCCCTTTGTAATTTTTTGTTTTGCTTTTTTTGTTGATCTTCAATTTGTGCTCACAGAGAAGGAGGAAAGCAATCTTGTCATAACACTTGGGGTTTTTCTGTGCTGATCTCTGCAATTACTGAATTTTTAAATATGGTAAACTCTTAACATCATGTGACCTTTGTCCGTTTTTCAGTCCAAGTTAAGGACATCTGTTAGGGAAAACTGATTCTCTTGGTTCTGGGCATGTAGCATGCAAATGCTTGTGTACTCATGGTACTTGCTCATTTGATTTTGATATTCTTTGATGTCCTTTCCACCTACTCAGAGTTGCAGCATTTCAAGTTTTGTTCTCATTATGGAAGACTTGAGTTGTAGACATAACACTGTCTGCTTAATTTTCACAAAATATTTTTCCAAAGAAACATCTTGTCAGTATCGATAATGAATGTGACAGGCATGTTACAACCTTACAAGAGAGTTACTCAATGCAAATGATGGCCATATGCTGTCTGCTGCAGTCATTAATTTACCACTTCATACTAGGGATTGCAGTTTTTGTTGGTACATAACTTCTATAACTTCAACTGGGAGTGATGCTGCCTTTACGGATCTGCTTTTCTTACTTGAAACAGAAAAATAAAATCTTGTAAACAGGAGCGTGACACGAAGGCTTTCTGCTGCATTTGGATATAAATAATTTGGTCATTCTTTCACATCATAGCTGATGAAGAGATAAAAATAATTTGGCTATTCCTAATTTAGCAGGACAGACTTTTTTCCCTCTAAAGTCTATAAATTTCAGAAAATGCAACAAGTGCTCTGCTACGTCAGATTTCTTAATATCTAGAAAGATTAGCTTTCCAAATTTTAAATAACTAGAGGATTATTAAACCCTTTTTATTAATCACTCTTTATATTGCTAGGTTATGTTGTGAAACAGGTTATGTTTATCACCTTCCATTAAAACTGAACACTGGCCTGAAGGAAAGAACTTCAATAATTTTAATAAAAAATTACATGTAGACATACATGTATGCATAGGTTAAAGTTTTTAATAGTCTAATGTTTATAAATAGAATCTGAATGTTGGTTTGTGACTAATTTGATCTGTTTTTCTTAACAGTACGTGACGAAACTCCCAGCTTCAGATGGAAAAACAATTTATAAGTTATGAAAGATTGCTCAAGAATGTATTTAATCTGCACAGTGGCTGTATGAAAAAATACAATGATGAGCTCAGTCTACATGTAAAATAAAAACTGATTTTTACTTATTTTTTTTAAATGCAGTAAGTTTTAAAACAATGTTACAGTCAGTTAACTAATGTTTTTCATATTCTGCTTCATAGTAATTTTTAAAATATCCTGATAGATACTGAGTTAATAAAATGTAATGAGCATGAAGTACTGTATCTTACCTTTGTTATAAAATGCCCAGTTTTATCATCAGTGGCAGAAGACAAATAGCAGGGTCTTATAAACTTAATATTACAATATCATAAAGCAATATTATAAACTTAATAAATTAGATACATTAAAAAAATCTCTGGTAAAAGAACAGAAAATATGTTGTTCTAACCCTGTTTTCACTTGCTTGTGCTTCTCAAGAAGTGTTTTTCTAATAAGTTATCTGTGCATTCTAAAAAACAAGTTATTTTTATTAACAGATGTAAATACTGCTGTTTATGTTCCTTTTCTAATTTAGCTGACTGTGTTTATCTTTCCTGGTTGCTCACTGCAATAGGCTTTAACAAACACTGAAAGTAATTTCAGGCTTCTCTGTTTTCTAGTGGAAACACCATTTCTATGAAATTCATTCAGAGGATTCATTAATTTTAACCAACCGTTGTCAAAAATGCACCAAGTTGGAGCAGATTCTTAAATTCTTTATCTTATAGATTCTGCAAAAATGTGATTAAAAAGCTGTATAAATTGGGATATGTATTATACACCATATGAAGTAACCTTGTCTGTGACATCATAACTAACAATCTTCAAGTTTTGCTGTTAAATCCAACTAAACTACAGGTACTTTAACTAAAGGTCGCATTTGATTGTAAGATACTGCATAGTGTATTGAAGTACAATGTTTGAAGATTAACTTAAACTGAAAGTTCAGTTCTCTGTGTAGCTTACACTCCAGGAATAGCGCATAAATACTTGCATTACTTTGTGTATTGAAAGTGTGTGACATTTAATGATGCATACACTTCTTTTAATGTTGGCTTAAAAAACCAAAAGCAGATATGAAATGTTTTGAAAATACCAAGGACAAATATATGTCCTTGAAGACCTTTCACCATTTAATCTTGTACCCTCATTTATGAAACATGAATATGTTTGGGTATTTAAGGCATGTCTCAATAATTAGCATTATTTTATGAAGTTGATGGCATTTGTTCTGATCAGATGAGACAAATCCAAAACAAAAATACTCCTGAGAACAGCATCCAAAATTGATATCATATTCTGAAATAGCAGCGAGACCCCTGAAGAATAATTACTTTCTGCTCAAATGATGCATTTTGCACACTTCATTGACGTGACTTTTGGCCACATCATGACGCACGCTCACTTTTAACTTTTGGTGCAGTGCCATTTTGGGGTCTTTTTCAGGTCTCCTAGTTTTTCTTTCTTTTGTATTTTCTGTTTACTTGCATTCTCCATCTCAGATATTTTTTATCCATTCCCTGTACAAACATTGTTTTTTAAATTCCTTTTGGATTGTTTCTCTCTTAATAATTACTCATAAGTTTTCACATGGACTTCTTTCCATTAATAATTAGTTCTCCTGTAGCTATTTCATGAATTTATAGTTATCTTTTCCATTGTGAGAAATAAAAGCATAACTATCACTACTTTCTCTTTTGGAAAAAAAGAATAATTCAAATGCTCTGAATGATGTCATTTTACTTCAGGAAAACAGAAATGTCAGTGAAATGGCACAGTTTTCTCTCATGAGGTCTGAGAACCTAAGACAACAGGAAACTGGTATGAAGAGGTAATGTCTCATTATCTCTTTGATCTAAAGAGGAAGTCTAATGTCACTTAACTGTTTTCTTCTGTTTCATCATAAATTTTTAAATACCGGGAAACAGCTTTAGAATCTAATTAAAGAGTTGTTGGAACTTGCAGGCAGAAAAGAAAGCAAGAGGATACAAATCAGAGAACTTCAGGTTCTCTGCTGTGCTGCAACAAATGCCTGACAGCTTCAAAAAAAGAAAAAAAAGCAAGGGAAAGGGGAGTTTAACCAGACAAGTCATTAGTGATTGTGTATTGTGTCTGGAATATTAAGACCACAGGTTGCACTGTTACTGAGATCTATATATAATAAAGGATGCTTACATCTGCTATGATGTGTCGTAAAGGTCTCCAGACTCCTTGTTGATTATGCCAGATGGAATGTTTATTTAAAAATGGTGGTAATGTAAGCTATGGGCCGTGTATGTATAAAAATGGGGATTAGCCTATTCAATCCCTTGTGTGAATATGTTCATCTCTGCAAAATACTTTAAAGGTTACAAATAAAAAGAGAAGGGACAATTTCTGTCTCAACAGACTGGAAGGGCAAATGTCATTTGCTGTGTTAACTCTAAACAGCTGAGGACAGAAGCTGGAGGCAGCACAAATTGTGTTCCCACAGCTTCCTGACAGCTGATTTGAAGATTCTGTCCTGACAGGCTGCATCATTTATTAGGTTTAAGACCTAGGAAAGAAGTTTGATGGTAGTTATAACCTTTTTGCCGTTTTTTATTCTGTTTCTTGCTAACTTGCTTACTTGTACTTCTTTTTAAATTGCTCTTGGTTCTGTCTTTAAACATGTTTGATGATGAGTGAATTCAGGAAAGGTTCCCAAATAGGAAGAGTGTTTATCCGTATATGTCTTATAACTGCAGGTACTGTAATACTCATCCTCTCAAAGTCTCCACAGTCTTGCCACCTGAAACACTATTTGGTTGCTGTGGTGAGGTTTTGGGGACGCGCGCGCGCGCACACACACAGGTGCTGGTGGCTTCCCTTGTTTCAGATTGTAGGGAACTTCCTTCCTAAATGGTGTGATCATTTTGAAGTCTATAGTGTTGCAAAATATAAATATCTGGAAAGAAACCTGGCAAACATTGACCGGCCACCTATTGGCAAGAAGCAAAGCGAAGGCTGAGTGTTCCAGATTATCCCACTTTGCCTAAAGAGCCATCTGAAACTTCATGTGGCAGAAGAGAGAACTCCTGATAAAAGGAAGGTGTGGAAACTTCAGATGAGGCAACAGCTTGCCTTGTTTTGCATTTCAGTATAGCAGTTAACACCTTATTGTCAGGACAAACACAAAAGCAAGTTGAAACCAAGGGTCTCAGTGCTTGTATGACAGGACATCCAGCCAGACACTCAAGGCACTTGCTGATTATAGCTTGAGGAAAGCACATCTTGTCCCAGTTAAGTCCTGTTTGCTATGTTCTGTGGAAATGAGATGACCTGATTTCTTATAAGTCTGAGGTGGGAAATACATGCAAACATACTGCAAAAAGGATTTCAATTTTTAACCCAATCCAATGCATTCCACAGTTGTGGTATGTTACATTCATGGCTACATTGTATGCAATCAGGGATATACTTTCACATTGTTATTGAAATAGTGTTCTGCTTACTTTAGAGTACCAAAATACTGGTGTGGCCAGGGGATTAAAGGATTTATAGGATATAAAACGTCTTGGGACTGAAATATGAATGCTGCTTCTGTTTAAAGTTTAAAAAAAAATATCCAGCTATGAAGGGAAATTTTTCTGTAGCCTCTTCTGTATTTTTGAGTTACTTAGATTATCTCCAGACACCAAATATATTTGTCTGATGAGTTATGAAACTGATAGAAAGCCTGAGTATCAACACAGTGGATGAAGATGTTTTATAGTTGAAAAACCTGGTCATCAGTCTGCTCCATGAGTCACTCGCTGCTCCACAGAGTAGGAAGAAACAAACCTATTAAAAACAGCTCATCCAGTGTATTTGGTGCACCTCTCAAATTCTGGCAAGGCAAAGCATTACCAAATAGTTGCACCTTAATTTCTTACCCTGTTTCTCTACCCTGTATTCATTAGCTGCGGGCAGCAAAAGCCACTCTGACAGCACTAAATTTCAGCTATAAACTAGTAATTTTCTTCATCTTTCTTTTCTGTATATCCCACTGGGAGTATCTGCAAGCCTGAAACTTTAAAAATAAACGTAGCATGAATTTTGGAGGGGTTGAAGGACAGCTGCCTTCAGCCTAGATGTTTTCCACATCGGCGTTGATTTCTCAGACCTCTTCTTTCATCCACTTTAACCTGGCAAGAGACTCCTGTGACTGAGTTGTTTTTTCAATCCACTTATAGCCTCCCTGTTAATGTCTCTCCCTTCTGTACTTCCCGGTTAGCTTTTCTTCCTTTCTGCTTCCTTGGATTCCTTGTTACTGTTATTGTTACGTGTTACTTGTTACTGGCTGCACAGCCCCGTGTGAGCGGAGAGCGGGCAGGAGCCGCTGCCGCCCCGGTGCCACGGGTTCCGTGTGGCTGCGCCCCGGCCGTACCCAGACTCCCTTGCACCCTCCAGGAGCCCATCTTCCAGCTGGCGGGGCTCTGGCGACAACCAAGCTAAGCCTCGGGGGAGGAGAGAGGCGTCGAAGGTGAACCTGCATGGCGGGGGTGCCGGGAGGGAGTGAAGTGGAAGTGCCCGAAGCGGGGACAGCCCGCTTTGTTGGGTCGCTCCTCCTCTGGCGTGAACCTCGGTCATTTTCTCCCGCCGCTGCCCCGGTGGGAGAGCGGAGCTGAGGTGGTATCGCCAGCGAGCAGCCGGCCGGCGCTGCCCCGGCGGCCCGGCACGGCTCCCGGGTTCGCGCTGCCCCGGGGGCGGAGGCGCCGCCGGCCGGCAGGGGCGCTGCGGGCGGGGGAAGCGGAGCGGCCGCCGTGCCATTCCCCGGCTGCGCGGCCGCCTCCTCCCCCTCCGCCCCTTCCTGGCCGCGGCCACAGGAGCTGTGCTGGCAGCGGGGAGGCGGCGGCGCCGGCGCCCAGCTCCCGGCCCGCCATGGCGATCCGCAAGAAGAGCAACAAGAACCCGCCGGTGCTGAGCCACGAGTTCATCGTTCAGAACCATGCGGACATCGTGTCCTGCATGGCCATGATCTTCCTGCTGGGGCTCATGTTCGAGGTGAGGCGGCACCAACGCCCCCGCCCGGGGTTCCCGTCCCGCTTCGCCCAGCTCCGCCGGGGGCTCCCGGTGCCGGCGGGGAGGCAGGGCGCGGGAGCCCCGATGCAGCGGGGGAGGCTGGGCGGGTTCCTACGGCTCCCCAGCCAGCAACACCGCCCCCCGCCACACCTGCCGTGCCGCCGGCCCCGCCGTGCGCGGGAAAGGGGCCGGCCCCCGCCCCGCCGCTCGGCCCCAGCACCGCCGCCCTCCTCGCCGCCCATCCCTGCTTGGCCGGGGCACGCCCTCCTCTCCGGCTCGGCTCGGAGTGGCGGAGCCCGCGGCTGCCGCCAGGAGCGGGTCCCGTTCACCCCGCCGCCGCGGGAGGGAGGGAGGGAGAGGGGAGGCCGGGCAGCGGGATGCTCCTGCGGGCGGCGGGGATACGTGGCAGCCGCGGAGGGGGCGGGGGGCGAGGCCCGGCCGCCGCAGCCGATCCCCCGCTCTTTGTGCGCGGCCCCGCCGGCACTACGGCTCCCGTCGGGCGGCGCGGCGGGAAGGGAAGGGAAGGGAGAGCTGCGGTGACGTGTCCTTAGAGCCGCCGCTCGGGTCTCCGCGCAGCATCCCGCGGCTCCGCTCCCGCCGGGGGCTGCTCATCCCCCGCTTCCTTCTCCCACATCGGACACGGGCCGAGGGCAGCGCTTCTGAGGGCCGGCCCTGCCGCAGCCCAGGCACTCCCTGGGCCCCCATGTTGGATGCAGATGTTTTAAAACGTGCCTTTTTGGCTCTTCTCGGTTGCCTTCTGAGAGAACTGGAAAGGTAGCTTACCTGTGTGACTGCCACAATGTTCTCAGTGAGATCACTGAGGTCTCCGAGATCATTGATCAGCAGAGTAAGACACTTTGTTGCCTTAATGTTTCTGGCTTTTTGGTATTCTACACATTTGTTTAGACGTATTTATTTTAGATATTTTTTTCAGGGTTGTGAACCTTTTTGTTATGTGGATGATTTTCAGAATAATTTTATCTAGCCATTGGTACTGCTCAGCACTAAGGGCCAGTGGAGTTAGGAAAAACACATACATACATACATATATATAATTATATATATATATACATGAAAAGTAAAAACAGGGCAGCCCAACAAAGCTGTTATGCTTGAGTTTGTGATCAAAAATCACCAGACAGCCCCCATATGGTGGTTTTGTCAGGAATGAAATTAAACAGGTGGGCCTAAACGTTTACCTTTTATGCCTACTTCAGGCTTACTGTATTAACAGTATTAGTGATAGGGTTGGAAGCCTGTGGGAGATTGGATGTGCTGAATTCTTTTGTTTCCAGTATTTTTAATCCGTGGTGTTTTCTGCCCCAGTGTAGGAAGGCCATATGTCTTTGTTAGCACAGATGTGGTGTTGCTGAGAAGATTGTTGAAATTTTTTAAGTGCTTTGATATAGGTCTTGGAAATCACCTGTTGTGGTTGATGGTGGTATGGTAAGGTTGGTGTGGTATTGCCTGACTTGTGCAGTTGCATTAGTACTGAGAGTAGCTGAGAGAGCCTTCAAAGGGCAGTTCAGAATTGACTAACGTTTTGAATTGTCTTCTGAGGGCTCCCTTCATGAATAGGGAGCCCGAGGCAACTTCACTAATTTAGGCAAACTAGTTGCATACCCTGAACTTACATGGACTGAACAGTCTGCCATGTATTCAGGGTTTCATAGAAAATCTGGGGCTTGTTAACAAAGCGCTAGTTTTAAAAGTCTCGTTTCCTGTGAATGGTAATTAATGATGGTAATAACCTAAATTGTTGCCTTCAGATATTCAAAGTATCCTTCCAAGATTCATAAAGGAGCCTGTGTTTTTCATCAGCCCTATAAATGCCACAAAGACACTAGGTTTTTACAGCAATGAGAAATGATCACGAATATTGTTGTAAAGCACAGTTATTTTTCCTTCTCAGTTAAGACATGTTGATTCATGTTGGGATTCAGCAAAGATGTGTTACAGTTAAAAATAAGTTTTTGCTTATTGGCAAATAAGCACTTGTACTCCTGCTTATTTATTGGGGGTTTTAGAATATCCCCACCTTAAAAAAAGCCCTTGGGGTCCCTTCAAATGGCTTTTAACCATTCCGCTTTTTCTTACAGCCAGTCCTAAAGGGGTAGTACCACTACTGCTAAATTTAGCTTCATTTGTTTTACACTTCTTACCAAAGGATCCCCGGGGTCAGAAGAATATACTGAATTGTATTGAGTTGGTATGCCACTGGGCAGAAATGGTTTTCTGTTCTTTATGCTTTTTTTCCTTCCCTTTACATTTTTCAGATCACTCACAGATTTATGAATAATATAATTGACTTTCAAATTTTGTCAGATAAAAAACCGCAGTTTTAAATAAATTTTATTCTCAGCCATTGCTGAATGCATCATGGTCTAGGGGTTTCATGACATTGTACATTCATTAATGTAATAATATAGTATGGGCTGAGGAAAGAATTGTAACACATTTTCATTTTAGTCTTGTAGGAAGCACTATTTGTAAGTAGCATTTTCAAGGCTATTTCATTCAGCAGGTTGGGTATTCTATAAACAAAACTACAGAGACCTGACAATGTGTGCTGCCTTTGAAAAGTGTGGTGTAATAATGTGAGTTGATCACTTTTTTGGGAAGGGACAAATGTGCTGAGCGAGGATGTTAAAAGTATGGGCAAATGTTTTCAGTTTAATGTTGTTTATTTCCGTGAGAATTTATAGCACATTTGGGATTTTTCTCTTTCAGATTACAGCAAAAGCGGCTGTCATTTTTGTTACACTTCAGTATAATGTTACCATTCCTGCCACAGGTATGTACCTTGCAGGAGGTTAGTTATGAGATGGTGTAGTCACACATTATTAGTATGCCATGCTTTCTAGACTGACAGTAAGTGAATTTGTAAATTTGAATAGAAAAAAAAACAGTTTTCAAGAATTTCACTTTATTTTTATTGAAATTCCATTTTAATTAATTAGGTTAGAGACAATGCTTCTGTTCTGCTGGATTCATCATTAGTTCTAAAACATCATCTAACTGGTAGATAAGTTCACATGAATTCTTACTCTGGCTTTGCAAGTGACAAATCTTCAACAGTCAAAGTGGGGTGATAGTTTAACAGATTTTTATTGTCCGCTTTCAATGCATGTGGGTAAGCTTCCTAAGTGCACTTAAGTTTTTAGTTTTATAGTACCTCTTTTCAGAGTCAAATTGAGTTTGTGATGTGATGGAGATCACACTATAAACAACCTAGTGACCTAGTTTGTGGCAGCAGTTTAATTTGACTTTTTTTTGTTCAGCTGACTGCAAGCCACTTCTGTCTGAAAGTTTTCACTCTGAGCAACAAACCTCCTAGCCATTAAACTGTATTTTTGCATAACAGTTAATTCTGTTTGTCTTCTAGAAGAACAATCTGCAGAAACAATCTCTTTCTATCACTATGGCATCAAAGACTTGGCTACAATTTTCTTTTACATGCTTGTAGCAATAATCGTACACGCTATAATTCAGGAGTATGTACTGGATGTAAGTACAAAATATTAATTCCTTTCATCAAGATAATTGTCAGGTTTTAATTAGATTTTAAGACTATTAACTTAAAAGTAAATTTCTGCATTAAAGCTTTTTAACTGTAAAAACACGCATTAAAACTTTTAGATGTTCTAATGCGGTAACCAGGTACATGTTAAGTACTGCAGCATATAAATAACAATGGATTTTCATTTCAGAAAATTAACAGGAAAATGCACTTTTCAAAAACAAAGCATAGCAAGTTCAATGAGTCTGGGCAACTTAGTGCATTCTACCTTTTCTCCTGTGTTTGGGGAACGAGTATTCTTGTCTCTGTAAGTATGCTTCCTCTTCTGTTTGAATTACAAGATTTCAGAAAATTCATTTAGGTGGCTGATAAATTCTTTTTGACTTATCTTTATGTTTTTTGGTTTTAATATTCAAGTGGGGACAAGTTTACGAATTCTGTGTAGGGTGTAGTTGTAACTTGAGTATAAAATCCAGTAGTTTTGCTGTTGCTCAGTCTTGATTTACTGTCAATTGAATAAGGTAAAACCATTTAACTCTTATGGTACTTAATTCTCTGTAGTTTTTTTGTGTTGGCTTATTAACATAAATGTTTAAAAAGCACCATTTTGGAGCCTAGGGAATGGGTATATGGACAGATTGCAGTAGTCTCAAGTCAGTGAGACTGAGACTTTCAGGTTAAAGCTAGTGGCTGAATCTCTATGAGCTTAATTTATAGAAGGGGAAGAGTATCTTTTTTTATTTTCCTTAACATAATAACTCCTGAAAAAACTTTCCTTCTCTTAGTTATACTCAAAGCCTGTCAGCAGTTTACATGAGAAGACTTATGGCTGATGCTGAAATGACTTCCATCTCATAAGGACATTCTATATTGAGCAAACACATGATTTCATCGGGTTTTTTTTATTTTCTTAAGCCAGTACAACTGTCTTTTGTTTTGGGGTGTTGTTTTTTGGGTGGGTTTTGGTTTTTTTATTTGCGATTTCTTGGGATTTTAAAAAAAAAGCATAGGTCTGCGCAGCTTTTACTTGTATATGTAGATGTGTACACATGTGTTTGTGTGTGCACATGTGCATATACATAAATGCATACATGTATGTCCGGTCATTACTTCTGACTAAAAAGTAGCATCTTTGAGAGTTTATTGGGTGGCTTTGTGTGTTTTTTTCTTTTCTTAGGAGAATTATATATCAGATCCAACCTCTCTGTGGAGAGACTATCCGCACACTCTGATTCCGTAAGGCCTCTTCCTTAGAGGATTGCTGGGCGAGAGGAGGGGGTGTTTTAAACTTACGTTGTGTCACGTACAACTTGTGTGGAATAAGTAGTTTATTAAACTATATTAGTCACTAAAATATTTTTGGTTGCATGTATGTGGACTCTTGATTCTTTGACAATTTGTAACATACAAAGTTCTCTTTCTGAAGGCTATTATTTATTGAATTAAGTTTTTGCAAACTTTATCTTAATGGGCTTGTTTTTAAAACTCTTAGTTTAGAGTTGGCTGGCAGTAAGGGTCTGTGTTTTTTCTTTCTTTACGAGACAGTGATAAAATGTGTTCAGTAGGAAGCTTCTGAAATCTTTCAAGACCATTCATAATAAGTAATATGGTTCAATTCTTGCTGTATTGCACAGGTTTCAAATGAAGTTTTTCTACATCTTACAGTTGGCATATTGGTTTCATGCTTTTCCAGAATTGTACTTCCAGAAAACAAAAAAAGTAAGTTCAAAATTTAAATTGAAGGAACTCCAGAGCAAACAACTCAAACGGTGGAGTAGTTAATTTCTTTTGAACTTCCAGAGTAATGTGTTATCCTAGATTCTCTATCGTATTCTAATTTGTGTTATCCGCTTTTCCTGATGGAGTTTGGGGTGCTCAAATGTGAGAAAGGTGACATTTTTCAGTTAAATCCTGTATTTGTAATTGCAGTAAAATTGCTATATATCTGTTGTGTAAACAAAACTTACTAATGTTTCTCATCTGCTGAAAGAATTTTCCCATGACCAAATGAATGTGAGATTTTCTTTTCAAACTCTTTTTTTTTTGTTTCTTGTAATTGGTAGTCTGAACAGTCTCATTGAAATTGCAGTTACTTCATGAATCATGATATAGGTGTAGAATATAAACTGTGCATAATTTTATAAATTATGTATTGAACTATTGAATTCTGGGATTTGATTTAAATATCATTATCTTCATCAAAAGTTCTGGTTAGGAATGTACTGGATTTTTGTCAGTGCTCAGTTTTAAAGAGTATCGTTTTTTCCCTAAATGTTTTTCTCTGTTTGGGTTCTCATAATACTGAGCTTGCTGTAGATCTTTTGCAGCACACTTTTTGCCTTCCTGGACCAATTTAAGTAGTCTTTTCAGATGTTTTTGCTCAAGATCATTTTGCATATACATTTTTCTGCTTAAACTTTCCTGTTTTAAACTCTCAACGTGGCAAATCATACTTGACTAACTTAGTGATTTCCTGTGGTGGAGTGACTGCATCAGAGAATGAGGGAAGAGCTGCTGATGTCATCTACCTGAACTTTTGTTAAGGTTTTTGATAGGGTCCCCCACAGATTTCTTACTTCTAAATTGGAAGGGGATAGATTTTAAGGAATGACTGTTAGATGGATAAGGAACTGGCTGGATGGCTGCTTTCAGAGAGTTGCAGTCAGTCAGTCAGTGTCCAGGTTGTAACCAGTAACGAGCGGTGTTCTTCAAGTACTATGCTGGAACCAGTGCTGTTTGACATCTTCATCAGTGACATAGACAAAGGAATCATGTGCACCCGCAGCAGATTTGCAGATGACACCAAGCTGAATGTTGCAGTTGATTTGCTTGAGGAAAGGGATGCCATCCATAGGAATCCTGACAGGCCTGAGGACATGTGAACCTCGTTAAGTTCTACATGGTCAAGTGCAACGTCCTGCACCTGGGTTATGCGAATCCCCAACATCAATACAGTCTGGGGATGAGTGGATTGAGAACAGCAGAAGACTTGGGGCTACTGGGGGATGAAAAATTGGGTATGAGCTGGCAGCGTACTCTTGCACCCCAGAAAGCCAGTTGTAACCTGGGCTGCATAGAAAGCAGTGACCATCTGGTTGAGGAAGGTGATTCTGCCCCTCTGCTCCACTCTGGTGAAACCCCGCTTGGCATGCTGTGTCCTGCTCTGGGATCCCCAGCATAGGAAAGGTGTGAATCTGTTTGAGCTGGTCCAGGGAAGGGCCACAAAAATGAGCAGAGGAGTGGAGCACCCCTCCTATGAAGACAGGGTGAGAGAAAAGAAGGCTCCAGGTAGAACTTATTGTGGTCTCCCATTGTTTGAAGTGGCCTTATAAGGAAGATGGAAAGAGACTTTTTATCAGAGCCTATAGTGACAAGCCATGGGGCAGTGATTTTAATCTGAAAGAGCGGAGATTCAGAATAGATAGGAAGAAATTCTTTACAATGAAGATGGTGAGACACTGGAACAATATGCCAAGAGAAGTTGTGGGTTCCCCTTCTTTTAAAGTGTTCCAAGGTCAGATTGGATGGGCCTTTGAGCAGCCTGATCTGGTGACAGAAGTCCGTGCCCATGGTAGAGAGGTTGCACTAGATGATGTACAAAGGTCTCTTTGAGCCCAAACCATTCTGTGACTGGGCTGCATCTCTGCAGCCAAAATTTTTTCAAGAAAATAAAATGTAGCTGTTATGTAACCATAAGTCTTTGTTCAGAAGCCTAGAAGAGGCTCGGTAAAATAGTAATGAGGTGCATTGTTTTTATGCTGATCAGGTGCAGTATAAACACTGTTCTGCAGATGCACTGCAGCTGATGTACCAGTATTGTGCTAATGGTGCCTTTCAAATTTAGCTTCATAGCCAAGTGTGGAGATTTTTTTTAACTTAACTTCAAGAAAGCTGTCACAAGTGGCCTGAGTGCTCTGTGTTCAATAGTAGTGTTTTGCTGGGGCACTGCTTGATATTTTGGCCTCTGACTTCTGCAGTAAGTTAAAGAGTTCATTTTTTTAGGAAGTTCATAGTCAGTATTTCGCTCTCCATGGCTTAACCTCTGCCATCTTGGCTTCCTTGCCTTGTTCCTTCTCTTGAAGGAACTGGCTGCTTTTACTCAGGTCTAGTTGTCTGTACTGCTGAGATAGACAAGGAAAGAACTTCTTAACTCTGGTTATGTATAGTTATGTATAGTCGTGTATATCTCCAGGTGCATTATTCCAGTAGGCCTTCAGTCTCTGCCAGTTTGCCTAAGCCAGCAGCATGGACTATTGAAATGCTACCTCAGTTCTGAAGTTAAAATGTAAAAGGCTCTTCCTAGTAGTACTAGGAGAAACTGACCATTTGTACTGACTATTGTGTCATTTATCTGAAAGAAGTAATTTTTTGTTTTCATTCAGGTAATTTAGAGTAGGTCTTTCTCCATCTGTTTTCTTGCTCTTTTTGTATGTATGTGGTGCTTGCTGTTGTCACAAGTGTTTGATTCTGTATGTTTGTTGGATTTAAGATTGAGTATTGAATAATATACTATAGATACTACAAAATTAAAATTTTAGGCCTTTTTTATTTGCATATATACAAGATAAGGCTGAAGATCCTTGCTTGAACTGTAGGGAATCTTTCTAAAAAGTAGGAGTTTCTTAAGCACAACTTGAATGTACTCTGTGTACCACTCCAAAACAGATTTTTATTGTGATCTGGCATACTTTAGTTATTCTTCTGTTCACAGATGGCACAATCTGCTTTCCAGGTGCTGTATGTCTCTTTATTATTTTGTCTCCGTGAGATGTTCTGTTTAATGGGGCTGGCTAAAACCTGACTTGAAGTGTGACCATGTGATTTAGCATGACTGGTTAATAACAATATTCTCTGTATTTGCCAGCAACAATGTGCCAGAATTTTGGATGGTCTTGAATTTTTAAAATAGATGCCAACGCTTGGAAAACTTTTCATTTTGGTTTGTAGACTATTATTTTATTTCTGTACCAGTCTGATAATGTGATGGGCAGCAAATGTGCGAAATCGTAGGATCTGGTGATACCGTACTATATACAAACTAAGTATTGTAATAACTTATACAAATCCACAGGAGTCATAACAAATAAAACTGGACCCTTTTAAAAAGCATCTTTTTGATGTTTGATGTGTTTTATCACAGTAGCATATATATGAGATACTGAATGTTATTGCTGAGTAAGCAAAAAGCTATGTGTGGAATTAGATGATCCAGGCTCAGTAATTCAGTGCAAGACCAGGCCATGTTAAGGTAGCTGATAAACATGGAAGAATTTTGAAGATGAAGGAATAGTAATAGTAATAATAGATAACACTGTACAATAGTGTATGACGTTGTGTATAACTCATGGTTGTTTTTTTCTTCCTAATAGGAAGATATCTTTCGTCAGATTGTCTACATTGGACTTTACCTCTTTCATATTGCTGGAGCCTATCTCCTGAAGTAAGTAAACTGTAAACTTTTGCTGGTTTCATTCTCTGTCTTAAACATCTGACAAAATGTCTGAGTGTTTGTTTTATTTGTTTTAATAGTCTGACCCATCTTGGACTTGTTCTTCTGGTATTGCATTACTTCGTTGAATTTCTTTTCCACATATCCCGTCTTTTCTACTTCAGTGATGAAAAATACCAGAAAGGGTAAGTAGTCTTTTTCTTTTAAATTCACGTAATTTCTGTCTTAAAGCCTTTTGCATTTAACTAACCAGAAACCAAAATTACAAGGAAGTTCAAACACCGTTTCTTAGAGACCACAGTTCTCCAGAATAGTGTTAGTACTTCTGTCTCTGAAACAACTATTTTTTTTTACCTTGTTTTAGCCTATTTAAGTAAATGTTAGTAGTAGTATAAAATTAAATAAAATCTCACAATGTGTACTAATTCTTTTTTTTTTAGTTTTTGTAGAGAAAAAACAGGATAGGTTGCTAATACAGCCAGTTCTGTAGGAACTAATAGCATGCTTATGTTCTAATAGTACTGGAAAGCACTTTCCATTGAATTGAAATTAATTTTCAGAACATAATACAAGGCTCATTTAGAGTAGGTGCAAATGATTTTATAAGTTCTTACACTTCAAATGAATTTGCATGGTGAAGGGTAAACATTTGCTTTGTTAGTGCGTGTGTTTTGGATGGAAAATTCATTTATTTTTTTATGATATTTTTATTTCCAGATTTTCACTGTGGGCCGTTCTTTTTGTTTTGGGAAGGCTTCTCACCTTGATTCTGTCGGTCCTCACTTTTGGCTTTGGACTGGCAAGAGCAGAGGATCAGCAGCTGAATTTCAGTACTGGAAACTTTAATATCCTGGCTGTTAGGTATAGTAAAGCTGGGACAGTTCTTAAGCATGTGCTGTAAACCTGTGTTAAATACACCATATAAATGATATGGTATTAATTCTGAATGATTGTTTTCATGCAATCGATGGGATCAATAGGAATAGCTCATGTAACAAACTTTTAAGGCACAGTGAAGTGAATTGAATTATTTACAATCTACAGCTGAGAAATTGCAACTGGTTACTCTCTTTTGTCAAAAGAAACCCAAAATTAAAAGGAATATTCAATTACAAACACTAGTTTTAAATGTTTTAAAAATAGTAAATTTAATTCTAGAGATAATTGCAGTGAGTTTATCTATAGTGTCAAGGCATTATGTCCAGAGCATCTTTAGTCCTGGTTGAAGATTTCTGCCTTTTTCTCTGCCATTATGTCTCCTATTGCTGCTATGTGAAGCAGAATGTTCAGCCAACCACCTGATTTTCTTATGAATTAAATCCAAAAAAAGGATGTTATTGAAACATGGACAATATCAGCATTACTCTGCAGAATTGATATTCAGAATGGCAGGACACTCTTAAACCATTTTCAGCTATTGCTGCCTGGTACCTCAAGAATAATTATGAAAAAGACAGCAGGAAAGAAACCTCGTACTTCCCAGTTTTGATGGGCAAAGACTTCACTATCACTATATATCTAGTTTTGATCAGCTGTGCTTAAGCCCAGTTACCCCATGTGAGCAAACACTTGTATGGCTTAGAAAACAGATGTTACTAGGAGAAGGGGGTGGAAGTTGCTGAAAAAAATAACCTGAACAAAACTTTACTTGTAGAAATTCATGTTGTCTAGACGCAATCACTCTAATGTGTGACAAACTTAGTGATAAGACTACCTATGTTTTGTTTCTAGAATCAGTGTGCTGGCCTCCATCTGCATGACTCAAGCATTTATGATGTGGAAGTTCATTAATTTCCAGCTTCGGAGGTGGAGAGAGCATTCTTCTTCTCAGCCTCAGTCAGTGAAAAAGAAGTTCGTATCAGCTAAAGGAAAGACCTCCAGAAAAGAAAGAGGTTTGTAGTTCCAGTCTTTCTGTTGCCTTGACTTCTCAAAAACAACTTTGGGATATGAAGAGTCTTTTTTAATAGAGTTGCTAAAGAAGAATTTTATATTTAACTTGCAAGTGAGGTGACTCAGTTACAGAAGCAGTATTGATGAATTTTGCTGTGGGGAGAACTGATTTTTAAAAAGCCACTATATATTGTATGGGTTTTCTAATTGCCCAAATGAAGGAATTACTGTTTATTTAATGCAACATTATATTTTTGTTATCTTCAGTTTCAATCCTTGAACAAAATATGTCATGCTTATGTTTTGTTCCCTTATAAAAAGGAAACAGACACAATTTTAGATTTGTTCTCATAAAAAATTATTTGTAAAATTTTCTTGCAATGAATTTCAAGCTTGTTTTTTATTGCCACAAAATTCTGAGGTTTTAGGGCAGAGATGATTTGATGATCCACTTAGTAAATAGTCTTATGTTGGACTATTTTTCGAAAAACAGAATTTGATAGTTGTGTAAGGGGAGGTGATAACTACTTACTACTCTAAACCTGTGTTGAAGCATTTGGAGATGAACTGATGACTCCATGTTTGACTTTTTGATTATGTCACACTCTTTTTATGGAAAGGGCATGAAAGATGAACTGAATGCGCTTTCCTCCAAGAAAAATGATGTACTCTTTTATAAAAAGATAACGTGTCCCCATACTTATTTCTGTTGTAGTTCTGTGTATTTAGTTGCTAGCTTGAATAACTTCTGGACTTTTTTGAAACTGCTGAAGTTGTTTCAAAAGCTTTTTTCAGCATGATCTTTTGCTCCCAATAATGTATTACCAACCTATTCCACTTTTTGATACATTGACCATAATGTGTGTCAAGACCATTTTCACCAGGAACTGAAGTTTGTGGTGGGAGATCAATTCAGTTTGTTTTTTTTCTCAATTTCCCCCAAGTTTCTTCTTTATTAAAGTGATGTGATTTAGATTATCGCTGTATTCCCTTTAGATGATTTGTAATTATCACAACTTAACTTGTGTGGTGTCAGTGTTTTTTGTTTTCATCAGAAAATTCAGTAGGAATTTTTTTTTTTTTTAAATTGAGTGAAGGTATTTTCCTAAGTTAGAGCTTCATGTTCATTGCATACTCACTATGGTGTTTTTTTTACTTAAGTCTTTTATGTCACATAATTTTAAAATACAAAGTTCAGTGGTGTTTTAATCAGTGAGTCAAAAAGGTAGTAGCTTTTTAAAATCTAGTCTATTTCCTTCATGTAATTTGGTGAATTTGCTGGGTTTCATCCAACTTCAATGGACATTTGCAAGTGGTAAAGAGTGAAATAGTCTGTTAATTGGAGTTGTGGTTTAATTCACAAAATAATTAAACTATACCTATCTTGAAGGCTGAAGAATTTTGTTGCCTATTTTAAATAGGAAGAAAAGAATCTGTTCTTTCATATTCTTCTGTTTTGAGTATTCCTGTAGTATTTTCTGTTCAGAACACTTGCACAGAATGCAACAAAACAGTGTTTTTGAAAGAGTAAGATATGTAATTGAACTGTTTAAAACACTCCTTTTTTTTGTGGTTGAATGGATTTTTGGGAGCCAAGGCATAATAAAATTTGTTACTTTTAGGTTATGCTAAAAGCACGAAATGACAGTAGAAAAATCCTGCTGATTGTGTAGGTGGAGTACCCAGACACATGCGGATTCTTGTTCTTTGTTTTACTTAAGCTGTTTAAGAAAATATGATTTCAGTTAGCTGACATGAGTCTAGTTCATTATTGGTAAGCTTCTTTATTTAAAAATAACATTAACATTTTGAGAAGTATCCAAAGACCACCTTATGTAGGCTTAAAATGATGGTGTCATTTACAGCAAAGTGTGCTGGATAGGCTTTGACTGTTCATGCTCATGTGTGTTTCTGATTTTTTTTTTTTTAGTTGCTTGTTTGCACAAGTGGGAGCATTTGGGTCTAGTGGGGGAGAAAGGAAGGTCGATGGTTGTTTTTGTAGACTGTCCACACTCTGGTGATCTTCAACATATGAGCATGATGGAAAAATTAATTTAACCATTTACTTAAAAAAAAAAAGTATATATATAATTATATATTATAATTATAACCCCACCCACCCAAACAGCAACAGTTGCTTGAAGTCAGAATGATGCATAAGTCAGCGCAGAGGTGTTAAGTAGCAAGCATTATATCTGGCTATGCACTCTGCTCTTAGATCTGTTTTATAAATATGGTTACTGTATGGCATCCTCTGTTTCCTTGGTTGTGGTGACCCTGAATAAAGGGGGTACTTTTAATTCACTATGGTATCACGTTGCTCCATTTTACTCTAAAGCTGTATGCATTGTAAACCCACAGACTGTGTGCTTTAGGGCAGAGTTTTGCAAACAAATCGTCATTGTGGTACTTGAACAGATTAAAACTCTTGAGACCTTTAAGTTGGCCTAGAAGTGGAATAGGAGAGAGTTGCAGCTGGTAACACGTTCTTGGTTTGTATTCTTAGATAGGTGTCTGATCTTCTACTCTCTTTCCACATACACATGCTCATTGCAAATCTGAACTACGGTTTTACTTCTGTCCGTCTTATCTATGTACATGTCCTCATCGTAATAGGAATTCTGTCTATTAAAATACGTGTTTTAAAAATTGTACTTATTTGTGTATATAAAGGCTTTCCTATATATATGAAGTACTTGTAAAGGTAAGTGAAGGAGCGTAATTTTAGCAAGAATATGAAATAGATGGGACAAATAATTAAGACCTAGACAAGGGAATTGCATATATACCGTGCGTCTCCAAAATTTCACAGAACAGTCTTCTCTGTAGGTTGTGTTTTACTTTTTCACAGAATATCTTCTGAAATATTATAACTGGTCTTGATTTTCAGTCTCGGTGTATATAATGCACAGATTTCAGTGTCTGGCCACATCAGTAAAATGGAATTTATTGTAGTAAACGTTAAATTTTGCACTTTGTAAAAACTTCATTATAGTGTTGCATTCTGAATTATGAGGTTTAATGAGGAAGATACCTCAGAAAAGAAGCTAAAAGACTGTTTGCATAGAAAAATGTAAACATAAAAAATGTAAAAAAAATATAAAGCATCTTGTATTTAAAAAATGGTTTTTCCTTTTCTTATAGAAAACGGAATAAATGGAACAGTGACCTCAAATGGAGCAGACTCACCTCGCAGCAGGAAGGATAAATCCTCGTAAAACTGGGTTTTATTAAGTTAATTGACTAATGTCCCCAAAGAATCTGCTTTTTACATGGATGGCCCTTCAGCACTAGAGATATTATGGATTAAGGAAAATACTATTCATGTTTTTTGATTATCGATGTTGTTTTGAGAAACTTTTTTTAAAAAGCCATTTTGACTAAGGAAAAAGGTTTATCTCTCTTCAAAATGCTTGGGGGGAGGATTCAACACTTTTTAAAAAGTATTGACACTTTTTTAAACAATTACTGTGATGAAATAACTTACTTAATGAGGATCGCTGTTGCAATGTATTATTTCCCTCCAGTTTTTGTAATCTTGGTGATATATGCTGTTCTACCAACTTCACTTTTTCCAAGTTTCTCAAGAAGTATTGCAAAATTGAAGTAAAAACTTAGTATGCATTTTCAGATACTCTGACTTTTCAGTTAATTACCTTGACTCAAATTTATGTTTCAAATTCGGATTCCAAGACCACAACAATAGACCTCTTTATTTTGTAGTTACTAGCTGCACAATGTCTGCTCTTAGAATTGCCCCATATCATTAAAACAAAACTGAAATAATCAGCAATGTTGCAGAGTCTTCTTGTTTGTTGGTTAGAAATCTCTTACAAGGAACAAAAAACCTTTTGGAGATATAGCTTTTAGCACTTGAAAATTAGAAGGGAGCGTGTATGTTCATAGGAAGAGCTGATTTGAGTAGCACTGTTCACTTCTGTCTGTGCTTTTAAAGTGTACGTATCTTGGAGAATTAGTGTGCATTGGACCTTCTTTGGAAACTTGTCTGTCAGATTTTAGAGGGTGGAGATTCTTACGGTGTGTTGTGTTTGTTTTGGGAGGCAATTAAAGCCCCATGAAGAGGGAATTAAGTAGATGGATCAAGTTATGAGAAACATTCCTTTATTCTAACTGCTTTGCTTTGTTTCACCTCTGTTAGGAAATAGTTTGATTTCTCCTATATATATTTTTATGAAAAAATTATTTAAAAGCTACAGCTTCTTAAAACTGATTTATTGTGCCCTTTGCTACAACTGGAAAAAACGTAAATTTAAGATTTTTTTCCACTGTCTTTCAAAACTGTGTTCGGTTAGTTTTCCAGTTTAATATGCAGATAATGTTCCCTCTGTACGCTTTTGTGATGGGTGTAATTCAACCCATTGCACTTGAGATGAGTGAGAGATTTATTTCAGTCTTAAGAAGAAGTTGCTAAATTAGTCTATCAAGTTAACCCAAGTATTGAACTGCTTATTGATTGAGGAGTAATTATGAGCAATCAAGCTGATAAATAAAGTAATTTTAATTAAAACCTGTTATTATAATTGAGTTTATACCCAACAAAGTAATAAATCTGCATTCTGTATCTTCTACAATTCAACTGCTTACTATTCAGAATAAACGTTTCTAGTACAAAATCTTTTCTACAAGTAACCATTCTTCCATTGTTTAGTGCTATTTAGAATGATTGCAGTATAATTTATCATATGTTTCAGCTAATTACAGTCACAATTCCCAAGTTTTTTGTTCACAGCTCCTGAAATGGAGTTGGCAGACTTGTACTTGCTTTGCCTGAGAGCTCTGGGGCAGCATGCCCTGTAATATGCCCAGTCTGCTTCAGTAGAAGTAGCTATCCTATATCTTAATTTGAAGTGGTGGAACTGTGAGTCTGTCTGATAAGACCATGAAACTGAAAAATTGGAACTCAGAAATGTTGAGACAATTGTGTACATTATATACTCGCTGTCCAAAATCATGTTTCATGTCTGATGTTTCTAGAAAGACCTTCATAAATTCTGTGTGCCTTGCTCTCAACTTGTACCTTAAGCCAAGGGGGGCAAATTTTAAGTGTCTAGTCTGGTACTTTGACTCTGTGTCAGTTTGTGATATCTGGTTGTACTGAGGCTCTCAGAATCATGACACGGGGAGGAACAAATTATGAAGGGAGCATCTAAGGTACTTCTTGAGATCTTTAAGACTTATAGGACTCTGAGGGTTGTAATAGTTGTTTCCCTAAGGCAAACTGTTTCTTGTAAACCTCATTTTATGGCACAGCAGTCTTGAAATGTAAACTTCAGGTCAGTTTCCAAAAACTTCAAAAGAATATATTCTTGACTGTTAATACTGACATTGCTTTTTGTCTTGGCCTTATGGACAAACTTTCTTGGCCTTTGGACTTTAACAAAAGCACTTTTGTTTCCACAATGGCTTAATCTCCATCCTTGCCTTATAGGACTTGCTGCTGTCTGCCAAGTAATAGGAGTAATAACAGTTGTTTTAAAATTTGCATAGAGTGTTGGAAGCCAATATCTTCTGTCTTTTGTGTCATAACAAAAAATACATATTTATTATGTTTGATGAGGCAAAAGCAGTAATTTTTCATTTTCTACCTTGGGATGGAAACACTCATGAACTTTGAAGATTTTGAGACTTCTGTTTCCAGTTTGATATTGCTTGGTTTAGCATAAGATTGTTGTTTGGTTGGATAACTTCTTTTGAATTGCTTAAAACTGATTTTTAAATGTTATTGCATTTTTGGCACTTTGCTTGTAATCTGGAAATCAGTAAGCTGGAAGTCTAATGTTTTCTTAATTATGGAATCAGGAAAAATTGAAATGGAAATGGCTGAAGAGTTCCTTATTTTATTCCTCTGCATAATAAAATAATTTTTGCCTAGGCTGTAGTAATTTATCCTGGTAAATTGACAGGTCCCATGAAGAGAAAGCTTTGTCCATATAGATGGATTTGAATTGAATAATTATACAGTGAATAGGGTTTATTTGGTTTGGTTTTTTTCTTAAACCCCCTTCCTTTTGCCCCATATTGTCAGAACTTTTCAAGATTTAACAGATGATTTCATGCCTTTTTTGCCCCCCAAAATGTGTGTTTGTCTTCTATGTCAGAATCTACTATCAAAACTAGTGTTTTACTTCTAAAGTGATTATATGTAACTTCAAAGTACAAACAAGGAATGCAGAGCAGCTGAAATGAATTTTCAGTTTTAGTTTTCATCTGGACGCCTTCTCCTTGACTAGTTACAAAGACTGATTTCTCCTGTGTGAGTTATTCATAAATGTGGAAATACTCTTTGGAAATACTACTTTTCCTGTGGTCCCATGCCCAAACTTACGAATTATGAAGGAATTTGCCGAGCAGAGAAAATGCATAGACTATTTCTGCTAGCATTAGACTGAACATAAATTCAGTATGTTGGGATAATGCATTTAGAAAATCACCATTATTTGTAAGCATTTTATATTTTTCCTAAATAGTCTTTTTCTTCAAAAATTTTAATTGTGTTTATGGAATTATATTACCCAGAAATGTATTAAGCAGTGCAATACTCTGGTACAAGTAATTGGACTTCTGTGAGAAGGGTCAATACACATCTGCAGTCCTTTTGTTCTTTGAAGACTTCTGACTAACTGCACCTGAGGTGATTTTGTCAGGAGCAAAACTTGATGTTAAAGGGAAGGGAGCATTTTCATGGTCATGCTAAACTGAAAATAACGTGGCTTGCTTCAGAATTGGAGTTCTGACCTTTGCCTTGGCTAGCACAAGGCTTTCTAGTTGCATGGTGAGCTGGATCAGGGAGCTGGTGCAGGTGTTTGCTTGGGCTTTTTTCCACTGGGTTAGCTGCCTGATAGTAATCGCAGAGGCTCTCAAGTAGTTACGTATAAGCAAGAAGAAAAGATGCAGGGAAAAGATGAATCATGTTCCAAGGCAGCTAGCCCTTTCATTGGCATGTTGCTTAAAAATGACACTAGATTACAGTATGAGTTGGGAGATCTCTTGTAAAGGCTTCCAGTCATCGGTACCAGAAGGGAGTAGGTCTCTCCAGTGGCTCCTACATGCCAAATCTGTTAAGTATTAATGGATTTTTGGCAGATATTGTGGGGGAAGGGGAAATATTAATCATGCTTTACTGTACTGAGGTACCTTTTATCTGTCATCAAGGTTTCCAAGCAGTGCAAGATGATACTGATGGTGTAGAAATAGGAATTTTGTATATTGTCCTGGGTCAAAGAAAAACGATTACTTCCTTTAACAGCCAAGAAACTACAGCTTTTTTTGCTTTTTTGATGTGGGATTTTTTTTTCCCATGTAAAACCTTTATGTATTAAAGTAGGTCTTCCAGAGAGTTTTGCAAGAATTGCACTGTGTGCCTGTCTTGGTTCCTGGAGAGGGGAGGGTTGTTTGGTTTCCCTTGTTTTCCTGTTTTCAGGAAGTTCACCAGCTGATTCCTAGGTCATACTTGGGTTTGATTCCATTTGTGACTCATCCCTTTGGGCCTGTGTTGTAGATGATGGAGACTGGCAGCTTCAATAGGCTCCCTATGCAGTGTTGGTCATTGCTATCCTAATTGTTCTCTGTGGAAAATGTCAGTATTGACGGGACTAGAACACAAAGTAGAGACAGTTGTGATGTTTGTAATGTTTACGGGCTGGTCGGAGCCTGTATACCGAGACACTGTGTTTTGGGGAAGGAGGGGCTGTGGTTTAATGCCTGCAGGCTGTAGTAATAGTTATCTTCTTGTGCAAATATTTAGGTTACTTCTGGTGCAGGATATAAGAATGTCCTAGAAAATGAAGGCTTGGGGAATATTTAGAAGATCCTTTAAAAAGAATAAGACTTCAAAGGACTGACGTCAGTTATCATCTGTTCATCATATTTGAATTTCTTATGTTGTTAGCTGTGGAGTATCTTTAGAGCCCTGGATTAGCCCATGCTTCTTGGTTTGTTGGGGTTTTATATACTGTAGGTTGTGATGGATGTCTGGTGAGTATCCCTTCTTCCCACTGCTCCCTGAACTACTGCATTTTTGGTCTGATAAGCTTAGATCTCTACACATTAAGGAATTTTCTGTGCTCTTCAGAGCTAAAATAGGAACAGTGTTTCTGTTCCTAGATCAGACGTGCAAGCACATCCATGTGTTGGTTGTCATCAGAACCTCCTTAGTGGGAACTGAAATTCTTTATGATGAATATATTGCAATACAACTTCTATCCACAGAGCAAGTGCCATTGTGGATGAAATGGAACTGCTGTTAGCTTCTGCCACTATCAGTTCCCTTTGGTGAGAGAGAGGTGAGAATTGCTGGGCTCTAGCAGCAGTAGACTTTTTTCTGCCTTTTAGAGTTCTTTTGATTTTGCCAATTCAAAAGGCAACAACTATTATTTCTGGGTTTTTTAAAAAAAAAACAGCCTACTTTTGAATCCAATACACTTGATCTCTGTATGTCCTGTCACTTTTATTTTAGGTTTCTGCAAATACTTTAGTTTTATCCAGTTCAAGGTTGGCAAGTCTGTGATGTGAGTGCCAGAAATGACAACTCTTTTTTCTTCTTTTTGTGTTTGAAACTTTTTGCAGAATCAGAGCAGATAGAGTGTAGCTTTATAATTTGATAGCCTTTCAGTATTCATTATTTGTCTGTATTTATTTTGGTTAATGGTAGAGGTCAGGCATTGTCATGCAGCACAACAGTTGCTACTTCTTCATTCCACAGAGAAGAGTGTTAAGCAATTTGATGTACTGAATTGAAAAAAAATATATTAGTAAGTCTTGACTGGTTTAGCAGGAATTGACAGTCCTGGATGTTTTTCCTTTGCATATTGCAGTTCACTCTTACTGCCTTTCCCATTTAAGAAACTGGGCACTTAAAGTGTCTGAATCTCTAGACTGTAGTTTTGCTGTATACCACTCAACAAATTATGGTTTAGAACCTGAGTTTTGTGTCTCCATATGTTGGTTATAAATGTTGAAGAGTATATCTTGCATTGTAATTGACAGATAAAAATTCAACCCATGGTAATAAGAAGACTGCAACAGGGTAGGAATTACAACTCTTGAACTCCAGACTAGAAATCAAGCCAAAACTTAACTTGTGTTCTCACACAGGTGATTCCTCCTCTTTGTTTCTTGATAAATAATTATCTTTGTTTTGTTTATTTAGATTGTAAGTTCTTGTGGCAGGGGTTGTCTTTTGTGTGTGTGTGTGCGTGTGTTTATCCAGGACAATAAGGTCTGGAGCCCAATCTGTGGAAGCTGTAATAAGCAATCACCTTGTTATTGTTTTCCTGGATATCATAATAAAGAGTATCAAATTAAAACTGTGCTTGAATAGTCTGTTACAAAAATGAGGGTATGTAAATTGCATCTGGTCTTGCTTACAGTCCTGCAGCATCAGCAAGATACTGGTCAAAGACAAATACACTGGTTTTTTTGAGGGATATTCACTTGAACCAGTGAACACAGAAAATCTGCTTGGGCTGAAGGGGAATGGCTTGTAACTCGAACTGGAGCTTGCACAAAATTATCAGGAGTTCAGGATTGAGTTTCTCATCTTCTGTCAGCTTGAGAAACTACATTGGCCCTCTGTCTGGGGAAGGTGGGGTTTGTTTGCTGTAATGCTTGTGCAGCATTTTGTATCCTTTGAGTAGTGCTTTCGAGCTTGAGAGGGTAACCATGAACTTGGACACCATGAGCTGTGCTGGGCACTGTATGGTGTGGCCTGGGAGCTTGCTATTCCAGTGTCTCCACTCTCTTCAGCTAAACAACTTTTAAAACCTGCATAGGCTTCAGCTATACAGAAGAGTAAAATTTCATCCAATCTGAAGCTGAGCATCCACACTGCTCTATTGGGGATCTAGGCAACGTGGGACCTGAGGACTGTACCCAACTTAGGAAAAGTTAGACTCTTTTTAGGAAACTTTTACCATGAATGCTACTTTCCCCCGGGTTTGATTTGATACATGGTAGAGGCATTCACTACAGATCCCACTAGTTCTGTATTCAGTTCACCTCAAGATACATCAAGTTGTTGCTTTAGAGGAACTATTGAACTGCTTAAATAACTCTTAAAGACCTGAATTTGTAACTTGTAATTCCTCAAACTAATTGAATGAAAATGTTAAGTGAAGGTTAGTCTTTCATGAACACACATCTTGTTCTTGATTCCATTGTTAGACATCATAGCTTGAACTGTAGCTTAAAAAGAAATTCTGTTACAAAATCAGTGTAAAACACATAATTTTAAGAACCAGAGCTATCTTGCCATCATAGATACCTGTCAGGTAACTAAATCAACTGTCGGTGGTGAGGACAGGTAGATACTAATAGATAAGCGGCATCTAGGATGATTGTAATAACTCCTACTTTATCTGTCCCCTGCTGCACCTCACGATATCGTCATCTCATTCTACTGCCACTTCTGTAGTGATCCAGCAAATACGGATGGGAAGTGGAACAGATGCAGTCTTAGGAGCCAAGTCATGTGATGAGTTTGGGATGTGGGAAAAGCAGCCACTAGAGGCCACCAAAGTCTGTGACAGCTGCGTTTGAATTTGGGTGACTGGTAGCCAGTAAGCATATCTCCAGAGGCTCATGGTAATTTTTTGCCTTTTGAGAAGCATTTCTGCTGTAACTCAGAAAACAGAGCATTGGATTAAATTAGACCAAACTCCTTGTAGTTTTGTCATAGTAATAAAACCCATGTTCTATTCTTCGGGGCTTGGAAGGTGTCCTTATTTGGCCAGAAGCTACTTCCTCACTTCTGGTTGAGAGAACAGGATGTAGATGTCCAGTATTAAAGGTTTATCTTAACCCAAAAGTGCAACGCCTTAGATTAAAAGCAGCATTGAGAGTGCAAAATAAGCCTCAGATTATATCTGCTGTGATCAGTTTTGTAGACAAGTATGCAGTGCTGTGGCAGATGCTGATTTCTTTGCTTAATCCTTGGGGTGGGAGAAAGTACAGAAAACCTGCACTCTATTTCCACCAATTTTTAGTGCTTTCAAAACAATGTTATTATTAGAGAAACTTATAAAATTCTTTCCTGCACTGAAATTTCAGCTTTTATCTGCCAGTAGGAGGCCTTTGTTTGGTGGGAGTATTGTTTATGGACATCTCCCTTTAGATGCTGCAGGAGCCATATGAAAACTGCCTGCAGTAGTTAAATTCTCAGAAAATATCAGAAGTTGCATCTTACAGATTTTGTTTACAATATTAAGGAAGTATTTTGTTCTTTCAGCATATGTCCCATTTTATCTAGAAGTGGTTTGGTGTGACATTGGAAAACAGTGTAGTCCACTAATTTTTGTGGTTGTCTTTGGGGTAATTTTACCCTAGTCTGCCAAAAAAAACCAAAACAAACCAACAGACCTGCACTGGCTCTAGCTGTTCTGGGTCCTGGTAGGATTGCTTTTACTGATGGAAAGTAGTGCAGTGCAGGGAAATCTATCCCTGGAAGAAAAATAAGAAGTATGGCTCTCCTTCAGGAATGTCCTGGGACTTTGGTGGAGTCTGGGCAAAACTTTCCTGAACATCTGGATTTGGGGAGTCCTGGTGAGAGATGGCAAATACCTGAATTATATTATGAGCTGTAAATGTGCTTTGATTTGTAATTAATTAAATTGATGGCAATAGGTGGAGTGCCTGACTGGCCTGAGCACTGGCTGACCACACTGACTTCTGAGACAGACAATGTGCAAAATGTTAACTTGTGTGGTTCCACATCCATGGAGATACAGTTGAAAATGGGTCCCAAGACTTGCAGCACTTACATGGAGAAGGCATGAGGCCGAGCACTCTCCTCTTGCTGTTTCTATCACTTTGGAGATGAAGGGCTGCCCTGAGACCTGCAGGAATTCAGCAAGAGCCAGGAGCTGTGATTGTGCTGGAAGCAGTTGATTCCCTCAGGACCTGAATACATACCCCTATCTCACCACCACCAAGCCTACCCTGCTTCATGAGCTTCAGAGATTTGAAACTGAAACTTTTTAATTTGTAGCAATAAATGCAGCTCGGCAGCATGGGGGACATTAAGAGCCTCTGAGTAGAGGATAGAGTATGCCCCACCCTGGAGAGAATGATGTAAATCATCCTAATTCTTGGCACTGGTATTTAAATTTTGTTCATAGCATGCCATAAAAATAACTTTCAGACATTGTAAACTGTTTATCAAGAAAAGCCTCAGAAGCTTTCTGGAGGAAAATTTTTTAGAAGGTGAAAGAAACAGTTTCTAAAGGCAACATGAATGGTGCTATAGTTCTCTTGACCCTCTTTGCTTCTGCTCTCTCACTGTCCCCTCTTCCCCTTCTCTTACTCCCAAGTCAGGAAAGTCATGAGAATGAGCTCCTGTGTAGGCCAAAAGAAACTATGGTTAACCCTGGAGGTTCCTCTTACAGGGGACCCTGCCAGACTTCTCGTCTCCACAAAGCAAGGCTCCTTTGCAAAGAGCTGCTATCCTGGACCAACCCAAAGGACCATGTGCTCCAGTGTCTGGCATTTATGGCCCTTTAGGGAAGGGATGCAAAACTGTGAGATGGGTCCTGCTGTTTCATCTCCCACTTTCTGGCAGTCATCGCTTTACAGACTTCTGAAGCATCCGGTGAATCAAAACTGTAGAGGTTTTTTACTTTGTTTTTAATTTTTTATAGCCACCAATGGAAGTATTCTACATGCATTTGTATAATCCCCTTTGAACCCATTTAAATACTTGGCATCCACAATACTCAGTAAGTTACACAATTTAACTATGCCTTGTTTGGAAGAAGTATTTCCTGTGGCTTGTGCTTTAAACCTGATGATTTCCTTGTGTGAGTCTCAAGTAGTGAATAATCATTCCCTCTTCATCTCTTCAGTACTACGCTTGATTTTACGTTTCAAGGATGAGAGTTTCCCGTCTATTTAGTATTTTCTTGTGCAGAAATGGTTCTGTACATATCTGTGCCATCTTTTATATACCTTTTCTAGTTCACCTAAATGCTTCATTTTTTGCCTTCTAGGTTTTTTTAACTGTATTGGAAAGTAGAGCCTAACATTACATTCACTTCTAGATTTGATTTTTTTTTAAACTACTTTCTTCTGATACACATTTCACATCATAAAATCACAGAATGGTTTGGCTTGGAAGGGACCTTAAAGATCATTTAGTTCCAACCTCCCTGCTAACCTTTCACTAGACCAGGTTGCTCAGAGCCCTATCCAGCCTGGCCTTGAACATCTCTGGGTATGGAACATCCACAACTTCTCTGGGCAACCTGCTCCCTCATATTACAACCCTCACAGTAAAAAATTTCTTCCTAATATCTAAATCTACTCTCTTCTAGTTTAAATCTATTCCCCCTTGTCCTGTCACTACATGCTCTTTTAAAAAGTCCCTCTTTCTTGGAGATTCCCTTCAGATACTGGAAGGCTGCAATTAAGTCACCCTGAAGCCTTCTCTTTTCCAGTCTGAACAAACCCAATTCTCTCAACCTTTCCTTGTAGAACAGGTGCTCCACTTCTCTAATCATCTTGATGGGCCTCCTCTGGACTCATTCCAATAGGCTGATGCCCTTGCTGTGTTGGGGACCCCAGAGCTGGATGCAGTACTTCAGGTGGAGTCTTACAAGAGCAGAGGGACAGAATCATCTCCCTTGACCTGCTGGCCATGTTGCTTTTGATGCAGCCCAGAACACGGTTGGCTCTCTGGGCTGCAAGCACAAATTGACAGATCATATCCAGCCTCTCATCCACAGAATCATGTAATATCCTGAGTTGGACCCACAAGGACCATCGAGTCTGACTTTTAATCTTGCACAGGACCACCTCTGAGAGTCGCAACATGTGCCTGAGAGTATCCACCAGCATCCCCAAGTCCTTCTTGGCAGGCTTGCTCTTGATCTGTTCATCCCCCAGCCCATATTGATACCAGGAGTTGCTCCAACCCAGGTGAAGCACCTTGCACTTGGTCTTGTTAAACCTCATCAGATTGCCATGGGCCCACTTCTCAGGTTTGTCCAGATCCCTCTGGATGGCACCCTGTCCTAGGTAGTTTTGCTGCAGGAGTTTGCACATCACTTGAGTTGCATAACTACATTCCTAGAACACTGCAATATTCATTTTGGGACTTTGATCAGTGATACAACAGCTCTTCACAAGGAAAATAAACAGTGACTTGCCAACACAGAAGTGAAAGACTTTATCTTGAACGTAACCTGGTCTTCATCAGCCATGCTCACTCTCTAGCAGCCTCTTGGTTTTGTTTGTAATGCAGTGCCCATGCAGTGGTTGTTCCCTGTTGTTGTTCTTGTTGATGCCATCGAAACCTTTTTGAGATGATTTATCTACTGCTTTTCAACAGTACCATTTATATACAAGTGTATTACTGAAACTGGCCATAATACCTTAGTTCTGCAATATTTCAATATCACTGGATGTTTCAAAGGTCTGGATTCATGAGGTCCTGACAGCAGGCAGCGCAACAAATTAACCCTTTTTGGTGAGAGTGCTGCCTAAGTGCCCTCATTGCTGGGAGTAGCTTGAGTTTGTTTCACTGGAGATCAGCTGGTTCATAAAGGGTCATAACTAATTTACAAAATAAAATTTTTAGAGACAAAAATCTTCAAGATAGAGCTACATTATTAGTTGTTATGCTTGCTTGTTTTGTCCTTTTCCCATTTGACTAGTCCTTTGTCCATGGTGATTTCATAAAATACAAAGCTGTTTTCTTCCAGTGAGGAACTACTGTTCCAAGCAACGTGGTTTGATCACCCCAACATCAGCTAGCCCATGCTTCCAAGGGCAGACTTAGATCTGACAGCAAATACCTCAGTCTTTTTGTGAACCTTGGAATAGTCATTTTAAACTTCCTACGTGCTTCTCTTTAAATAGTGGCTCATATTTAGCTCACATAGATACTAGGACACTGACTTAAGGGTCTGTGACCTACAAATGCGTTTTATCTGCTGTGCCTTGCAACTGCTGCCCTAAAGAAAAACAGTAAGGCCTTGGCCAGATTCATGGGGAAGGCTGTCAAAAATCACCAAGAACTTCAAAAGCAGATTTTTCTACTCAAGACATACTGTGATGAAAACAAGATGCTGTGCTGTAGTGCTTTGGATTTGCCATACTTTCAACTGGGAATCCTTTGACCTGGATATCTGAATGACACTGTGAGTTAAAATAGCACATCTGCTCTAGAATAGCTAGTGTCCTCAGGACTTGCATCTAAATGTGATAAAAGATGATCAATATATCGGACAAGGCAAACTGAAGAAGCAGTATGTTCTCATTTTACAGCAGGAGAAATGAAGCTGATGATCCAAAGGCTTTTGTGACACCATGGAGAACCAAGCATGAATTACAGTTCGACCACTGGATGTGTACACTGGAACTGTTGCCTCAGATGTGTTGTTAAAATTCATCTGAAGCCGGAAGATGTGTTATTTTTGTTTGTTTGGTTGGGGGTTTTTTAAGAGGAATTAGAAAGAAGAAATTAAGAAGGTCTGGGGTTTGAGAAGCCTTCTGATAACCAAGGCCTAGAGACTGTGGGGTGTCAATGTTCAGATGAGCTTGCAAGTGCCTACAGCAAAAAGAAGAACTTTGTTCTGGAAGTCACATGCCTTCGAGGAAGCTGCTGACTTCAACACTCAGGATCTGAGGTACAGAACAGCCATTTGTACTACTCCAAAAGTGTCCCCAGAGGACTAAAAACTTTTTCAGGGCTTTTCCCCCTACTCTGGCACACGGTCCCTTTTCCATGCCTGCAGCTATGAGCAACATTTGTATCTGGGCCTGTAATTTGGTGCGGTTTGGGACTTCCAAGTTCTCCAGTGCCTCTACAGTTTTTGGCAGCAGCAGAGTTGCTAAGCGGCTGAACCTTTTGATCTCCGTTCAGCCTGCAAATGAACATTTCATCCAACACCTCCATACCTGTGTTCCACAGAACAATCAGACCCTTGATTGCCTCCTCCCTCCCTTCCTCCCTCCCAAACTGGGCACAGCAGAGTAGCTCCACAGTGGATGACTATACTTCCAGCAGCGTCTGGAGAACTATAAATAGCCTTAAATAAATGTGCGTAAGGATCCAGTGTATTGTCTGAATGAGCTAAAATTAGATTTCTTTAATGTTTGTGCATCAGTCTTCCTTTGCTGCAGGAAAATGAATTTATTTCCAAAGTATTTAAGCTTGAATTATGGTTCCTTAAGCATGGGGGAGGGTGGGGAGGCTGCTTGAGGGGAAACTCCTGTTGGGATGGGTCTAGTTTTCTTATAAGAACAAGATCAGCTGCAGTCACTACTGAGGGGGAAAAAAGCAGCCGCAAGCTCCTGGAAAGCATGGACATATGTAGTTGCAGTTTGTTCCCAAAATATCACCTTTATAGTCTATCTATTTTCCTCTTTTGAGTGCATTTGCCCTTCGAATACAACAAACGTTTTGAAAGAGTTTTACAGAAGGTGGGATGGAAAAGTCCCAGAGAGCACATTTTCTTTTTTCTCACCTGGGATTAAATGACATTGTATGTCCTACGTTCAAGGTATTTTAGTTCTTGATCTCCAACCATTCTTTGCAACATACAACATTAGCTATGTATTTTAGATAAATTTGAATGTTTCCTGATATCAGCTGGAAATACTTGTTAGCTGTTACTCCTGTGAATAAGCATATTACTCATACTATATAATGAAATAATGCTTTCTTTTTCAAATAACTTGCTATTGAGTCAAGAGAACATAAATTTCAATAATTTCAGTCTTCTATTCTTATCTTCACTCTCCAGTGGGTTTGGGGAGGAATTTATTGAATGCTGATATTTCATATAAAAATTCAAATATACTTGGCTTTTAAAATAAATTGTGATTTGTTAACAATGAAAGCATAGAAAACAATTAATTGTTCTGTTGTTTAAATTGCAGCTTGACTGGAAGTAGTACTGTTTTGTTGGGGTTTTGTTTGGTCTATACAAATCTGTTTATGCATAATCTGTGTAAAGAAGGAACGACTGCACTGAGACAAAATGAGAGGCATCCTCTGGTTTGCTATCAAGCTGGAAACCAGGGCAAAGGAGGGGGCTCTGAGGCATTAGGGTGCATTAGTACAGCTCTATTAAAGAGCAGTAATAACACATCTTGTGTATCCTTACATGAGTAAGGGACTCTGTCATTACAGTCTATGTTGGATTTATAATGGCCATTCAGGTGAATTAACAGATAAGTTGATGAGGTCTCTGGATCCCCCCAAAGTCTTGAAATGCTCAAAGAAACTTTTGTATAGGATTCTGCATACCCTGAGAAGAGATTTAAGAGTGTGTGTTAGTCCTGTCAAGGGATCCAGTAGTTTCACGTCTGTAATTTCTAAGCTAGTCTGTGAGTTTAACTATTAGTTATCTAGAGGGCAACAGTTCAACCAGTGTTTGCATATGAAAAACTCAATCCCTTACAGCCTTTTTTGTATGGAGTTGTAGATTTCTTCCTATAGGATTCCAGTCTTCTTTTCTGTTTTTATCAGCCTTTTTAGGGAGATATATTTTTTAGCCTTTTAGCACAAATATAAGGTGAAATTGTCTGTTCAGAGTGAACTCTGTGCAAGGTGTATTATTGTATTCCTAATTTTACATGCGTGAATTCGTATGTCACTGTGCATTGAGATGTAAATCTAGGCGAAAAATCCTTTCTTCCCTGAATTTTCATGCAAAGATCTGCAGTGCCGCTAAATTAGCAACAGTGAGCTTTAACCACACGAGGGAGTGATGTTTATCTGCACTGGGAACGCTGCAGTCACTAGCAAGGCTTAACGTTAATTTACAAGGTTAAAAGTCTTTATTTTCAGTTTTTATCACTGTTCCGTCGTGATTTTCCTATGTTTTTTGGCAATGTGCATGATAAAAAGAATGTAAGCGAAAAGGATAAAGCGCAACATAGTTGATTACGAACCTCCAACTACATCAACTTTCACCTGAAAATGGCAGAGAGGTTTAGAGCAGAGTGAATCCGCCGAACCCTGGGTACTTAATGCTGAGCCTACAGCCTAGTGGAGGTAGCACTTCTGTCAGAGGATATCTCTAGCAGAGTTGAAAGCTGCAGCCACATCTCCTGATTCTCCAGAGCTATGCTTTCCTTTCTTATTCCCTTCTGCTCCCTTGGAGGCAGCAATTGGAAATACAATTTTATTTTATAATTTACTCAATAGCAAATGAGTTCAGAAAACAAATTACTGTCTCTTGCTGCTGCAGTCTGCTGGTGCATTTTTTTTCTTAGGGTTTTCATTGGGCTTTTTTGGTTTGTTTTCCCCTAAAATATTCCAGTTAATCTATTAAACAGTTTGTCCCGGACACCGGTCACTTTTTTAGGTGATTCCTGAGCTGGGATACAAGTACCTGCAGAGGGGAATGCCAAAGGGCTAAGAAGGGGGTCTGGTTACCTCCACCAGCTACAGGCTAATGAACGTACATCCAGTTGTGCAACAGCAGTCCTAAAACAAAACAAAATGGAAGCAGCAGATTGAATGTGGCTAGTTGCTGTGGGGGACTGTTGGAGATAAAAGGCTTGAAAATGCAAAAGTGAGAGCAGTATGGAAAGGAGGGGTGAGCAGCAAGGTTTGACAGCTGTTCAGGGAAGTGCTAAAGCATGAGAAGAAGTCTTCTGCTGTTCAGCCTGAGGTCCTGGGGTGAGAACCTGGTAGGGAGGGCTGGTGTCCCAGTTTGCTGCAGGGAGGGAGTGACTCTCTCGAAAAGAAGAGATGTAAGAGCTGGTCAGCCTGAAACTGGGGAGTGGCCTCCACTCACTCTTAAGAATTCTCAGATTTGTAGGTATCTGTAGGCTGCTGTATGTACCCACATTGTGAATACTGGTCTGAGTTAGAAGGCTATCTGCTGCCTCCTTAATAAAAAAAATCTCAGTGATCTGTCAGTAGATAGTGACATGGCTTAACAGAAAATTCCTACTGTCAATATGCACTCATCCGAGCTCCTTCTGAAGTCCAGGTGTGCTTCCTTGTCTTACCAAATGAATAAGGCTTAAGTAAAGTTTAGAAGTGGTGTTATAAATGAAAGACATTGCCATTCTTTTGTTTTTGTTTTCCTTATATGCCATTTTGCATTTTGTTTTCATGAAATGAATCTTGCTTGGGTTGTTTTTTTTAATGTACCTTCCTTTCCATAGCAGACTAGAGAGCTGGTCTGTAATACAGAGGCATCACACTCTTAATGGCAGCCTTGTCACTGTTCATGGGTTGTCTTCTCTGGCGAAAATGAGAAATGACATGTATTTTGCAGTGGCATAGCTGCAGCAGCCCCTGCTAGCCTGGTACAGCCACTGGACACACAACAGTGCTGTCTTCCTCTGGAAGAGTTTCTGCATTTTTTTGGAGTGGGACAAAAGGAAAGGCCATGGGCAGCTTGGTCTGAGAGAGGGGGTTGTTTTCTGGGTTCTTACAAGTGCACCCAGTAGTGCTGCACACTCTTTCCAAGCTTTCACAGGGGCTATCAAACAAAACTATGATGGCCTGTTAGTTCAAAATCCAGTTTTCAGACAATAACAGCACATCTGAATTTGTTTCTTCTGAGCTCATGATGTTAAGGCAGTTCTTTTCCTGCTATAAGATGAACGCAACTGAATTTTATTTTGTGTCCATGCCTACAGTATGAAATGATGAGGAACGAATGCACCTCTGGCAATGTGCTCAGGGTAAGTAAGGCTGTAGATGGTCGATTAAGCTAGGGAATTCAGTAGAAGTTTAAGTATTTGCATATGATAGAATTGGCCGCTGTTAGAGGGTTTTATTACAGGGTTTGATCTAAGTTATAATAAGAGTCTGAGCCTGGAAACAGAAAATGGTCCTTCCCACCAACAAAGCTGTATGCATTTTTGACAGCCAACATGACCAAAAGTGCTGGAACTTCCCAATGGGTGTATCCCAAAGAAGAAATTTTTGTAGTACAACCAGAAATATGCTTTAAATCAGAAAGACTGGGTAATTTTGATCTGCTTTTCTTTACATAAAGAAACTTGGCCTTAGTCAGAAGATTCTTTGTACTAAGCTAGTTTTTTATCTATTCTAGCTGTTTAGATGATTGATTGTTTTTCTGTCTCATGGATGCTTGGTTGCTTAAGAGATAGGTGTTTAATTCAATAACAGATAGATAGAATCATTTAGGTTGGAAAACATCTTTAGGATCGAGTCCAGCCATTAGCAAAACACTGCCAAGCCCACTACTAAACCATGTCTCTAAGTGCTGCATCTATACCCCCAGGAACAGTGCCTCAACCACTTCCCTGAGCAGCCTATTCCAGTGCTTGACACACCTTCTGGTGAAGAAATTTTTCCTAATATCTGTTCTAAACTTCCCTTGGCGCAACTTTGAGACACGGTTAGTTCAGATGCCATTCTCTCTTTTACAACTGATTTGTAGGAAACTAAGTTATCGTGGGAGTTTGCGTGCCTAAGAGATCTTTCTGAAAACACAGATCTCCTCCAGCACCTCTGGACCAGGGGAGCTGTATCCTCAGTCATTTTGATATTACTGCAGGTATGATAGTGTGGCTTTTCTTGTAGCAAAGGCAGTGGTGAGAGGGAGAAAAAGAGAATAGAATCACATGTCCCATTAGTCATCTTTGTTGTATGAAAATGCTAGTTCTAAGAAAGATAGAGGCAAGCTAGGCCTTTACTCTTTGTTTTTCTCTATAAAATACCAGCTTTGATTCACAAACACACTGCTAGAAAGTTCCTGACAGCGTCACTTGGAGAACATGGAAAAGAGTAATGACAGTTTAGAAATGTTTTAGCAAACCAGTTATGGAGGGGAAACACTTTCTAGTGGAATACTCAAGAAGACAGTTACAGGTGCTGGTGACCAGAAGTTTGAATATGGTTTGGAAAACAAAACTTCATAGGTGCAAAGTTTTAATCTCCCTGGAAAGCAAGCAAAAACGGACACAAATAAGCAAAGAACCAAACAAAAATGTGCCAACAAAACAAAAACAAACCAACCAAAACAAAAAGAAAAAGCAAACAGAAAACCTCAACCCAAAACAAAATACTGCTTGGCTGATAGGTAAGAGAGAGTTAGTTTCAGTACTCTCAGGATATCTTGGTTCACTTTTAGGGATGCTGAAGAAAGGTTGGCATGGTGAAAGCAGAAGCAGTGCTTCCATGGGGAAAGGAGGAATCTTTCAAGTTCAGCTTTACCAGTCCCATGACTTCAAGTGCTCCTGTTGTGCTCAGACACCGTCTTCTCTCTTGCTAGAGATTAAATGATGAAAGAATAAAATCATTTTTCATAATATTGCTCATGCTACTGAAATGCAGCTGTGAAGTGCACAACCTTTCTCTTGTTTGTAGCGAAAGACTTCCAGTGTCGTATGGTCAATCATTACTAATGAGGCATCATAAATATAAAGACAGTAACAAATCAATACTCACCAAAAAGCTTAACAAAACAAACTTGCTGTATTTCTAATTGCACTTTTAATTCCAGAGAAACTTGGGGAGTTTTAGTATCAGGAGGGTTGTTTCACTGATGACTGAATCACAGCCACTTCTGCTTCAAAGAGCAGTATCAGTTTGACAACTCAGAGCTTTATTGCTCAACAGCTTCGAGCAGGAAGAGGAGACGATAGTCATCTTGGAGGAGTCTGAGGACAGCTAACAAAGCTGGAGTCTGGCCAGGAGCCTGAGCTAGGCTGTCTTGCTGAAAGACCTGTGCCAAAGTCTTTCCCTTCACCCACAGTCATCCAGGCAATTCACATTTTGGTCTAGTTCTGTAAATTCTGACTGTTTTTTACTTGTTGGAAACCTTCTTTTAAATACCTGTGATCTAAAAATAGGACTTACAATGCAAAAGCAGGGAAATTTTTTTTCTCAGTCACTAGGTGCTTCTGGGTATGCTCATTTTAGACATGTTGTTCACATGTCAGCTGGATGCTTTAATGCTGTGACTACCCTAGCTCATCTCCAGTTGCTGTTCAAAAGCACGCTGGAGAGAGCAGAGTGCTCTGCTATAGTCCTAGGCAAGCAAAAACTTATAGAGATTATATGAATGTTAGACAATTCTGTTTTCTTCTTGTTCCAATCTTACATGTTTCTGCTTTATATATTTACACCAATGGAACAAACAGCCAGTGTTAAACTCCATAGGGTCCCCACTGGCTTGACGATTACATACTTTCCACACTCAAGGAACCCATGGTACCTTGAAATACAACTTGCCCAGAGTAGATCTGGGAATTTAGCATAGAACTTATTTTACCACTACATCAAACTTTATCCTTTTCCCTGTTTTACCTTTTACCTTTCTTAATTTTCCTGTTGGGTCCCAGTTTGGGTCCCCATAAAGGATCTTAGATTGGATGGGTTGTATTACTTAGGATTCAAAATGAATCAATATAGCTATACTGCTCCAGATGGTTTTGGGTTTGGATTTTTTTGCAATTTTTTGGGGTTTGGTTCCCCCCCCCCCAGTTTTCTAGCGTTTCCCAGGTCTTCTAGCACTCCAAATGCTGAAGAGTTGTTTCTATACAGGGTAGAAAAGCTACAAAAGTATAGCAGCTAAAACAAAAGTCCTCAAATTCCTGTACCTGTCCTTATGTTGCTGTAGTCTTTCTGAGAATCAGACCAGGCTTTTTTAATCTCCACCTCTTTTCTGCATCTTCATCTCTGCAGATACACCCTACTTGAGTAACTTTCCACTTATAGAAAAACAGCCCAGATTTCTGTGCAGTGCATCAGCCTCACTCAGGAGGTGATGTTAATAAAACAGCATTACAATGGTAAAGCATTATTCTCCATCTGTCTCTCATTTCAGAATCCTTTTAATTTGTGTTGTTATTGTGTTTATATTCCAGATTATGTTAAGAATATTCATAAAAGCAGACTTATATGACCTTTCAAACTCTAGTAAACTGAAAAAAAATTAAAACATTCACTTTTGTTACAGCAAAGTGTTAAAGATTGTTTTCACCTTTGGCAGAGAGAAAGATGAGTGCTTTGCATCTGTTGAGCAAAGTGGTGGAAAGGCAACTCTCCTCTTCACTGTAACTGACTCAAAGAATGACCTAGGGGCAAAATTATTTAACTGCAGGTTTATACACCTGGTAAAGCAGTGGTTGGTATCAGTGATGCCTATTGCTCCCAGCTGCAGTCACTCTCTGATGCGGAACAATGATATGTTATGTCTTAAAGATGCAGGAAACAGGACTCACAGGCCTCAGATTTCTGATATTCACAGAGGACTTCTGAATGCCCTGATTTTTTGTCACTCTTCTTGATGCCATCTGCCTTTAAGATGCCTGTCTGTAACACTAACTGCCAGCCCAACTTCTTAAATGCTCCTTTCAGGATTTCAACTTGGCTTCACAGAAAAAGATAATCAAAAATATTAATGAGGTTTTGAAATGTCTGAATCTTTATGAAGCATTTTGAGTTTATTAGCAGAAAAGCATTAGAAACAACTGTGAAAGTATTAGGAAACAATACTGCGTAACACACAAAGCATTTGGCTAGGACAGACTCTGCCTGTGCCATTCACTCAGTATATGCTGTCAAACACTTTTCTTTGTTGCCTACAGTACAAAAGAGATTTTTACACCTTTAAAGTATATGAATTGTGTTCTATTTCATATTTGAAACCAGCAACAGGGTTGCCTAAAGGAATTTAGAAATCTTGGACCTGCAAATTCTTGGCCACAGTCCAGCATCTTCTAAGACCTCAGATGGTTAACTGGCACATGCATCATGAGTGGGTCAGGTTGTCTTCATCATGCTGAAGATGAAGGTTGATACTGCTCACAGGGAGCCCAGTGTCAGGTTTATTGTATGTGGATAGATTTAGTGATGCAACTCTTTTACGTGTATGCAGGTCTATCTCCAGAAAGACATGTTCTAAGGGGGAAAGCTCTGTCCCCTGTGCTTTTTCTGGGCTATGGTGGGAGTTTTTTGTCATATACTATGAAATCACATAGTATTTGCTATGTCTGGCAGCAATATTGCAAAAATGGGAGCTCTCCAAATCAGTGCTCAGGCTCTAGAATTCAAGCCCTTGCCTTAAGATGACACCGCTTAGTTAAGGAGTCCCCCTAGCCATGTGAGGAATGGTTTTCACAATAGGAATTTTTCATGGCCCTTACCTTAGGTTACTGAGAAGGGCCCTGGTTCTTTTACATCTTTTGCCATGCTCCCTTTGCAAAATTGAAATCTTTTGAGTTGTATCTTATAAGTATATATAAAATATAAGTTAATTCTAATTATATATATAAAAACAAGTGTCAAAATAGTCACATAGCAAAGGAAAAGAAAAATGAAACATATCAAAATGTAGGAGAAAAGCCTATGAAAAGACTGCATGCATATGTATGAATGTATAGATGTACATACACATACACACACACATTTTTGGATGTTTTCTGGTTGCGTCTCAGTCACAGCTACAATGTATTCAGTGTGTTTAGGTGATTGGTTTCCTTGTGATGCTTTTGAATTATATATAAATAATACTGTTTGAAATAGATAGCTGCTATGGATCAGGAAAGAACTTCTTCAAAATGACACAGAGAATTTCTTGGAAATCTGTCTCACTTACTTTTTTGTAAAGCAGTTATTTTTGGTTTCTCTTTGAAAACCACCTGTCAGCATAAAAGCAACATTTTTATGTCAATGATTGTGTCAGAGTTTGTGTACTGTAGATTTACTCTCTTTCTTCTAGTGGAAGTTTTCTCATAAACAACTACTATATATATCTCTATATTTATGTAAAACATAATTCAATTTTATTTTTTTAAGCAAAATATTCTGTATTTCATGAGGTTAGGGATTGTTTTTGCCAAGAGACTGGTCTTTGCCACTTGTAAAAGTCATTACCCTACTGCCTTCAGTCAAGATGGCCAAGTGCAACCTACCGAATTGCTGTCCTGTGGAAATGTGTTTATTTTTCCAAGAGGTGATTGTAGCTCCCAAAATAGCTTCTGTATGACTGTGTAGTAAATTTTAGATTTGCCAGTCTTGGCACTATCCTTTCAAATAATTTACTTCCTCCTCCATACTACTTCAATGATATGTTTAATGAGTGTATGTCTCAACCAGTCACAAGGACAATTTGAGTTCATCTCATTTCCTGGTGAACATCCAGCCTTCAGTGAAATGAGCTTTTCTGCATTTTAAGTTGTGTGCAAGCTTTCACTTGCATTTATTAGCACTTCCTAAGATCAGTCAGTGGGTATTATAGCAGCAAGTCAAGAAGAAGACTTTTATTCTATTAATTCTTGAGTGAGAAGGAAACAGGAAATAAAATCATAATGTGTATTTTTACTTCTCCTGTAGTATTAATACTGCTAAAGTGGGTACTGCAAATCAAGCTTGACTGCTTTTATTCTAATAGGACCATAAAATGCTTGTGTTTAACCCCAGACAGCAACTCAGCCCCACGCACCCATTCACTCTCTCCCTCCCCACAGTGGGATCAGGGAGAGAATTGGAAGGGTAAAAGTGAGAAAACTCATGGGTTGAGATAAAGACAATTTAATGGGTAAAGCCAAAGTAACCCACACAAGCAAAGCAAAACAAGGAATTAATACACCTCTTCCCATGGGCAGGCAGGTGTTCAGTCATGCCCAGGAAAGCAGGGCTCCATCATGTGTAATGGTGACTTCCCACCCTTACTCCTTCTTCCCTCCACTTTGTATACGGAGCATGACATCGTATGGTACGGAGTATCCCTGTGGTCAGCTGGGGTCAGCTGCCCCAGCTGTGTCCCCTCCCAACTGCTTGTGTACCCCAAGCCTGCTTGCTGCTGGGGTGGGGTGAGAAGCAGAAAAGGCCTTGACTCTGTGCAAGCACTGATCAGCAATAGCTAAAACATCTCTGTGCTATTGACACTGTTTCCAGCACAAATCAGTCTCATAGCAGCCACTATGAAGAAAATTGATTCTACCACAGTCAAAAACCAGAACAATCTTTTTCACCAAAAAGACAGAGAGGTATAAAAAATTGGTGGAAATTTTGTGAGAAAACAGGGGAGATATCTCAAAGAATTCATTAGTGATTGGGAGCAAAAATACATTACAGGGAGGTTGCAACATGAAAAAAGCATCAGAAATGGAGAGAAAGCACAAGAAAGGCTAATGAAACGGGAAGTTCTACCTGAGCAAGGCCAGCAGTTAGAGGGATGGGCCTCCTTGCAGCTTGATTAAGATTGTGAATCCTGATGAAGTCACACTCTTTATTAGAGATGCATTGTACAGTATTTTCCCTTCCTGCAGAACAGTCTCATTAAGCATTTCCCTCCATGGGACCCTTGTGTGGACTTTCTTGTTTATCTTTGACAAATTACAGCATCCTTCTTGCCTCATGGGACAGAAGCCAAGGTGCCTTCTGAAGAGGATATATCCCTTGTCCTGCCAGGGGATGGAAAAGAAGCAGTGACTGTCTTTGGAAAGAGTGGCCAGTGGCCTGGGACCACACTGCTGAGAGCAATGGGAGGTGACAGCTGTTTGGAGAGAGGATATTCCTCAGTAGGGTCCCATCCAGAGCTCTATTTATCAGGGCTTCACCGAGGACAAATGTTTGGGGCTGGAGAGCAAAGGACTGTGGGGCAGAAGGAATTTTCTGCTCATAAGATCTCAGCACTTTTCAGCTCTCTAGGGAAGACCTAAACTTTATGGATATAATCACTTGGGATGGTGCAAGTGTGATGCTGTCTTCTGCAAGATCTCATTTTAGAAACAAATTTTATCTCATGGTTGTCCTTGTCAGAAATTAAGTAACAGGCCTGTTCTTATTCTCAAAAAATTACTTGTGGTCGCAAATTATTACTTTCTTCATTTTGGGAAAGAGATTTTAGTTGAAATACCACAAAAACTGAGTTGCTGCTTTACTGATAAGGTAATGTTTATATTTACTTGTGGACTGTCTCTATAACATCAGCTAAAGACAGGCAGCAAATCTTATAGTCAACAAAAACACAAATACCTTCCACCTTTCTTTTCAGCTTATAGTCATGTCCTATATACTGAGTTATGATAATTAGTAAGAGAAAAATCCTTCAAAAAATGCTGAAAGCCTGACTTATTCTTATATTGGTAAAGCTTCTCTAATTTCTCAGCTGTCTTGCAGCTTCAGAGAAAATTCAGAGTACCAGCAGAGTAAGCATAGTGTGGGAGGGGTTCAGCTGAAGCATAAATTAACTGTATTTCATTTCCCCTTAATAAAGAATTTCAGTTTTTCCACAGCTAACTGTATAATCAATTTGATCCCCTGCTGGCTTGCTAACTCACTGTTGGCTTTGCTTCAATAATATCAAGCCTGTAATGAGGGAAATGGGAGGCTCTAATCACACAGAGGAGAAATAAGCAGCTGCAATTGAACATGTAGTTTAGCTGTGCAGAATTTTGCTGTGGCTTTTATCGCTGAAGAGCTCAAATATGTTTCCCCCCATGTCCACCTTGCTTTGGAGACTAAAAACCAGTGTACTCTTGCAGACTCATTAATCATATTTCACTGACTGGGTGACACTAAATACTTAATTCCTATTCAGTTTTCGGCAGCCTTTAGCTTACTCCTTCGTCTCTGTAAAGTTTTAGCTGTAAGCTGTACGTGCGTAGCCAGGGTGCATTGCAGTTCTGCTTTGCTGTATTAGTAATGTGACATAATTCATTTCATTCTGATGTGAAATTGTTAGTCGAAATATGCTTTAATTGTAACATTATTGTCCCACAAGTCTGGGAGAGATTATAAAGAAGAAAAAAAAAAAGGTATAATAGCTGCTGAGTTTGTTTTTCCTGCCTTCACCATGACTAGAAATTATACCCTGTGTTAAGGGTTTGTTCAGTTACTCACTTGTAATTCCACATTTTTTTCCAACACTTTGGGTATACAAGACACAAGTTAAACATACAAGATAAACAGAGATTATCTTTAGTCACAGTATCGCCAGACAAAAGACTCTTCTGAGCTAGCAGTCCCCACCCCTACATTTCTATTTCTGCTCTTCATTCTAAATGCTCTACTTCTAGTTGCAGATAATCTGACTGGCAGAACTCTGCAAAAAGGAAAGTCTTTGTGTCAAATTAAGTGTACTTTTTTTCTTCCCTCCATTTTTTGTTTGACTTCAGCATTGGTGGGGGAATGACTTCAGCTTCATATCTGAATTTTTTTGCCTTTTTTTTTTTTTGTGCTAGTGCAGGGGGGGAATAACTGGGAAGAAGAGGTGGGGGGTAAAGTTCAATTTTAGTTTTCTGCGTCATTTGATCTCATTTTGACTTGTGGTCACGTGATCAGGCAGAAGTCAGCACAAGGAGAGGTAGCGTGGGGGAGACTGAGTCAATGTCAGAAAAGACTACAAGAAAAGTAAAGATCATTAATTAAAATGGGGTTTTGTCTACTTTTCTGCATGTCCGTCTTCCCCCCACCACCACCCCCCGGCCCCGGTTATGAATATAAAATTACAGTTCATAAAAAATTTCTTGTTGCTTCTTGTCTTCTTTTGGAATCCCATATGTTCAGAGTCCTGATAAAAGAAGGGTTTTTTTATTGCACACAAGCATCACAAATCAATATTGCTGCAAAGGTATCTGCCTATTTTCTATGTCCTTGATGATGTCATTCCAGTATATGTACCCTGTTTATGATGAACACTTTAAAAACAAAGTGATGTAAATGTAATTAGGAAAACAATCTTACTTTGATTTATAAACAGGATGAAGCTTACCATTGATTTCTATCAATGTAATACATCTTACAGTGCATAAAATGGTCCTCATTTTGAGAGGAAAGGGGTAAGAACTCACTCATCACCTCTTTTATTCTGGTTTTGAATGGCTGTCTCACTGTGTGTGCATTCAGGCAGCCGTGTGAACACCTGGGTGCCTGCTCAGGTATCAGGGAGCTCACTGAAGATGGGATGGCTCATTGCCTTCATGCTCCTTCAGTCCCAGAGGACCATGTTGTTGCCCATGGTGCCGGAGCTCTGTTTCTGCTGCTACTGTGTTTGGGCAGAACCCATTAGATATAGTTCAAAAACAGAGCACAGAAGAAATCCTGTGGACTACAGCCTGGCAGGGTGGAGTCCTGGAGATGCTGTTCAGAGCCAAGCAACAGCTGGAGGTGCCATGCAGAAGGCAGTCTGGTTGCAATGCAAGGATGAGCAAAGCACATGTGCTTATTTCAAACATCATGGGTTACTGCCAGAGGAAGAGGGTTTGAGGAGTGAGAGATCCTAGATATGTGATGGCAGACATTGTCTTACACTGTTTTGTGTGCTGACTGGATTGAGAATGCCCAATTCCACTCTTATATTGTTTTATAGTATGATCCCCTGATTTATGCAGCAGATGAGGCAGCTATTTCAGCTCAAAAGACAGAGTTACACTGCCTTTTAATTCTGGTGAGTCATGATTTTCAAATCTGGGTGCATAAATTTAAGGGTGAAAAGCATGATGTTTTGTTTTTAGCCCTTTGGAAGGAAAAAAATGTGTTATTAATGAAGTTTTATGGTTCTCCTTCTCGCTACTGTAGAGTGGTTCATATTGCAACATTACTACTCCAAAGTTTCAGAGAATAACAGCAGTAATGAGGGAGAAATGCACACAGACCCCACCGGGGCTGTAATAATTGTTGTTATCTGTACTAGAAACTAGGCCAGAAATTGTCCATTATCAAGGCAGTTGTCAGTAGCAGCCACTACCTTAAGCACTGGTTGAGAGAGAAGAGCTGGAAAGCCTCAGGAGTAACACAATTTAAAGGAAGCTTTGGTGGAATAAGGAAGTACCAAAGTCTGGTGGTCACGGTGATCTGTGCTAAACAGCAAAGTTTGAGTCTTTGGTGTTTAGATGATTTAATATGATTTGAGTGTCAGCTTTCAGAATGACACATTATTATGCATTCTTGTGAAAAATGCAGACAATGATCCCCCAGGCCTCAAGATGAATACTGTTCATGAAACAATTTCAGAATTACTGAGAGCACTGACTTCTGAAAAGAAGCAGCCTGTCTTCTTTCAGATCTTGATTTTTATGTTGTGAATGATGGAGATACCATGCGGAAGAAGGCCTTTGCAAAATGAAGCCCTTCTCCATGGGACTAGCAGAGTGAACCACAACCCTTTTCTAATTTGCCACCATTCTTCTGCAAGACACTTTGAATGGTTTATGACTGGAATTAATTGACTCAGACAAAAAACATACCCATTGCCATCCCCCTTTTTCATTTTCCTCCATCATATTTTATCTAATGTTTCCAAACTTTCCGACTTGTAACATATGTGAAGGGGAAAATTCATAACCTCTTAACAGTTTAATGTTTTCCTTGCAACCTTTAGGACCTTTTCCCTCTTTCTTGTTTCAGTTAATTTCAATCTATGCCAACATGCTGCATGTCTTCTGGGAATGAAAACTGAACCAGATTTAGCTAGCAAAAGTTGCTTTCTCTGCTCCATTAAAAGAGAAATGCCACAGTAGCAGCCGAATTTTACATCCTTTTTGTGCTACTGCATCACGTTGTGAAACCTCCTCCAAGTCACTGTCTAGTGTCACCTGCAGGGCTGTTTGGGCATGCCTGCTTCCACCCACTCAGCCTTCCCTTAACCAACTTTGCCTGTACTTTCCCTGTAATAATTTTCAAAGCTCCTTATTGTATTTTCTTACAGTGTTTTCATCGTCTCTGGTTTTTGTTTTAGTTTGTTTTCTTTTAATATTATCTCCCTTCTCATTAATGCCATCAGACCCTCTTATTTTAGCATTATGTGAGGTGATTAGCATGTTGTTTACAACACGCTCTACCACTATATTACTGAAGCTGCTAAATGAGATGAAACCAATTTATAAACCTCCTTAAGCTCATAGAGAGCTAAATAAACTTGAATTCTCACTGCTTACCTTTGTGGTTTTTAAAGATGGCTTTAAATGGCTTTCAAGCCATATAAGCCAGCTTGAAGTCACTCTTTACGGAAGATAAACAAGTCTCATCACCAGCTCTCTTGCAAACCTGCAAAACAGGCCCTGTTATTATTTCATGGGGTCAACCAGGTTGGAGACTACAAGTGTTATGTCCATTTTTAAAGCCTTTTAAATAAAATTGTGTCATCTATTTTTTTAAGCAATTTATATTCTTTCTGGTGTATTAGGCTCCTTACTGCACCTTATTTGCAACAATGACTTTCTCTTCTGATCTGCTGCCATGCAATGAAAATCAAAGAATTTGAGCTTTTCCTTTATGAACTTGTTCATTACGAGCATGGAAAAGGTGTATGGAGGGATAAAGGTTCTCCAGAATATTCTTCAGTTATTTCTGACTTTTCATTTAGAAAATAGGCACCCCTGTGGCTACAGGTCCAGCCCATAGGCTGTAAAATACCCTAGATGCAAGGATAAGGGAAAAGGAAGACTTTGAGCAGACCCAAATATAGGGACTTATATCCTTTCTGTCTGCTCTTGAGTTTCTTTGGCACATATTCAAATACCTTTGAACAATTATATCTTATTTTTTTCTGGACAACAGTCTTAGTTTTGTGTTGTGGCCATCCTACACATTCAAGTATGTTAAAAAGACATACATGCAGTTTTCTGGCTGAAAAATAAAGAGCATTGTAACAGTAGTAATAAAAATGCAACATGTTTGCATTATTATTATTATAGTTTTATAGAGCTCTACAGAAAGTGAAGCACCATTGCACCTTTTATTATTAGTATTAATTGCACCAACTTATCATTGCATGGTCAGAGAGGAATTCATCAGCATCAGATGGTGCTGTGGTTAGGCTGTCACACTGAGAGCTATTGGGCATTCCTGGCTTTTAGTTTGGTACTTTCCCAAAACATTTAATATGTCTGATATTGGTTTGCTTGTTAGCAATTATCCTGATGTGCTGAGGGTTTGTTTCTTCTTCTCATAACTAAGTTGGATTTTTTTTCTTCATAGGTTTATCAGATAAAGATACTGCATTTTAGTTTTCCTTTTGAGGAGATGTGACTTACATGTCAATATTCATTGATGGACATTCCAATTGATTCTGCCTCTGCTCAAAATTTTCAGAGTCGGTCAGAATCTTCATCAAATTTTGTGAGGTTATCTATTTCCTGAAAGTGTTTTCAGGTCACAGTTTTAACAAATTGCTAGTTATTCTGTGTGTCCCACTTTTTGTGGAAACATCAGAGGGGACCTGATTTTCAGAAAGCAATGAGAACAAGAAAACAGACCACATTAAAGTTCCAACTACCATGAAATTACCAACTCTTAAATCTTGACCATTACTGCAATTTCCCCAGATTGTACTCTGTACTTTGCGTATCATCTCGTATTAAAAGTAACAAGTGTTTTTTCTTTCTATATATTTGCTGTAAAAAGTATCTATATTAAGGAATTTCAATGGATGTATTATTCCTTGCTGATTTATAATAACCATTTCAACTGTGTTAAAAATATGTAAATACCAGTTTTAAATTCCTCTCACAATTGATTTTATCTTGCCTATTTATGATATAATTTTTCACTTTATTTTTGTAGTTTGCTTGGTATTCCTGTGGAGGAACTGGAGTTATGTTCGTCCCACTATGTTTCCTCTTACTTGTTTATATCAATTTTCAGCATTTTTTTCTTAGGAAATCAACGTTCTTTCACCAATCTCATAGACACACCTTGCTCTCCTGTACTGTGTTCTGCTTTCTGCAGTGACTATTTGTTTGGGTTTTTTTTCCTTTTGAAATTTAATGTAGCTATAATTCTTTCTTTTACTTTCATCCTCATCTTCTAATGAAATTAAACATTCATGACACAAAACTTGTGCTCAGTAAAAAACAAAGCTCTGTTTTGTGACTTATGTTATACTGTAGTATTTCAGTGAAGGGTTTAGAGAATTGTTCTTCATTTCTTAATGGAACTATAAGCAAAACCATGTTACATGGTTTTGGGGTTTTTTTTTTTACTGTCCATTATTTTATTCATTTTGAAAGATGATATCTTAGTTTTCCATGTGAAGTTTCTAAGTTCATTCTCCAGCTAGCCTAAGAAAAATATGTTGTTTACTTTAAAAGATTTCAAAGTCTGAGCAAGCTAAGATAGGGAGACTCAAATCCATTTGCATGACAATATTATACTACAGGCCTGTATATTCTTTTCTTCATCAGAAATGGGATTATGGCACGAATATACAGGATTTCTTATCCATATAATTTGATGGCAGGAAATATTAAAATAAACTATAAACTCAATTTGCAGCTCCTCTTAGGGAGGAAATTGGGATATTACTGGGTAAAATACAGATTGCAGACTAGCAACTAAAAAACATAGATTTGCAGAAATAGAATGATTACATAAGGTTCTCTGTCATTTTCTTACAGTAACATTGAATATAATTACCTTACCACTTATCTCAGTAAATGTTAGGTTCCCAAACAAAGCTACATAAACAGAAATTTTTGTATCCTTTAAAAAAACCCCTAACCCTGAAGAGACTTCAGCTAACTGTATTCTTGATGAAACTTCTACATTTTAATCCATACAATCAAATTAACTAAGGAACTAAAGTTAAAAAAACACAGTTATTACTTTATGGGAAATTCACTGCTATAAACAGAATTAATACTTTCTTAATTTTTACAATGAGGGCCTAAGTTTTAAAGGTGTTGAGCCTCTTCTAATTAGTTTGTCAGTGAATTAATTGCTTACCTAGGGTATTCCATGGAGATACAAGGAAATCACAAAATGAGCTTTGCTGCTGCAAGCTCCATCTATGTGCTTCAGGCTCATCAGCATCAGACACATTTTCCTGTTCTCTTTATGTGTGGAAAGTCAAAGTGGGAGCCTCTTAGTACTGACTGCTGAGGCTGCTTGTCTTGGGAGCGCTGCCTGGTACCCAAAACCATGTGGCTTCTGATGAGCCACATTCCCTGTGGGAAGCAGGGAGGGGTTGTCCTTTGTTATCATCATGTAGGGATTTTATTTTATTTTATTTTATTTTATTTTATTTTATTTTATTTTATTTTATTTTATTTCCCCCCCACATCTAACTGATGTCCAGCTTTCAAGAAAAGAAGTTCCACAAAAAAAGCATTATTTCGATTCTTGTCAAAAAGCAAGAAACAAATAAGCCTCAGAATATTTATTATTTTTGTATTGTTTCTTCACACCACTGTTGTTTTGAATTGACAGTAGTGCGATTTTATTTTTTCCTGGTGCCTGTGAGGGACTGCTGAGTTTGAACATTGGCTTTGGAGAGTTGGGAAACGTTTGCCAGCACCTGGAGGGGCAGGAGCCCCATGCACCGGGCACCCCTATGATCATGTCCTCCCCTCCATGTGCCTCCCCTCTGGCCATACTTGCTCATGATGGGAGAGAAAACAGCTTCTCTGTGGAAAGGGGAGCCTGGGGGGGTTTCAAGAGTCTCAGTGAAAGAGGAAGTAAAAGGTAAGAGGAGAGATGATGGAGCTCAGGATTGATTTTAGGGAGTATAGCTGGGGTAAGTACAGCACTAGAAACTCTACAGGTGCAAATCCAAGAGGTGTAAATTCGTGCCTTGGTCCTGGCTTGGACTAAAATAAACCCCTTGGCTCAAGCAGTAAATAATATTTTGTCCAAGAAGTCCAAAGGAGTTGTTTTATTTTCTGAAAGTGAAATGCTTGTATTGTTTGGGGGTCTTTTTCCCCAAGTAAAGCTATGCTAGTTTTTGTCATCTTTGAAAGTTTGGCTTCCATGGTTTTGTTCAGAAATTTTACAAGTATCTGAAGTATTTACAAGTACCTCCAGTGTCCAAAGACTTCCTCAACTTACAATGCCTGAGCACCTATTGCATCTGAACCCCCAAACACACAAGGTTTGAATGTGGAAGTAGGGCTTAATTCCTGGTGTATAAAACACACTATGCAATTGACTGTGAAATAGTACAGATGTACTGTGCCTTTTAACAGCATTAAAAACACAATAGGTTTAGGGAGTTTTAAGCCTTTATTTTGGAGCTGATATACTGAGAGGTTTTTGGTTTCCATTGCTTTACTCATTGCAGCATTTTCTCCATAGTGTTATTTATACTTAAAACAAGCAATAAGTAGCAGTATCAATAGGAAGATCTTACAATGCAGAGACAGGACTGCTGCTGGCTGGACAAAAAGCAGAGGGTATAGCCAAAGAAAAGCTATATGTGGTCTGCTTTTAATGCTGTATGACTTACTTTACTTTATGTAAGTGACGTCAGTGCTGTAGTTTCGCACGGGGGCAAGCATTGCATGGGGCAGGGAAAGGGTAACACTCTATGAAAAAGAGCTGACAAAGGGGTTTGATGCAAATTTCTACCTACCTGTGTGTGAACCAGTTACACAGGATCTACAAAGGGTTCTTGTTTTCTTTTTTTTTTTTTTTTCCAGTAAGTGGTAGTTGCAGACACTATGATTTGAGGAAGGGCGAGGTTCCTTTCTGCTTGTATTTAGAATAATACTTGCATTTACTAAACACAGTTTAGGACTGAACCTTCACATTGTGTTTGTTGGCAGCTTTTGTCAATAAAATCAAGCTATATTTCAGTGTGGATTCTATCCTTATTGCAATCTGTACAGTGTTTTCTCAAGTATTTCCTACCTGGATTATAGGTAGGTAGGTCTTAGAGGAACATATGAAATTTGAGGTTGCTGCAGGTATAAAGAGATATTTCCATACCTTGACTATTCAGGACTTGTTTTTTTTTTTTGTTGGCAATAAACCTTTTCGCTTGCTCTGATGTAGCAATTCAGTTATGATTTGGTTATGGATTATGGGATATCTAATATATATGCACATTTCCTTGTTTAAGAAACAACTTGATTTTCAGTTTCACCTTAATTTGCATTTAATTTCCAGAATTTCTTACTTCAGTCACCAAACTGGCATGGTGCATGTAAAGTGGAGAAATTATTTCTGGAAAGTAGTCTTGTTTATTAGAATTTCATCTGCTCAGAAATTCACATGGGTTTATCTTCTCTTTTAACTTCTATTACTTTGTCTTTTTGCCTTGACTGCAGCGTATTTAACTATAATGACTATGAATAACTACAGTTGGTGATTTTATAGATGGCATTTTATGTCTATAATGTCTATATAGGCACATTTCTAGATATAATGCATTATATTATAAGTGATAAATACAGGTTTTAAAAGCAACATATTCTGAAAAGTGGTGTTTACATGAAATTCCAAATGTTTAAATACTCTGTTTCTACAAAATAAACAGCATTAATTAGGAGTTACTCTTGCATTACTTCTTCATTCCATTGTTTGGTGTTTGCCAACTCACTTGATTTTCTTGTTTGAGTCATGTGAATTAGGAAGGGTTATTAGCTGTAGGCAAGCCTACTACTCCTTGCTCGTGCTCTCCCTGGTATCCATGGTTATAATTTACTGTTTCTAGTTTTTGACAGAATGATGAAAAAGTATTTGGAAAATAAGCTCACACAATGAGTAAATTCCAATTTATTACTACATAGTTGAATAGGCCTTCTTATGGTTAAATAGAAATATAATGCCTGACTTCTCGAATCAGTGTATTTTCTTACTCCACTAAAATTTACAAGTACACAAACAATGTGACACTGAAGAGGATGCTACGAAACAGACACTGAGGAACTGAACACACTTTAAAGTAATGAATCAAATAGAATTCTTTAATAATATAAAGAGAAATTCCTCCAGAAAAAAAGGCATATAATCCATTTAGTAGAAATGTGTAATATTTTACTCAGTTCTTATTGACAGATTATAAACTAAAATGCATTTTGTCATAAAGTTGCATATAAGACAGTATAGACAACCAAACCTTGTAGATGAAAAATTATTATATTTATGAATATCGACACACTCAAAATTACACACAAGTTATACACAACTGTACGTTGCTTTTCTTGAATATTGCTTGTTCTACATGTCACATTCCAGGGTTCCTTCTTTATCATTGTTATTCAAAGAAAATAAAAGATTTTATCAAGGCAGTAGGGGATGAGATTTAAGTAATTTCTAAAGAAAGCTTTTTTTGTTTGCAGACATGCTTTGCCTCAAAATTATAAGCATTTAATGAATAATGAAGTGTTGAATTGGGGGTTTTTTAGATTTATTTAATTTTTACAGAAAAAAATACATGGACCTACAATACCGAGTGTGAAAAAAAATCTTTAAAAATTTACAGGTAGCGAATAAATGCATATTGTATTTTGTATGATTTTGTCTTGCAAGAACCAGCTAAAACCAGGCCCACCAGCTTCACACAAACAAAAACATTTCAATTTCTGACTCCAAATAGCTTAAGTAGCCTCCTGATTAGCAAGGTGCTTAGGCATGTAAGTAGTCTCGGTGAGTATCCTCAGCAAAGCTAAATATATTTGCCAAATCACTTACCTAAGGGTGTCTCCTGAATTTTTTGAATTGTTGCATTGTTTGCCCTGCTCTGGTTTCTACCAAGTGACTCAACGACAGTTAAGCAGCTGCTGGAGGGGGACATCTCTCTGTCATACTAAACCCTGTACTTGGCCCGTTTTCATTGTTCCCTTTAACTCCAGTCTCTAGGTGGAGGATGGGGATGAGTTGTTGGGGTTTTTGTCGTTTTTGTTTGGTTGGTTGGTTTTGGGTGGGTTTTTGTTTGGTTTTTTTTTTCCCCAGTCCATCCATTCCTTAACTGGTATTTACCTTATGAGTTTGGCTAGGAAAATCTTTTTGCAGTAAACTTGTACAGTCCTTAGCAAAATGGGACCCTATAGAAGAGCTAATCACTGCTACAGAAGTTTAGTGCCCTGTTTAAACCTATAGTGATGTGACCTGTTTAAAAAAATACGTATCTATGAACAGAACACCTAAGCAAATATGACCATCTCAGTTTCATAGTCATAAATAGTATCTTCCTCTGTCCTTGGAGGTTGGGTTTTTTCCCTACAAATTAGAATGTTTGGCTTAAGGTTATAATGTGATATTATTAAGCCTTTTCTGTAGTTCTCTAATGGTTCTCTGATATTCCTGATCCTGATTTGTAGAAATATGGCCAGTACAGAAAATAAAGTGTGTGTCACTGTCTTTGAAAAATTCAGGCAGATCTACACAGAGGCGCTAGCAGTATTGTTTATTGTGCTTTGATTTAGTTTTGATTTTGCCAAAATTTACAAGTATCAGTGTTCTAAATACCTGTTAGATTTTTTTTATTTGTTTAAGAAATGGCTTGTAACAATGTGTGTACTCACACACATCTTAAGAAACTCAAAGTCTTCAGTTGAAGTAGTATATGTCTTTATATCAATACAATGTAGGTAATAATGTATTAAACTGCAATTTAAAATTTGGGGATTCCTAAAGTTAAAATGGTAAATCTCACCTCTGAAGAGTAGTGAGCAATACCATATTGGAAGGGTGGAGGAGGAATAACTAATTATTGGGATGTGGAAAGTGACATACAGCTTGCATGGCAAATTATGGCATTGGCAAAGTAATGCTTCCCAGCGTCAGCAAGGCCTCAAACTATGCAATATGCTCTACATCAAAAACACATGCCTTTCTCTACACCAAGTGTAGAAAGCCCGTAGTGGTTTGGATGACCAGGAACAGGCATGATGTGCCCCAGAAAGAGAGCTAGAAAGAACTGGGATTGCTCAGGCTAGCAACAGATTGAAGAGAAACAGTAAAGCAGTTCTGCTTAAGGGTGAGAACTATCAAAAAGAATCCGGAAAAAAAAGTAAACTGTAGCAAACCCCCCCACGTTTGAACACTAGAAAAACTAATGGAAACAAGAGCAGAGCAATGCAGTAGCCTGGGAGGCTGAGATGTGCTGATCACAAGCCATTAAGAACAGGTTAGACCAATGCATTAAGAGCGAGATAGGTGTTGATCATCCTGCCTTAAAGGAGGGGAGTCGACAAAGATGGCCTCTTGACCTCTTTCAGCCTCATGATCTTGTTGATACTTTTTGTTTCTGGATTCCTGGTATATATTTAACCAACCCAGCTGTATTTAAACTAAGAGGGAATGTGATAGTTTTTCTATACAGAAATTAAATTCCTCTTCATACTTTGGCACTCTCTGATGGACGCCTTTGTCTCAGCTCAGTCCGTCCTTCATGGGACTTTTTTCCCGCCTTTTATAAGCATATGGCTGAGACGTGATAGAGAAGTAAACAAAGAACAATGGGTTTTGGAAGCCTGCATCTCAGCAAGCACAGTATCTGTAACCATCTTATCAAATACACTCGAATTGTCTAACGCAGGATCTTTCTGAAGTATAAGCGTCAAAACTGGGAGAAGAAAGCTTAGGCTGTCACTTGCCTTCTGAGAGGGTCAGCACAGAAAGGACTGCAAGGGTGGGGGAGGAGGAGTAGTTTTACATCGCTTCTCTTCCAAACCTTACGGCTACAGTGGCTCTTGCAAAACACTTGTTGATTTAAAGAGTGCAAGCAGAGCTATTGACTGAGCCCATTACCTTCGCTGTCAGGTTGGACTCAACAGACAATGGTAAGGTTGAGTTGGTTAAGTTGTGTGTAAGTACACACGTGGTTACTAGTTGTGTTTTTCCAAACCATTCAGTACATTTTCATTATCTTTCAAGCACCTAGTCAGGCATGTTATCTTACTGCAAATACAAGCCCTAAGTTAGTTTACCCATTTCTCTCCTAGTCCCTTTCTCTCTCTCTCTTTTGTTTTTTTTCATAAAACAGCTTTGCTGTCTAATATTTTTAAACATTATAATAATTATTACAAATGCATTTGAGAACTTAAAAGTGGAATGGCTGGAGTAGGATGGCATAAGAAAAATACCAAAATTTAATACAATTGTAGCCTCTTTCTCCTGCAGCTTTGGCTTTGTTAACCTTGCTATTTCCTGATGAGCCATATTTAATGGATATATAACAGGCACGTGTAATAAAACTAAAAGCAAAACCTCGATCTAAAAAACCCAGAAAAACAGAGATGTGAGAACATACTATGGTAGGATCTCAACTTCAGAAATTTGAACTGTTACTGATATAGAATTGTCTCCTTGAGTATGCAAGGAGGATGGAGCAGAGACTCATTTTGGTGAAGTGCTAATTCTGATGCCCAGTGATTATTTAAAGGTCATCACGTTTCTTTCTGATACAAGAAAGGAAAAAGACACCCACAGAATTTATTGCTGCATTGTGAACAATGTGTCATCTTGGCCTACATAAGGAGGTTAATATGGTAATGCTGTCTGCTCCTAAAGCCCGAAGTGGGAAGGCAGTTCAGCAGACCTCCAGGGTCTCCAAATCCAAGGAGCTTCTTGGGGAAGGACAGATGGAGAGATGTCCAAAACTGATCAGGGAAATCTTCAGCTGTTCTGGTCATTCTGCACTCTCTAGCTCAGTCCTCCAGAATGACTGTTTCCCATTCCTGACGCCTCTGTCTGGTGAGTCCGATGAAGCTGATGTCAGGGAGTTTTGAGAGGCCATGCCATTAGGGTGAAATGGAGGTGATCTCGGGGAATGGAAAACATCTGTCTTACTAGAGCCCCTAAAACTCAGGGACAATATTTTTTTCTAATAATTGTTAGAGTAGAATAATTCCTTACAAAAAATTTGTTATTCTAGGGTTTAGAGTTAGAACTCAGACCAAAACCATGAGCTTAGGAGGCTCTAATGAAAATGTAATTGGTTTAAAAATCAATTAAAATAAACTAATAATTAAAAAAATACATCAAGAAGCTGAATATCTGGCTTTACAGAACTATAGCTTAAAACTCTTAACTCTATCCTAAAGTGAAGCCAGACTCCTTATATTTTCTTCATACTTTCTGGACTTAATTTACCTCAGAGGTTTGTAAGATCAAGCTTCTGTGCTGTCTGTAGATCAAAAACCTATCTGTGGCCTCCAGTTTAGAAAGTCATTTAACTGGTTCTGTGACTAAATCACTGTCATCCTTCCATCTTGATTTCATCTCTTTCATAATGGCTTTAAGAACTGCAATAGAGAGAGGCAGATCTTAAGTCTGCTGCATGAAATGTGTTGCTTGTACAGACACGCTTAGTTTTTGCCAGTTAAAAACATACTTCACCACCACTCTGATTTTTTTTTTTTATATCTTCTATGCTCTAATTAAATGAGCTAGTAAATTTACATATGTACATAACTCCATATTTACACAGTAAGTAGCCAATGGTCAGCAGAGGTTGATCATACTCCAGATGTAATCAGCCTAATAGTAAGTTTAGAAAGTACATTCAGCACAAAAGATGTAGGGTCACTTAGGCTAGGGGTTGCACAATCATGATTTAGGAGGAAAGTTTTCAAATGCATTTGGTAAGTGATGAGAAGTAATTGTTAAATATGAACTTAAAAAGCTGCCTTAGAATCAATTTTCAGAGGACATCCCAAAGAGAGCAGCACACAGAGTGTGTCTAGAAAGGGTGTTAATATATACATTTCAACTTGCTAGTGGTGGGATGTCTTTTAATTCTATCCTTCCTCAGCATGCTTTTTAATATCAAATTCTTGTGAAGGTAAAAAAATTTGTGTATTCAAGTAAAGGAAATCAAGGGAAGAAGACAGTATTACACAATTCTAAACAAAATGCAAGTTAACATATTCAACAATGTAATTACAAGGGGAAGACAACATGGCTCTTTAAACAGGAAAACCATAACAAAACACTTCTAGCTTTATTTCTTATATGTAGCTCAGTTATGCCCTTTAATGTGTATGCTCGAGGGTTGTTTACCTTTTTTGTTAAAGGCAGAGTATGGGGCTAAGCTGAGCTTTTTTAATTCTCACTAGGAGGAATGGCAATGTCTTTTATAATAGACTGCATGAATACACAGAATATCTCATAGTATAACTATTATTGAGCCCATGCTGCAGGATGAGAATATGGGAGAGACTGAGAATAAAAGACTAGCAAAAAAAGAAGATAAAAGAGAAAATAAGGGCATAAGGGAAAAAAGGTGGTTAAAGAGAAGAACAGCTGGAGAAGCTGGGAGAGCAGTGTGAAATAAAGTATAACAGCATAAAGAAATTTCTATTTTCCATGAAAATTATCACAGAGCCACAGAATTCTGAGGCTGGAAGGGACCTCTGGAAATCACCTGGTCCTTCTCAAGCAGGGTCATTTCCAGTAGGCTATCCTAGAGTGCCAAGCAGGCACTAATCCTTTTCTCATGGTTGGAATTTAATATCATCTAATCAGCAGTCCCATCACAGTGTTCAAGAAGAATTTTAGAGTCCAGTTTTGTTTGTCAAATCCAGCAGTTCCTGTGGTCACAATTGCTATACAAAGCTGAAGGAAAGTGGCAGAAGCAAGTGAATAAGTGGAAATGCAGGTCCAATAATGTAAAAATGCATAGGGCTTGGTATGACATTAGAGCACAGGAAAAATAAATACACTTCCGATATTACTATAGCAGTTGTGCTTTAGCTTTACAGGTGTATTTCCCTCAGGTGAACATTAATTTGTTGTAGCATGAACTGCTAGCAAAGTTGCATGAGTGAAATGAGCTAGTGTCAAAATACTTGCACAACTATTGACTAAAATTCTAATTCTTAACCTATACATTTATAACTTACTCCAAAGCATTTTACTTGGTAAAATTCATCTGGATTGATTTCTTGTATTAAGTATGGAGCTTTTCAAACTTTTCTTTTAAAAATGAACATGACTCAGGTTATTGAATAAATAGGACATAAACATATAACAAAGTGTTTGATTAACCACTTTTTTATTTAAAAGTTTGTTATTTGAGGTGCAAAAAGATACTTACGTCTGAAGAGTTTCTAGGGAAAAAAAATCTTACTTACTTTATGTTTTAGCACATAAGCACTATATGCCTAGGATGTGCTCTTCACAGCAAGCTTTTAATGAGTCCTGTGTATCACTGTATCAAATGACGATAAAGCCAAAGTGCCGTTGAAGCAGCTGAGCCAGATCCTAGATACCTTAAAAGAACATAACACCATGTAAGTTGATGTGTTATTTTAAAAGGGCAGATTGTGGTAAACGGCTAATGGAAGGAGGATAATCAGCGATAGTTTGGAGATGTGAGGGGAGGTCAGAGAGGCACAGTATTTGTAGCAAGGGTAGGGTGTGAGTATCATGTCAGGGATGCCTGTACTGAGTAAAGGTGGTGGTGACTGGGGGAAGCTGGAAAAGGATAAATGTCATATGCAAGGAGGGAGATCCAAGAAACTACAGGCCAGCCAGCCTGACCTCAGTCTGTGGGAGGATTAAGTGCTAAATCCTCCTGGTCACCATATCCAGGTGTTTAAAAGACAAGGAGGTGTCTGGGTGAAGGCAGTAAGGGTTTACAAAGGGCAAATTCTGCCAGACCGATATGACTGTTTTTTATAATGACATAACAAAATCCACAGAGAAGCAGAGAGCAGATGATGTAGTTTCCTTTGACTTTAGCAAAGCTTTAGACAGAATCACCCATAGACATCCTTCAACCACACTGGAGAGCTACGAGCTCAGTTAAGTAGAAGGTAAGGTAGGTGGAACATTGACTGTAGCACTGGATTCAAGGGCTGTGATCACCAGTAGCAGGTCCAACTGGTGGCTGGTATACTTCAAAGGTGGATACTGGGACTGTTACTGTGTAACACAATCAGCAACCTCAGTGATGAGACGAAGCGCAGATGAAGCAAATTGGGAAACAGTGGTCAGTATACTTGAGGGACCTCAGCAACTGGAGAAATGGGTTGACAGGAACCGGAATTGATGGTTGAAATGGGTTGACGTCCAGTAAATTGTGGTGCAGCATCCTGCATCTGGGACCGAATAGCTGTTGCTCTGCCAGCTACAGGCCAAGAGGATAGTAAAGGATTTTCAAAAAGAAATGTTGGAGCCCTCGTGAGCAATGACCTTGCAACAAAGACAGTCAACAGCGTCCTGGGCCACAATAGCAAAAGAATAGCCAGCAGGTTGAGAAACACAGTTATTCCCATTCATAGAGTACTTACAAGATCACATCTGGATTACTGAGTGCAGTTTTGAGCTATCCAGTATGTGAAAGACACAGACATAAAAAAGAAAATTCAGAGGATGGCCATCACAACAGTGATGGTACTGGAGCACATGATGTACAAGAAGAGGGTTAGAAGCTCAGGCTGTTAGTCTGAAGAAGTGAAGGCTGGTGTAAATTTGAATGTTCTCTTCAGCTAGCTAATGGGCAGATATAGAAAAGATGGAGTCTTTTTTGAGGTCCCCAGTGAGGTTTTTGTAGTGAGAGGCAACAGCCACAAGTTGAAACAGACCAATTAGATATCAGGGGAAAAGAAAAATTCCCATATTAGTTTAATCTATAGAGTGGGATGTCCAAATAGACTGTGGAGACAGTAAAAACTCAGCTGGATATGACCTTGGAAAACACAGCATAACTTCAAAATTGGCACTACTTGAAGGTGAGGCTTCAACCAGAAGACCTCAACAGGTCCCCTGAATCCTGAAGAAGGTGAAGATGATCAAGTTTTACATGGTTTTGAATTCAATTTTTTTTCTTTATGGGTTTGAGTTAGGTATATACTGTGTCAACAAAAATCTTACTGGTTTCATAAAGAACATATTTGAATCCACTTGGGAAGGTTAACGAGTAAGTGGAGACTCAATTCCTCATAAAGGTGGGCAGAGTGATTCTACAGGGTAAATGCAGCTGCTGATGAAAAAGGCTTTGTGCACCAACAGCTGTGTTACATACAGCCCTAATGTCAGCAGGTGCACATAAACCATTATGCCTTATGCATTAAAGTTGCAGATAGAGCTTTATGAGACAGCAGCCATACCTGAATGGCCTACTGAGTTCATAAGCACCCAACAATTTGTTCATAACCTTTCACCTTATGGAAGAATAACTTTACTTATTTGAAAACCAGTTAGAAACACACCTGCAAATGCAGTGAGTGAAACAACTAGTTTTACTCACCCCGTGTACCAATTTTTAAGAAATATGGTGTGTAGAAAGAGTAAGTAAGAAAAAAGAACATTGACAATATGGCTATACTGATGAGGAAAACATGGTTGCAGTCAGATTCTGATTTTTTTTCCTGTTAATTTGGGGGTGGGGGAGGGGTGCTGGGTGAAAGATTATAAGAGGAAATTTAACCAAACTTCACCGAAAACTAAAATAACTAAAATCTTCCCTTGATGCTAAATTTCACATCAGGAAAGGTTTGTAGATCACAGTGAATAATCAAGTGAATGCATAAAATGATGTAGCGAATAAAATAGCCAGCAGAAAAATAAATGGGAGTAAGGTGAATACAAGAGGATGACAGGAAGCTTGTATTACTCTTGTTTAGAATGGACGAAGTTTTTGTTGAAAAACTAAGCCCAGCGCTAGTCAGCACAATGCAGAAATGGTGACACTGAAGAAGGTTCAGAGAAGAGCTGTAATGCTAAATAAAGTCTACACTGGAGCATGTTTATCAAATCTATTTCCCACCTGAAAGATAGTGCCTTCCCTTTAAAGATTAGTAGTTAGGAATAACATAATTACTGGTCTTCCCATACAGTGGAAGCCAGGGTTTTGGGGTTTGGTGTTAGATGACAAAATGTATTTGCTTATGAGTTAGAAGCTTGTAATAAATTTCGTGGATCTGAGCATATGTGTGTAGTTAAAGTCCCTCTCCCACCCAGTTTGACTAGGACACTCAGCCACATTGGACCCAGGGTTTCTTGTCAGTGTTGAGACCATAAACTTCGTGTTACATGGGCTGTCTTTTATGTTCATACTGCAGCAAGTTAAAAGGTCTTTCTTGCTTTTCCTGGTGGATTTAGGTACTAGTTTAACAAAGACTTTTGGTTATGTTAAAAGAAGTGTGAAGTTAGAAAAAAAAAAATTAAGCTTTCATAAATAAGAAATGCTGGGATGAAAATTACCTGTGCAATTCTAAATTGGACTGCTTATGGTCATAAAATTAAAGACACACTTTTAAAATTTCTCCCCCCCCCTCCTCCGGTGGACCAATGTTTCACTTAGCACAGGAGAACGAAGGAAGGCTGTGAGGTAAATGAGATTACTGCCTGTATAACTCTTAGCTTATTTGCTACAGAGAGATTTGCACAGATATAAAAATGAGGTCAGAGAAAAAGCCCTGTCTGTCCAGGACTCTTCACCCCAGTTTTGGTTTGTTTCTTTTATTCACATACAAGCTACTCTTATTTGCTATGTTATTTCAAGGTATGTTCTGATTTCTATGCTTTCCAGATGGAATTAACCTTCAGTCTCTTTTTTGCTTGCCTATGTATAGGCAGGGTAGAAAAGCTTCCTGAAGACTAAGTAATTTCTCTGCCAAACACAACTGATGGGGAGGGACATTAAGAAAGGTTGTCCTCTCCAAGTGCTTTAGCCCAACGCTGGAGCCTTGTCTTCTGAAATGATGCCAAAAGTACTCCCCTCAAAACAGCGGCATTTAATGTGAGTTGGAGATCTGATTACTTTCACATCAAAGCTCTAACTGAGCATGTACAAATGACAATCCCTTCATCCCCATCTCTCAGTGGGACTAAATTCAATAGATTTCTGATGGCCATCCCTCCCATTCCTGGTTCTTTCTCCAGAAAATATTGCAAGTTTTCAGTTACTTGGTTGCAAAGGCTTTTTTCTTTAACATGGGGGAGAAAAGTGGGAAAGAGTTTTCCTTTAATTTGTTTGGAGAAACAATTGAACTATTTTTGCCCAGAGAAAGAAAAAAGCTTAAAATAAATTGAGTCAGACACAAATGTGGGAAATTGTATGCAGCACAGTAGGGCAAAATGTAAGCATTTGAAAAACAAGGGTTATGATCAAAAAAGTATTGGACAAGCCTAATTGCAAGCAGAGTTAGCCATACCACCAGGAACAATGTATCTGCGGATAGCTACAGAACAAATTCGGGTGCACACCCATGTGAGAAAATGTCAAAAATAACAATTGTTGCAGTGTGTAAAGTATAGCTCGCCATTATCGACACGTGTGAAAACATAAAGCTTTTCTTGTAAGATAGGATTTCTGCATCGCGGATTGCTTCTTGAACCAAAGGGCAATGTTTAACAATCGCCCTCCAGCCCTTAACAATTTTTAACTCCTGTCTTCATTCCTCCAACCCAGGAAAAGCCTGCCTCTCCATCCCCTCGCTCCCGTGAGTGAGATACAGCTGAGAGGGTTTTCAGCCATGTGTGGGGTGTTTTTTTTTTTTTTTTTTTCCGGAGGCAAAGAAAGGAAACAAGACTGTATCGCTTCGCCTCCCTGTTTTTGCGAATATGGGCCACTGAAAGCCGTGACAGGGCTGATTGCCGCGGTCCCGCCTGGGAGCGGGGTTCCTCCGAGTGCGGACGGCAAAGGGCCACAGCCAAAGTCTCTCCCTGTCGAGGGCGAAGGACTTTGTTTTCCCCTTCCCCTTTCTCGCCGGTTCGGGCGGCGGGGAGGAGGCTCCGGGAGCGGCGCTGCGAGCGAGCGGGGCGGCTGCCATTGTGCCCGCGGGCGGGGCGCGCGGAGCCGGGCCGGGCCAGCCGAACCGAGCCGAGCGGCCCCCGCTGCGCCGGCGGCGACCCGCACCGCCCCACACCGCACCGCCGCCCGGCCCGGCCTCCCCCCGGCCGCGGCCGCCGTGCCCGGGGGCAGGGGGGAGTGACTTGTGCCTCCCCCCGCCTCCTCCCAGTCCAGCCCTCCCCTGGGCAGAAGGGGAGGGGGAGGAGGAGGAGGGCGAGCGGTGGGAGGGTCTCCATTGAAATAAACAAGCAGGCAGTTATTAAAACGGGAACATGGCGGCGGCAGCCCCAGCTCCAGCTTCATCGTACAAAGCGAAGGTCAGCGCCGGCGGCGGCGGCGGGAGGCGGCAGTGACCCGGTAACGGCGGCACCGGCGCGGCGGGTGTTTGCCGAGCCCCGCGCACCGCCGGGGGGGCCGCGCAGGGGCGGCGGCGGCTCCGCGGCCGCGGCCGGGCGGCTTTACCCCGGCGGCGGCGGGGGGAGCGGGGCGGGGGCGCGGCCCCTCCGCGGGCAGCCGAGCGACCGGGGCCGCCCCGAGCCGGGGCATCGTGGCCGCAGCCCCGGGCGGGGGGCGCGGGGTTACTTCTCCCGGACGTCCCCGGGTTCGGCGAGGGAGGGAGTGAAGGAGGGAGAGGGCACTCCACCCTGCCGGGCCGGAGGGACCGGGTTCCTGCTCCCGGGCCAGGCGAGGGTCGGTGCCGCCTCTCCGCGCCCCTGGCTCAGGGGCAAGTGCGGGTGGCTGATTCGGGGGCAGGGGCTCCCCGGCCGGGCCGGGGGAGGATGGGGCGGCGGGGCGCTGTTTTCAGGGGGCTGGCCAGGACGTTCCCCTTCATCCCCAGCACGCAGCGACAGCGAAACTTGAGGGAGGGTCTCTCCCTGATGACAAAAGGGCGATTTGGGGCGCAGGGCGGTGCACGCCCCCTCCCCTTCCCCGGCTGACAAGCACTTGGTGCGCGGCGGCGCGGGCCGCTCCGCGGGGCCGGGCCGGCCGCCCCTCCCCGGGCCGGGCAGGCACCGGCGGTGCCCGCCGCCTTCCCCCCGCCTCTCCCCGGCGCCCGCCGCCGCTCCGCACCCGCAGGGGACGGGCGGGGAGGGACGGAGGGAAGGGGCGACGCGGGCAACTTCTGTAACTTTGTGCGCGGGGGCCGCGCCCGCCCGCCCGTGTGCGCCGCGCCCGCCCGCCCGTGTGCGCCGCGCAGCGCTGGGCCGGGCCGCGGGGGCGGGCGAGCGCAGCCTTGG
>JAWWEU010000081.1:119887406-119918412 GCA_035583155.1 Acropternis orthonyx | reverse complement strand
GGGCGCCCGGCCGCCGCCTGCCCGCGGCCCGGGGAGGGTGGGGGCCCGGCCGCCGCAGTGCCGTGTCTGCGGGTGGGTGTGCGCGGGGCGGGGAGCGGCGCCGGAGGAGGGGCGGGAGAGCGGCCGGCCGGGCTCGGGGCCGGAGTGCCTGGGGGCCACCGCTCTGCGAGCTCCCACCGTGGGCGGGGGAGCGAGCTCCGCGGGCAGCGGGGCCCCAGGCGTGGGGCGCGGGGAGGGGCGCGGAGGTGCCCGGCGGCTCCGCGGAGGGCGGGTGTGCGGCCCCTCCCGCCTCCGCGGGGGGCGGTGTGTGCGCCGCGGGCACCGCGCGGCTCCCGGGCTGCGGGGCGAGCTGTAACCGGAGCCGCGGCCCTCGCCACCCCTCGCTGCGGTGCCGCCGCTCGGGCCTGAGCTCTTCCCCCAGCTCGGGGACCGCACGCTGCTCCTGCCGGAGAGGGGCATTCCGGCTGCGGAGTTTGTCTGCGGGAAACCTGCCCGAGAGCCTGTCAGAAAAAGGTGGGGGGGGGGTAGTGGGATGGGGAGGGGAGGGAAAAGAGGGAAATAAAACAAGGCAAGGAGGTTGCTGGTAGTCACCGGGAAATAATGATATCCGGATCTTAGTTTGAATTAGCCTGTACACTTCTGTCTGAATTGTGCATATGTGGGAGCCCAGTATATAAATATAATTTAACGGGGAGTCTCCTTGTGAAAGGAGAACAGCCTGCTTGTTTGATAATAATGAATTGGGTTTGTATTTTTTTCCCCCATAGTAGTAGGAAGCAGATGAATAGGCTTTAGAACTGAACCCATAATGTTTAAGTATAGTTTAGCTAAGCATATATTGTCTACCTACGGTAGTTACTGCAGAGCTCTATTGCCACTGTAAATAAGCAAGTATTTAAGACTGCCAATCTTTTTACCTAGAGCATTTTTTTCGTTGTTCTGCCATTGTGGCTGAAAACAGTCATTTGATTTTTATCCCTTTGGGGTTTTTATGTGCTGAACTATAAAAACAACTTTAGTCAGTTAATTTCCTGGCTCCTTGTAACCCAGCAGCAGTGTTGGGTCACCTGGTGGGCTCATCTCAAGGGGGAATCCTCTGGCAGTGTCCAAAGAGAGGGAGCTGCTGGTCGGCTGTGTTAGAGGCTCTCTGAGAGATGACAATGTTGTACATCGTTGTTAATGTCATACCGAAAATATTACTCCCCAAAACAGGGATCTTTGCTTACGGGCATTTTAGTGTGAGTGGAAATTGGTTGTTTTATTGTCGCAGTTGGTGTAGGTACTGTGCCTCCTACACAATTTTCAGGACATTTGTCTGTTTACATCAGCAGTGGATATGTTTACATCAAGCTTGTGCATATTTGCACATACAGTCGTGTATAGAAGCACATACAGACATATGCATTTGTGCATATGTATTTTGGCATTTTGATACAGCTGGTTAGGGACTGGACATAGAAGTTGGCTTTGCTGTGTCATACGAGATAAAGAAAGGTGTAAATTGCCCCTGAATGGTTAATCCATAAGTTTGATAAGTGCTGTGAGAAGCTTAATGTTCGTAGCTAGTCTTGGTAATCTACAGTATTGAAGAAAATACTTTGTCACAGAGTCAACATTCAGAAATACTGAGAAAACTTTTAAGAAGAAAAGTTGATCTTTTTAACATCATGCAATAATTTGAAGAATCATGTTATTTGTAATATTTTTGTATGTCATCTTGGTGAGCATTAGGCAATAAATGCATGACAAAGGTGCTGCAATCACCTCATCTTCTCAGCCACTGTACTATTTAATTTCACATACAAGCTGAAGATTTCTCAAGTTTGTGTTTTCTCAGACTTGTGCTCTTGACTCATGGGAGAATCTCTGTATGATGTGCTTCATCAATATCTCAGCAATGTCTGAAGGCACTTTTTTATGAAGTGTGTAAATTCCTCATTGTGTGTCCTGCTGGTGTCAGTGCTAGATTTGAAACTTGAAACCTCATTTTAGGAAGAAATACTTTATAGCAGTCCAGAATTATGCTTGTGGAATCAGCTTACTTTTTTAAACTGGAATTGTGTAATTTGAGAAAGAAAATAAAGGTTATTTCTGGTGGAAAAACTGGAAAATACAAGAGATTTATTTGCATGTAGTGTATTGTATTGCATTAAATTGAAGATCTAAAGTAAAAATAAATTTAAAAATAATGTTTATGTATTTATAATCGCTTAAGGTGTAGCTTGCTCTTTAGAAGGCTGAAAGGCTCTCTTGAAAGAGGCGTCTAAGCCGACTGTGGTATTGGCATTCCTAACTTTTCCTTCTGTCCTCTAAAAAAAAACCAGTAAGAGCTAGCCCATCTGCAGGGAGCCCAGGTTTTGCAGCAGGAAGAACAAAGTCAGTGAGCGAGCCAGCTGCTGCTACAATGCCTACTGTCTTCTTCTCCTTGCCTTTGTTGTTGATGTCGCTGTCTCATTGGCAAAATCTGGGCTTCTGTGCTCGGCTGGAGTTTCTCTAACACCTGACACCAGAATTGCAGAGGCTTATGAGGGCTAAGCCTTGAGGATGCTGTCAGTTCATTTAAAAGAAAAAGACAAAATGAAGACTGGTACCAAATTCAAATATAGATGAAACTCTCTTTGTCTGCTGAGCAGTAATTGTGCATTGGAGAAAGGGAGCACTGAACTAAAACTGTTCTTGCCACATTCAGTTTTTTCTATGTTTGCTGTGGTTGGCCTTTCTAAACGATGTAGTTTGCGTGCAAGTAGGTATAAAGTATTTAACAAATTCCACGGATTTCTTCAGTACTCTTATAGGCATTAAAATGCTTAATATTCGTTTATGTCTGTTTGGCTTTAGAGGTCAGAGGTTAAATGTGTTGTTACAGTATATGCTCTTCTGTGTGACACAGCATTTTAAACTAAGAACAGAGTAACATTGATAGTTACTTTATAGAAGGCATATAACAGCATCTCTTCATCACCCATTTTCTGCTGTTAGTTAACTTAGTTACAGCTGACTACTCTGGCAAGATGCCTTATTTTTAAATGAGGTAAAGTTCACTGCACTACTTTATTTTTGTTAGTTGTTAAAACATTCTCATACTCCTGGCAGAAGATAATGACAAATTCTTCAATGTAATGCTGGGAGCAAGGGAGGCGGAGAGGGAGAAACGGGGAGGGGGGGGCGGGTGGGGGGGGTGGTGAAAAAACCCTCCTGAGCATATGGAGACATCCAGAAAAAGATGTGCATCGTCAGCTGTGATTCCATTGTGTGCTTGCAGACAGGATCTGATCTTCTCTTGGGAATTTAAACCTTACAGAAGTATTCTTTGGCTTTTACTCGTCAGGATAATCAAGCTTAGATAATGTACATTTCACATCTTTATTATAGATAATATTTTGATAATATTTTATTATTTCAGGGAATAAATACAGTTGTCAGGACTCCTGCTCTGTGTTTGAATAGCTTTTAAACAGTTATATGTACTGGTGAAATGGCAACTTCTGGCAGTAAGAATAATTTGTAATATTATATTATTGGTTACTTATTACTAAGGCATCTTACGAGTTCTACAGTTAGTTTGTCACAATATTTATATTATGGAAACATTCCCTATTTTTAATGATTCAGTAGCTTAGCCTTTTCAAAACATACCAAGTAGAAGTCTGACATGAAAAATGGCAGGTTGTACAGTTTAATCAATTTAGGATACAGAATTAGGGGAAAAAACCCACACATAAAAAATCAGAGAATTTTTTAAACAGGGTTTTAAAACAAAGCCATTTTGTCAGTGTTGTATTTAGAAACAGTGTTTACAGGATGGAAAAATGAGTGAAAGAAATTAATTTTCTCTCATTCAGTCATGCCTGCATTTACCTATTACCTAGAGCATCATTTCCTCTCCTGAGCACTTGGAATACTTTTGCTGATTTTATGCAATTATTTTGAGTTGATGAATAGTTTGAAAAATAGATCTTGAATGTGGTTGATTTGCTGCACTGCATTTTTTAACTGTTTATGATTTTTCAATCTTTTTCTATGGAAATTGCATGTTATTCAAATTAAAGACTAATGGAAATTTTATTTAAGAGTTTAATGGATATAAAATGGATACAATTCCTATGGAAAGTGTATGGTCACTGGGGTGTTTGGCATTTTGAAGTTTGAAATTAGTTCATTAATTTAAATGTCTGAAGCTATACCACAACATATTAACAATATGCGTGTTTCTTTTCCTCTGCAGCTGCATCATTATGCTATTCCAAGTCTTGCATTTCCTTAAATGGCTTCCATAACAATCTCCCATTAATAGTTACTGACAGATATTATTTTTCCTTTGCTCTCATTTTAGCAGTTATAACTGATAGTAAACCTCACTCTGTCTGTGAGTGTGCACCCATTACTTAGATATTCAGAAGCTTCTTTGTAATGTGCATTTGCATTTTGCAGCTAAGATGCAATGCCCTCAGTAAAGCCTATTTACATTTTTTCTGTTTGTTTTTAAACTTCAGGAAGTTACTTGCAGTTTGAGAAGGAAGACTTGTATCTTGCTAAAATAGTCCTCATTAAGCCTTTAATGTATTAATGAAAGGGTGGAGAGCGTATATGACAAATTAATTAAAATATCTACTGAATTTGCTGATTTATCTATAAATCTTAGGTAGTATGGATCTTATGAGCTTCTGTGAGGGGACATAGTGAGAACATAGATCTGATGTACTGTTGACTGAGAGTTGCTATTTTGATGCTCTTTTTAGTGAGCTATATAAGAGGTATTGTTGCTCTTTGGTAGGATTTATAGTGGGCATATTACAATTGTCTGCTTTATTGGCTGCCTAGGTGGAGAGGTCTGGGATTGAAGAATGGACATGGAAAGTGAAATAACATTTTACATGTTAGGTCAGAATTATTATGGAATTTTACTCTTACTCTACCCATGCTGTAATTCCTCTGTGTGTGAATAGGTTTAGTTTTTCCTTGCTCTTAGTATTGATCTCTTAATGAGCCTCGCCCATGGATTTTGAAGAAAATCACTGCAATTAAAAACAATGCAGTTTGTCACCTATTTGTACCTCATGGATTATGTAGGAGGTACTAAACTGCATTTAAAAAGAAAACTTTAGGAGGATAGAGGAAAGTCTGCCTATGAATAAGTTTGATAGTATATACTGACACTTTTATTACAGATATATTTATGAACTTAAAAACCCATCATATATGGCTGTGTAATGGAATCAAAAATTGAAAAGAAAAAAACTGAACCAAAACCCAAGGAAACCTAAGGTCCTAAGTTTTAATACTTGTACAACTGAGAGTTCAGGTATCACCTACTCTACAGTGGAGATTGCTTTTCTTCATTCTGCTTCCACCATACTCCGAGTTCACAAAGTAGCTCTTCAGTCCTTATTGTTAGTTTGTCAAGCTTTCTCTCAGGACTTGCTGACCAACCAGTTATATATTCCCAGAAATATGTGTGATTATTGTCAACAAATTTCACTTGCTGCCCTTACTCTCTGGAAACCTTGGTTTCCAGAGATATGAACAATGTCCTCATCCTGTTCTATCTACTTGCTAAATTAGATTCTAAGTGGAGGAAGATTAAATGTGTACAAATAAATTATTTATTTTAACAGTTTTCAATTCTGTTCTCAAGGAGAAATACTCTTCTTCCAGTCTAAATATTTTCTTTTTCCTTTTCCAAAATGAAAGCTTATGGCTACAAATACACTGTTTTCTTTAAATATGGCCAGAATAGTTGTTGCCATTATCTTGGGGGTGGGGGGGGGGCAGTCAACTTGTTAATACTTTACTGGCTATAAGTGTAGCTCTAATAACATAGTTTAAAGGTTTTTTCTTTCCAATTGCTTGCCAATTTTTGTTGGCATTTGCAGTGCAAACATGCTTTTGCTTGTTTTGCTGTTTTTTTTAAGCATTACTTTGAAACGGAGATGCTGAATTTTTAATGAGGCCTCAAACTATTTTCTTGCTACAGTTCTGTGTGAAGTTAGTGTTAACAGCACAGTTGTGACATCATTTGAGCCTCTTGTTCTTTGTATAAGAATGAGGGAACCTGAAGATTGTAGATGAGAAAAGCCTCACTAAGCTCACCAAGTTCATGTTCCTTAAGCTTGCATGCTGTAGATGATCTCTTCCAAATATGTCTGAAAGTGTCAGTTTTCACACCCTTTTAGTTAATCTGTAGTTTGTAGAGTTGGTGTATGTTTTGTTCACAACTTAAAATTTTTATGGACCAAGTAGATAACATGTCTTAGGTACCTGGAATAGAGGCTGGAAAAGAAAGAAGTGACTGCATGAATGGAAAACAAAGATGTAAAGTGCTCTGAAGTCAGACAATGGTGTGTTATTCTGCTCCATATCAGTTGCTTTTAGTTGGCTTTTTTTGACCTTTAAACAGTTTTCTTTTACTCCCTGTGGGATGGAGGATTGAATGGTAGTGTTGGAAAGTGACAAGTGTGGAGAATGATGGCTGTGGTATATTCCATTTTTATATCATACCTAATGTTGATAATTTGTGTTCTGGTTGAGGAAGAGACCTGTTTTTTCATGTAGACCTTTGCATGAGACTTACCTACACAGGCCTTTGTGCACCAGCATTAGAAGAGTTATGTCACTGTGAGAGCTGACTTCGTGCAAGAGTGATTTCTCTTGAGTTTTGAGGGGCATCTCAAGAACCTCCTGATTCTTGTGGGAATTTGCATAGGTGTGGGTAGTAGCATGCTAGCTGGCTTGCATTTGTTTCAAGCTCCAGAACAGGCTTGAGAAGGGAAGGTGAAGGACTAACAGATAATTTCATTGTCCATCAGTTCATGTTCATGTCTTTTTTTCTTCACTGCAGTCTAGTTTACTTAAAAAAAATGTATCTGAAATGTGCTAGGTAATACACCTATTCAGGTACATAAGCTTGTCTCTAGTTGCTGTATAGCTTGAGAGTTAATTTGTGAAGAAAGGTCTTGTTAGTATTTTGAAGGTAGTGCTTCTACTGTGAAGCAATATTGCATTGTCTTTGTTTTCAGACAGTGTTACTGTTAAACATTTTATGAACAGAACAAATGAAAATCAGCAGAACTTGTCCTTTCCAGTGGTGCCCCGTGGACACCAGTGTAATGGTTAGGAGCCATATTATCTGTATACAGACTCCTTGAGCTGTGGTACTGGAAGCCATGGAGAACATGAGGTGGGACCCAAAAAGAGTCAAAAAAAAAAGGAAAATACAAGTGAGCAGCCATACTAGTTATAAAGAAACCAAATGGTAGTACTCATTCAGTGGTACACAGCAGGTGAGACAGGACATGAGTGGGAAATGCACAGGCAGTGTTGTCGTTACTGCTCCTCTGAGGAAAAGGTCTCCCCAGTGTGGGCTGGAGCAGCAGCACCCATCTGCTGGTGTGTCTCTGAACCCCAGGTATCTAACAGATACTATTAAATCCCACTAAATCACTGAAAGATCTAGTAGTTTGCTTAAAATTTTTTCCTAAGGCAAGATGTTTTATGTCAGCAAGGACCCACTTGAAGCCCCATGTTTGTGGTCTGTAGGGCTTTTGTCTTTTTGGGCATTCCTGAGGAAATAATATAGCTGCCTCTTCTGTGTATATATTTTATATAAGAATATTACTTTGTTATTGGTGCCCCTGAATAGTCTGTTACTGTAGTGGTATCCTGTGACTGAAGGAACTTAAGCAGACTTTGTTTGAAGAAGGTTCCTGTAAGATGGCAGAAATGACAGAAGGAATGAAGTTGATTCTAAGTTCCATTTCTCTTGAGGCATAATTAGTGTGTGCTTTTTTTTTCTGTTGATGATTCTTGTAGTGTATCTTTCATTTTCTTTGTGTTCTCATTTGCTTTATGTTCTGCCTTTTTGTTTGTCAGAATAAGAAAGTAGAAAATTCTTCTTTGGTAGTTTGCTTGGATACATTTGACATAGAGTAATGTTTGACCTACAAACAAAAATGCAGGTATAATATTTATGTGGACAGTGGGCATGCTCCTCCTCCCTGAAGAAATGTGTTTTGCTGTGCAATGTATGTCCTGTGCTCTATGGGACTCTTTACTGATTTATGGGACTCCATACAATAGAGAAGCTTTCTGTTCACTGATACTTGTCACTTGGGTCAGGAGTACTGTAAGGGGAGATTGAGAGAAGAAACATGCCCCTGTACATACAGCTCATAATAATGGTTGAAAGACACTTTATAAGAACACTAGTTTCTCCTTTTTAGAGATTTGAAACTAATGTGCTCTAAAGTTAACCAGCCAAGCAGTCAACCAAAAAAGGAACCAACCACTTTCACAGAAAGTTCTCACAGATTGTTTTGTGAAAATAGAGGCTGTGTACTGTGTAAGTTAATGTAAACATTTTAGTTGCTGTCACTGTGAATTTGCAGTAGGCAGCAGGTAGAGAGGAAGTTGTGTGCCTGGAGTGATTGTGCAACTTGGAAGGGGGTTGTAGTTGTGTCTGGAAAAGTAGATAATGCTCTGCAAAGTTTGTGTTTCCCTTGCTGTGTTATGTTTAAAACTGCAATGTGCTAAACATAACTCTTTTTCTATGCCTGTCTCTGAAAAAAAACCCTCATATTTTTTTCTCCAATTTATTCCCAGCATGCTTGAGATGTATCTGAGTAGTGAGGCCCACTGCACACACAGCTCCTAGAAATCGTTGTCTGCGTCACTGAGTCTTGGTGAGTTGTCTATATCCTATTGCATTTAATTGGATTGTTACAGTTTTATCTTACTCGCTGGTGAGTTTGATGTGAGATGTCTTAAATTGATTGTGGATATACAGCAGAACAAGCCTTGGTTTTAAGTAGCATGTGATACTCTACACTGAGTTGAAATATTAACATTTTAGACTTTGAAAAATAATGCCCAGACTGATAATGGAATCTGGGTCCTTGCTTTAGTGCTGGGACCAGGAATGGGACTTTCTGCAGAGAAAGGCTGAAGGGATCAACACATGATATTCTTTCTCATAAAGTCTGTTTAATATTTGATACTGTAACTAAGGAATTGACATTTTTCAAATGTGCTGATTATGGTCTGTCTTATGGCAAAGATTGAATATGAAATAATACAAGCTTTTCCATCCAACTCTGTGCACTAATAAATTACTTAAATTGGGGGTTGAAATTGGTATAATGACACTGATGACTTAAACTGCTTGTTGCTCAAGAATTACTGTCTGATGACTCCATCAGGCAGTGCTGTGCCTGTTTAACTCTGCTCTCAAGGAGGGATAATACCGCTGAGAATTAGAAAAAGAGACCCCTGCGGATTGTTTAAATGCAGACTAATAATAGTTTGGTAGAGCAGTGAAAGAAAGTAGAATATAAATGCTGTGGTTTAATTTTAGGTACGTTTGATATATCAATATACTCACTTGGTAAAAATCTTTTACAACAAATACGCATTTGAGATTTTATGTGAGAACCTTTTCAGTGTACTCATGAATAAATGTTGTCATTTAACACACAGAGTGACTTATTAAGGTCAGAAATATGTATTTTTGAGGCTTGTACACTAAATATAGAGGTGGGAAATAAGCCTGCTGAAAAGGTTTTCAGTTGTTTGGGGAATAACTGTTTATAAAATGCTAACCAAATAGGGGTAAAATTATGTATGCCCACATCAAATATAATTTCCTCTTCTGTTAATTATGTTGAGCAATTTTTGCAAACTAACAAACCTTTTCTTTAAATTTCCTGAATTTTCTAGCACCAGTGAATGAAAGTAGGTTAAGCAGCTTTCCAGTTCTTTTTTCTGCCTTTTCTCTTGTTCTGATAGATCACTTTAGTTCATTGAATTCAATGAAATTTATAATACTGGTTAATAGTTTGTTTATGTATTATATTAATTTGTAAATACTTATCTGCATAGATGCTATTACTTATTTACACTCATTACTTACACTATATTGCTTATTATTTATTTTTCCTACTTATCTGCACTGCATAATGATTGTAATGTGTATGGGCAGGTCTTCTCATAATGATCTGGTTTAGCAGTCATTTAAGGAAATTGTTTTAAAAAATGCAAAGATTCTAAAGTATTTTCTAGTGAATAGAACTCAGAATGAGTTAAGTATGTTGTAATAAAGAGAAAAATATCACTGCCAAAATTCTCCATAGTGAAGATTTTGCTGTATGTTTGTTTTCTGTTGTCTCAATTGTAATTTTTCTTTAAAAAGCAAATGTATTACAGAAAGACTGAAAAAGGTAAATATGAAAATAGAAAACAATTTGCACATAGTTGTATTTTTTTTCTCCTAATTAATATATGTGGAGAAAAAAGCCCAACTCGTGGCTGGCCTGGTGTTGCAACATTCTGCACGAAAACTGTAGATTTGGTTGTTCCAGTGCTAGAAGGTTTATCTGGTAACTTTACAGATGCAGACTAAAACACAATTATTGTGTTTGGGAAGTTCAAAACCTTTAAAATAAGGGCAAATGGGACATGAATATTTGTAGATGAAGTCTACAGTGATGACAGTGAGGAATAAACCACGGTAAAAATGAGTGTCATGAAAGGATTTAGAGGGCAAGGATGAAGTAGAGATGTAGTTTTCCACTCAAAATATCCTTTTGCTCTAAAGTGGGTGGTTATCCATGTGTTCCTGTGATAGATAGTTCAGAAAAAGTAGGTTGCAGAGGAATAAAGGACAAGGAGTAGTTTAAAATTTTGGTTCCATTGAATCCTTGGAAATTCTTCCTTTGATATATATATATATTTTTGAATGTCCAGGGTTTCAGTCCTATTGTTCAACATACTTGCATGTCCTTCTCCATTGCAAGATCAAAGAGCTGTAGCTGTTTATTTTAACCAGTATTCCCATCTGAAATTATACTAGTGTAGGAAGGATGTATCAGTTGGAGTTTCATTTAAGAAATCCTGGCCTTGGGTTTTGACTAGTGTTGCTTGTGGAATAATATATGTTGGGTATGACTGTGTGTTGTGAGACTGTACCACCATTGTGACTGAAATTGTGCACATTCAGCCTGTCTACCAATGTATTAAATTTTTTTGGAAAGTGAAACTGCCACTTAAAACTTACTTCAAATGTTACTTCAGGTGGTGGGAAGTAGCTGCTAACAAAAAATGGGGTGCAGTTAGAACGGGGAGAAGTTTAGACTTACAAAAAAACCCAAACATACAAAAACCCTACTTTAGTTCCTAGTCTAAAACTTATCAGTCAGAAAAGATTTTTTTTTTTTTATCTCTCTGTTCTTTATTTTTGCTTGGTTTGCTTTGTAAGGAATATTTCTCAGCAAAAAGAGCATAGATTAGAGAAATCTCAGTTTTCTGTCACTCTCAACGTGGAGAGTCTGTCTCAATCTAACTTTGCAGTGATTTCATTGGCATTTGTGTTGTAGTTAATGTCAAGTGTGATAGATAGAAAATATTTGTGTCTGTTCATTCTGAGTTATAGTGCCTGTTGTTTACAGCTGTAGTAAAGAAAATTCTGACATGTCTCATTTTTGACCATGTTCTCCTAAATGCATGTGTGTGTAAAGGGAGTGCTGTCAGAAAATAAAGTGCAGTACTGACAATAAAGGTATTTTTTATTGAAAAAAGTTTTAAGAGCCTTTGGTACTAGTTTAAGGATGAAAGTGGGGGATCTTCAAGTAGATTCCAAATATCAAACCTGAAGGAGGCTGAGCTCACTTCTATCAGCATACAGGCTGGAATGGTGCCTACCTGCAGCTCTGGAGTCAGTTCAGAGCACCCTAATTCCCAAAGGGGCTGTGTTTCTGAAATACCTGAAATAAAATACAGGTATAGGTAATCTTTACTGAATCGGATTTTTTCTGTGAGGGATATTTAATCTATGTTGAATTGGTTTGTGATAAATAAAGGGAGTGCGTTTCCATTCCTAGACCTCAAAACTGGGGAGCTGTGTTTTATTCTGTGTTCAGTCACTGCCTCTCGGTAGTGACATTACTTAATGTGAATAGCCTATAAAGATGCTTGTAAAAGTGGATGCTTGATTATAGAGAATTTATTGTAATCAGTGTTAAAATGATCATCCTAATTTGAGAGTGAAGTTCTCTGTGGGTGGTACAATGAGAACTGTGGTATTAAGAAATTAGCATCTATTGAGATTTATACAATTGCACCCTAAAAATTTTTTTTCCTCCTTAAATTGGAACTGGGAGATTATGAAAACATGATTTTGTGGAAAAGCTGAAATATATACAAATGTAATATATTGCATTTTTTTCCTTTAAAATTTATGAAAATTTAGAGTACTGTAGAGAGAAATCACCTCATGCTTGCAACTGGCAGAACTAGATTTGTTAGTAATGAAAGCACTTTTAAAGTATTTTCATAGTTTTAAGACCGCAATGTTCAAATTCATTGTAAAGCTGGATTAAGCTATTCTTACATATGTAAAACTCATTAATTACTGTAAATAGATTTAAATGGAGTGCTCAGTTCGTGAACTTTTTACTGTATTGATGGAACCAAACTTCATATACCTCCAGGACTGTTGAAAGTGCTCATTCAATTGATTGAAACTTGCCTTTTATATGTAGTTATATCCTGGAAGATTATTTATAACATTTCAGTTTCAGTGAGATAAATAAAAAATATTTAGGAAATGGGATTGGTAACTTGATTTTATTCACTTCTTAAATATTGGTTTTGACTCCATAATGGACTTTGCTAGGATTTTTTTCATTTCTTACCTTGATAGGACCCTTTTTATATGGGCAAAGGTATACTATATACACATTAGCAGAAGAAATTGCTGTCATTATCATCTGTGGAAAATCAATGTATATTTTATATAAAGATTGATGACATTGTATCACCAATATTGGAGCCTGGGAATTCTAGAGGGGTCAAGAACAGGACAACTGAGCACTTGCATCATCAAGGAAGATGAGATGTATTTACTTGGGCAGATTTTCCTCTGGGCCTGCCTTTAGTCCCCGAATTGGGAAGAGTGAAATATTTACATGGCTTGACTCTTGACAGTAAATAGTATTAATTAAATACAGGGTTTGAAAATGACACTAGTATTTCAGATGGAGGCCAGTAGATTTTGCCTTGGCTTTCTGGAAATTGAATTCCAGTAGTCTGTTTATTTGACAGCATTATAGTACTATACTTTGAGGTTCATGGATATTTCTGTACATAAAAGTGGGTGAATTTTTATAATGTCACAATGCTGCAATTTTAGGCTCAGAAGATTTATGTGATTATAATAGTAAGCAAATTTGTAGGTGATTACAAAGTGTGGCACAGTATGTTTCTGTCAGATTAATTTACTTTTATATTAACTGGACTGGCAAGAAATTACAGGTTTTCTTTTTAGAACAGACTTTGGATGTTGAAAGTTCAGATAAATCACAGAAGTTCCGTATTATTAAAATGATTTAGAAGTATTGGTGAGTTTTGCAGTATCATTGTGCAGGGCTCTAACTTTGCAAAATGTGTTACAGAGTCCTCGTCTAGTCATCTCACCACAAGCAAAAAGGTGTACTTGACACCCTTATGTATATAATATGTGCAGTGTGTAAATGCATTGCTAAAACTTTATTTACAACCGTGGCTATGATAATTGAAGAATATGCTCTGTTCTCCTGTTCCAGCATCTGTTTTATAGTCCTGATTCTCCCCTTTTTTCATTATCAGTACTTTTGTTCCTTCAGTAATCCCCAATCAATAAACTACAGTGTTCTGTGTATACCAAACTCTGTATATTTCAAAATGACAGCAATAGGCAAACTAGGAATATTTAAAATTAGAATTGAGAAAAAAATGAGTTTTATAGTAGGTATTGTAATTTAGTTCTTCCTTGAGGGAAGCTGTGGTAGTGTCAGGAGAAGTTAAAATGTTGCCATTCACCTGTTTTTCAGCATGTTTTTCTGTTGCTTATATTTGGATATTCTCACTTAAATTTTGAAACATTATCTTTACAAGTAACACATGGAATTGAAGATCCCTTTTTTGCCTTGGATTTGTTAGCCCTTCAATCTCTAGGTACCTGTTTTACTGCTTGAAGAGAGTGAGATGTCCTCTACATTTCTTTGTTCAGGCTGTGAGCTTGAAACTACTGTGTGGTGCCACAGTTTAATAGTATTTTAAAATGGGATAAGAACATCTACATTTCTCTAAAAGTAGGTGGCCAACACATATGAAATTTTACTTGGGTTAATTTTTATGGCCTTTCAGTTTTCAGTTGTGGTTTTGTGCTTGGCTTCTCTTCACAGATCCTGGTTAACTGTGTTTTTATTACTTAGTCCTGCTGAACAGGCTCATGTAAAACTTTTTCTGTCTGGAGTTACAGTATGCAACTTTCAGAATGTATCCTGCGGTGCAATAGGGTTTATGTGCAGCTGATGGTATGTGAAGCTTGATGCATGGCTACTAATGTTTAAAATATTCCTTGTCCCTGACTATGATTTTAGTTTTTCCTTCCTCATGACGTTGCTCTTTTGTCAATATCCAAGTGCCTAGGTTCTTGATCAACATCAAAATATTTTGAGGAATACTGACACGTGAGTCAAACTATATAACACTAGGTTGCCACACTTAAAACATACTCAATGCAAAGCTACAGAAGCCAAAAAATAACCCAAACCACCTCAAATTAGGCCATTTTATGAAATCAGTTGCTGTTGTACCACTGTCACACCCCAAACACTACCACCATTATTGTACGCCACAGGCTATGTGCCACAACAGTATATGGGTTTGTTCTCTTAGTTTTCTTCTTTAATTGGTTAATGTCAAATATGCTGTGTATATGGCACATATGTTTCACAACAGTATGTATTTATTTTTGAATATTGGCATGGAACCATGCATATGGTCTTGTTTTAGGTACTGTGGGCACTTAAAGGGGGGGGAAAAACCTAACAACCTGCTGCTGCTGAACTTGATTCCAGTAATAGTAGTGATCAAAGTTGCCTCCTACTTACTCTTCCTCTTATTTGCTTCATCACTTGGTTTCTGAGCTGTTTCCTTCCGCCCCCAGCTTCCAGGAGAAGTATTTTGTGGTCTTCTGATACAATCTCAGAAAGCTTTGGGATAGTCCCATGTTTTGGGTCAGCTTGATCCGTGGTTGAGACTCTCTAGTAAGAGTTAGACTTTTTGTGTGTGTGTATTTTGAGGGGGAATTGCTTACTGAAAATGTATTTTTGGCTAACTTAAAGCTATTAATGAGTTGGCATGAATTTCATAAGTAGCTTCACTGAGGAAGGGGGAAAGTTCCTTACTAATCATAAATGCTATAATGGCTCGCTTAGGAAATTCTGAAATGAAAAGTTTTGGATTTCCAGTCTAGAGTCACAGTAAGACTTAACAGTCAGGAAGCAGTGCGGCTGCCTGTGGGTCCAGCCATGAGTGGGGAGCTGCGGTGGGTGTGCAAGGTGAAGGCTCTCACAGGAATACCATTTCAGTGGCACAGCCTGTGCCCGGGGTAGAAGGACAGCTTGTGACAGCTCAGACAGTGCCTCTGCTTCCTGGCTTCTGGGCCCCCTCTCCAGGAGCTGGAATTCACCCTGCTGCCCCTGGGTCCAGAGTGGCCCAGGCTCTCCCCATGGAGCCAAGCTGGGGACGGGCATGTTGCCAGTTTTTTACAGCCATGGCAGAGGGTGTCACTCTCTTCACCTGGGATGAGTACAGGAGCCGGGAAGCCCATTCTGTACCTGCAAATGCACCAGCAGCATGCATGGAAATAGGGGGTACCCCCATCTTGGTCAGAGCCGGGAGGGCAGATTGCTGCACGCCTCCTCCTGAACACCGGGATGGAGGAGGGAATCACAGTGCTTGTGATTCAGAGCAGAGGCCTGCATTTGGGTCTCCTGCCTCTTAGGAGATTGATGCCCTCTCTGAGCCGCTCAGTGTTGCTGAACAGAGCTTTGCTTCCTCTGAAATAGCTCTGCTTTTTTACTGGTGTGTAAGTACTTTGTCAGAGAACTGGTTTCCTACGTGTGAGGTGAGCATCCTATCTGTTTTGTGTGTCCTCTACAGTAAAGGACAGTAGTTTTTTCATTTGCCTACTTCTGTAGATGTAATTTATTTATCTGCAACTCATAAGGTTGTCTTCTCAGAAAAGGTACTGCAAAGGAAGTGAAGGTATACATTCACAGATATATTTAGCAATTAAATCCCCCTGTGGATGTTCTTAATGCTTTGAATAGCTTACCCTACTTTGACATGAAGTAAGCTATCTGAAACAAAGGCATTTTTTCCTGGTGAATAGACTATTTGCACAACTTGAAACAGTTTTAAAATATGTGTTTTTCCTGTTCAATGGCTGAAATTAAAAATTCATTATAGGCACAGCTCTGCTCCTTGTACCAAATGTATCATTGTCCATAATTAAATGGATGCATTTGACTACAAAGATGTAATACAAATTAAAGTTTCACATGGTTGCTACTGTGTATGCCATTTTTTTCCCCAAATCTATTGATAAGGTCAGTATGAAGTACTTTGAAAATCCAAAAATATCAAAATGAGACATATTTAGATCTCTCAGAGCAGTTGGAAAGTAAAAATGTTAACTATATATAATGTGGCTGGCAAATTTAAACCCACTAGAGGGTATTTTGTGTTATAGTGGGAAGGGCCATATGCTGTAACTTTTCTTGCTGTTGACATGATTTGGGGATTGTTCTTACTGTTCTAATTTTGTCAAAATATTTTTGTGTAAGTATAGTGTGCTGTATTCTTTTCTGTTACATTTGTGTAAATGATTTATACTCAAGTTGTACTGCAGAAGCTCAGAAAGGAAGACAGTGAGCCTGCCCTTAGAATTTCCTTGGGGGAGGTGGGACTTTTTTAGAGACAAGATTCTGAGAAGGGGAAGTAAGGCAGTTTCTTGCAAAAAGTTTGAGCTAACTGGCAGTACAGGAAAGATGAAAATGTAAAATCCAATATTGGGTCAAACCTACTTCTGCTAATACTTCACTTGCTTTAGCTGAAATAAAGACAACTTTCTGTTTTATTGTTTTTTAACTGATCTTGCTTACCACTGGCAGAGAAGGAAGTCAGTAAAAGGGAACTGGTGTTTTTTTACACAGACAATGTCTTGAGGAGCAGAATAAATTAATACAATATGGTTTTCTGTGAGAGTGCACATCTGCAACAACTTGAGAATTTAAGTAGTATTTTAATAACTTAAAATGTGTGTTTTTTTTCTCTGTGTGTGTTTTCTATGTTGTAATTTGTACTGATTGTATGGCCAGTTTTTTGTTCTATCCTGTTGCTTTGTTCAGGATTCCTGGTAATGTCCACTCTTATGCCATGGCAGTGATGGGCTATGTGACTCTTACTGTGCCAAGCTTCTGCTGTTCCTGTGTTGAACAGGCAGTTAAAAGGATTTATTTAGGCTGAGGGTCCACTACAAAAATTGAACATATTGTTACCTTGGACAACTTGTTGTTGTTGTTTAGTCAACAAATAATTTACTTAAGGTGTCAGGAAGCATTTGTGGAATTTGGGGACTTGGAATGTTTGCTCCTGCATGTGATGGAAATTTCCCTATAATTATATGGGAATGAGCTTACATGGGTAACAACAGGAATGGAGCTAGACCTTGTGTTCAAGAGCAAGGAGCTTATTCTTCAGTGCCACGTTTGCCAGAGGTGCACTAAACAAGTCACTTGAACTGCAAGTCTCACTTTCTCTAGCTGTAAAATGGGGGCAACCCTCACTATTTTCTTCATATGCAAAATTTAGATTCATTGGTGTTTGTGGATTGTGTTGAGAAAATAATAAAATATTTATGTATTTAATTTCATCAAATGTAAATAAAATGTCTTTTTTTCTTTACCGATGTGAATTAATACTGAAATTGTAAAAAAATACTGGAGAGAACTTGGCTATTAAAACATTGAAGCAGTGGCCTTTTGCTATTTTATTAAACAAGCATCAACCTAGATTGTTTTGAGTTAGCAGTATTTTTGTCTGCTTTTGTTATGAGATAAAACATCAAGTATTGACTTAACTTCACATTTCACAGGAGAAGAATTAAAAATTATCCCTGTGAAGGGTGACTATGGAGTTACTCTTTGAAATTCTAATTTAACACTTCAGTAATGGGTCAAGCCTGCTCTGAATCCTCCATGGGATTATTTGATTTGCTGTCTGGTTAAACTCAAGGAAAATGGGATGTCTATAAATTACTAGAAGTGCTAGTTATCACCTTATAATGGAATCAAGTAGGAGAATTTGTTGTTTTAAATTAGGATTGTGACCTGATGACTAGGGGATTGTATGAATGGGGCTTACTTTTAAGACCTAACTTAAGGCTGAAAGTTGCAGGGTGGTTTTTGTGCTGGTTTGGCTTTTTGTTTCGTTTTTTATGTTCCCCCTGTGTGCTCCCCCCCACCTCCCCCCTTAATATCAGCTGTGTAATTGGAGATTGATATAATGGAGGGATAAAGGGGAAATGTCTTCTTTACCTGAGGGACGATGGGATTAAGTTTTTAGTATATATTTTGTCTTCAGTGTTATTAGCACATGCAGAAGTTTTTCTTTTGTGTTTCATTTGTGTAAATGTTTTGTGCCCCAACAAGAAGAATGTATGTTTTTCATAATAAAATGGATTATAAAATTTATGTAACTGGAACCAAAAGGAATTCTGCATTTTGTAAGTAGGTAAAGAAGCAGCTTTTATATTTTGCAAGTTTATGCATGTAATGTTTATCCTGCCAAAACCTTTAAAATTCATTTGCAAATTACTGAAATACAAGTACTCAAGTGTTTTATGCTGTGTCATACATGAAGGGAGTATTTGGCCTTTATTTAGTAACTTGAATTCAGCGGGAGTAAAAGCAGGGAGATTTTCATTAAAAATGAATTTGCTCTAACATTTTACTTTTCAGTATTTTATATTGGAAATTCTGTGCGTGTTACTGCTACAGTTTTTTTCAGCCACACTTCACCTTTAAAAGTCATAAAACTTACTAATCATATCTTATCAGATAGCATATTTCTGTTTTACAAGTTAAATTGAATTTTTGAACATTTGTAGCTTGTGATGTCATAGGATATAAACTAAGACAATGAAAAGCTTAGCATAATATATAATTTTAGTGATGAGGAGTACTGAATGGAGACAAGCTGTGCAGTGTGCTTTGCATATACCAAGAAATTTCACAAGACTTTTTGACATCAGTTTTGAAATGAGTCGTGGGCTCAGTTCCAGCACTGTTCTGAGTATAGCCTGTCCTATAGAACTTTCCATTGCCAATCTGTCACATACCACGTGCCTGGATTTCACTCAAGATTTCTGATTTGAATAACTGTGTCTCTGCATGGTTTGAATTGCATATTTGACAGAATTTACTTACGCTTGCTTCTGAGAATTTTTTTTTTTACCAGTGGAGCTATCTTTATTATTGTACAGTTTGATATATATTGATTTGAAATCAATTTTAATTTGTATTTCAACATCTTGTCTCATGTTCCTCAAGTTGGTAATAGATACGGAAATGTAAGTCTTGACCAGGTCTGAGGTTTTGCAATTCTGGGAGGAAATACTGGGTAAAACAACATAGTCATCAGTTTTGTACACGTGTAGGGAAAGGGAATTTCTTAGGATACAAAAGGTTTTCTGTCCTTTCCAGGAGCTGACAGAAATCCATAAGTAACATAGTGCAACAAGGATTATAAAGATAGAAAAGATGCAGATTTATTTTACCGTATTTCCATCAAAGGTTTGTTTATAAAAGCAAAGAAGGTGTGTGTGTACTGCATTAAAAGTACATGTAATTAAGTGCTAGTCACAGCAGAAGCAAGCAAGGCTGGACTTGCAACCCTCTATCTGAAGAATTGCTAGCATGCGTGAGCTGGGCTGCTTTTCCACTTCAAGTTGGATAGCTTTCTGGTGATAGGAGAAGTCCTACAGCCACCCATTCCCTGGTTACTAAAAATAGTGGTGCTGGAGTAAGGAGAGTACAGTAGCACAGCACCAAAAAACCTCTCCAACCCTCCAAACATTAAGATTTTTAACAAGTAAATGGTTGACCAAAACACACCATCTCCCTGTGGCAGGCAGAGTTCCAGGCTGGCTCATCCCTTGAGTCTGGCCAACTGGCTGGCTTGGGCAGCATTCCCTGAGGGTCATTCATTCAACCTGTTGGGGAAGAGAGTGGCTTCAAGATGCAGAGGCAAAAAAAAGCTTTTGTTAGAGAATGCTTGATTTGCTTCTCTTCTTTTTCCTTGGGGGAAAATACAAACTGAAGCGTCTTAGGGGAGTGAGTATGGGAGTCAGTCAACTTCCAGACAGAAACATCAAATACAAAGTATTATTGTGAAATAGAAACCTTCAGATTAGGACTGCTGTGAAGGGTGAAGAAGAGTAATTTTATTATTGGCAGATGAAGTGCATCTGGATTTGTCTTTGCCTTAATGCTAAAGTAACCCTTCAGAAGGTGAAAGGTGGCTCAAACTCTTATTAGCTGAGATTTAGAGAGTTCCTTAATATAAGCTTACATGTTTTGCCAAATGATATGGCCACAAATAATCAGGCTTTTCCTAGAATTTCCACTTAGCCCAAAGAAGTAAAAAAGAATACTGTTTAATAACATAGTTTACACAGACTGTTTCATGTGACAATGTTTTGTTTTTACTAGCCAACTGTTTTCTGCTGTATTTTTTAATAGTAGATCTGCAGTGTAAGGCTGTATTTCAGACATGCCTTCTCTTAAGTATCTCTTTAAGTATGTACAAAATACTACCACCAAAAATAAAGAAATATAGACTTATTTTTTTTCCCCAAGCTTGCTTATAGCATGCACAGAGAAATGATAAATGTGTTCAAAACCTAATGGAAAACTTTTTCAGTATGGCAGGGATTTTCTTCTGAGTCACAGTGTTGAAGGATCACTTGTCATGAAAGAACTAGTCACTCAGCAAATCTTCTGCTAGTAGTTTGGGTTGTATTTTGGTAGGTAATTTGTAAGACATCTTCTCATTGTGATCGTATCATTTCCCCCAATGGCAGCAACAACTTCTTTAATGGGAAATGAGTAGTAAGAAGATATATTGATGTATTTTTAATTTTCTTTAATTAAACATCTGGAAGTAAACAAGACCATAATAACGTGCGCAGCCAGGTTTGCACACAATCTCAGAAAATATTCTTGACTGCCTTTTGCAAATGGCTACTGCAGTTGCCGGTGTCTGTTCTTTTTCCATGATACTTAATTTAGTGGCCTGCACACATTGTTAGGGTTGGTTTGACATTTGGCCGATATTCCTAACTGTTCCTGTTAAATACTTACCATGCTTGTTGCTGTATGTGAAATTAATATATATTAAGCTTCACCATGGTCTTGTGAAGTAGGGTTTATATAGGAAAGTTGGTGGCAGAAAAATTAGGGTAAGAATCTAAGCTTTATGTCTTCTAGATATTACTGAGAAAATCAGTAAGGTGATGGCTAGCTGCAAATAAAATAGTCCAATTTGTAAGCATTGGTAATAAATAGCTCAGTCAGCTGGGTTTCCCTTGTAGAAGCATGCTGTATCACAGAGCAGGAAGTTGGTAACTGAGTAGTATCCATATCTCAGTGAACTTTTTGCCTTCAGACCTGTGCTACATTTGTATTAGCTGGGTCTTTAAATACAGAATAAATGATCAAGAAAAAATAACACTCTGGCAAAAACTGAGATGAACACTTCATAAGGTGTTCAAGAAAAACTGTTTTGATCTCCCTCTCTCCCCCTTGCCATCTCTGCCTTCATAGTCCCTGCTTTCTGCTCATGTCCGGCTAAGATAATATAGTAATGTCTGAGCTCTTGCAAGTAAGGCTGTCACATTGATATTTAACTGACTTTGAAGCACTGCAGCTGTAAAGGGGAAATGAATTCTGTTCTCTGTCAAAGCCTGTAAAAGAGTGTTTGTTTAACAGCTACTGAAGATGGAAGTGTTTATTCCATGACTGGGTTGGTTTTCAAAGCTGGACATATTTTCCTGTATTAATAATATTTGGAATTTTTCATTAGTTATCATTTCCTGTTGGTTTTTGAAAGGAGTATTGAAATGCTGATCACTGCCCCAATCTTTTCGGCTTTTCTTTCTGCATTTGAATTGAAATCTTGGAATTCCCTTGGGGTGGGGATCTATGTGTACTCAGGCATGTGTAATTATGTATTCTATAAAACTTCTAAAGCAGTTGCAAATGTCTGATAATTTTTGATCCCAAAAGGCAGTAGGTTTTCTTACAAGAGGCAGAGGGGCAGCTCTTCCAGTTTGTCAGGTGATCGAAGACTGTACCTAATATGCATGAAATTCAGCATATTACTCATCTTTTTTCATCTGACTTCTGTCACAGACTTTTGCTCCTGATACACAGAATTCTTTCTTGATATGAAAAGACTGACCAGAATCTGTACCTCACAGTTACTGAAACATATATTGTGCTGTGTAATTTATTTCAAAAGTAGCTTGTCACATGCACTTAACAAATCCTAGCCATTCTAGACAAACAAAATCCTTCTGAAGTGTTTCCAGTGCATTGTTGCTATAGTGAGGGGGGGGGGGGGGAAGGTGTGGTAATGGAGTTGGAGTATTTTTGGTTTGTTTGGCTTTTTAAGATAGATCATCTAGAGCTGAAACTTAATTAAGTATAAGTGTTTGAAATTGGAAACAATAACCATGTTAAGTAAGCCTGTCAGGATCTTGGCATCATTAGAAGAAAGAGCAAACAGTGAGGGAAGCTGGATTTGTGCTGGTGTTACTTACAATGGTATGTAACTTACTAATTACCTTTGCTGTGAAATGGTTGGTAAAAAGCCAAAACGCTGCTTCCCTAGTTCCCTAGAATCCTTGTTTTGAGAGGATTATACTTCCTGGTGTTTTTACAAGAATTACATGGATGCCAGAATGTTTCCCAAGCTTGTGTTTGATGATTGGTACAATGTAAGAGGGAAGGCTGACCAAAAATGACTGAGGAAGTGAGTAGAAGAGATAAAAAGATGTGAGAATAAATGAATCTGATAGCTGTGTATTTATGCATCTTCCCTACCCTTGTCATTTTTAGTCTGGTTTCTGACTGAAGTGAAACTCATGTGACCATGAATGAGATAAAACATGTTTATATGCATTTGTGGGATAGTGTGTGTTTGCCCTTTCCTTCTACTGCCCCAAAGAAACTGTGCTTCTACAAGTTACAACAAATTACATCATCAGGGAGATGACTGCCATTCAGTTAGTAAAAGAAGGACCTTACCTGTTGACAGCCCTGGTGAGGCATCAGAAAATCATTATGGGAGAGCAAAATTATGGATGGCTAAGGGCACAAAGTCGGTCAAGTGCATGTTTGTCAAACTAAATTTCCATGCACCTTACTCTCTGCTTGTCAGCTGGAGATTGAAACACCTTTTCATGCAGAGGAATTATGAAGCTTAAGACTTTTTATATTACAAATCAGAAGATAAGTTATATCAAGACACTGTCTTATGAGCTTCAAAATCTGTTGAAAAATACATGTACAATTTTAATATAATTTTCTGAGATGTTTATGGGTATTTAAAATTTAGAACTTCCTTTCTTTATAGAAAAGTGTGGAAAAACTCCATGCACTGAGAAATTCAGGTTGAATAAGCAGGTTATGGATACTTTCATTGTACAAAAATAAAATTATTACTGATAGTTGTAATCTTGTTTTTCAAGGTAGAGGCAGGAAGAAAATACACAGTTCTCTGGCAGTGAAGCAGTACAGGCCTTCATTTGTCCATCCCTATGTTTAATGTAATGATTTTTACTGTCAGTGCTGCAAGTTGTTTGTTTCAGCCTCAGATAATCAATCTGATTAAGTATCTTGGTGGTATTTGATATTATACAGAAAGCATTTTAAATGGCACTGATACTTCACTGAGTTACTGCTCATGTGGAGAGCTTCATTTTAATAGTCTTGGTCATAAGAAAGCTTACTGAAAATAATGAGGTGGATATATATATATAAAATGTATGTATATATCTTTTGGAATGAGTGGTTGTAGACTTACACCACTAAGAGGACTCTTTCTTATATGCTTGGTTGCAATTTGGATGAGTGAAAGCAGTGAGATTTATGCAGTTAGTCTGTATTTATTGTTACTTGGTAAAAACGTTGAGGGAAAAATTCTTTGAATGGTAACATGGTATAGGCAAGTATCACAAGCTCAAGCTGTTACTGACCAGTTTTGTGTTCAGAGATTTCTGTGAGGTAGAAAATGCCCTTGGTCAGGTTTCATACCCCTAGTGAGGCCAGCCGTACTTCAGGAAAATACAGTGTCGTCTTACTTGCCCCAAACAGGTTCTTCAGCATGATTGCAAGCCAGTTTTAACCTGGGCTTCATTATTTCCTAATTTCAGTGATTGAATGGCTTTGCTTCAACTTATCTTGTAAAAGGACACCTAATAAAATCTTCCTACTGGTGGTTCCCCAGAAAAGCCCATCGCTTGGCAGATCCTACTGGGACGCACCAGGTCCAGTGTCTGCTGTGGTGCCTTTGATAGCCAGGAGTCTTAGTTTCATTCCTCTCACCTCACCTGTCTTCCCTCCCTTTCTCCCTGCAAAGTCAGTGTAAGGAAGACTAAAAGTTTTCTACTTCATAACATCAAGGCAGAAATTAACTTTACAAAGAAAAAAAAAAACCCTAACAATCAAACTGTAAATAAACTTAGTTTCTAGTGAAAATTTTCTTCATTCACCTTTCTCAGCATTTAAACAAAATGTCACAGTGTACCTGGTATGTGTATAAATGCAGACCTGATTTAGCTTCCTGACTACAGCAGAAAAAAATTCATGCATACTTTTTAAGGAATGGTTATTTAAAAGTAATGTGGTTTTGTTGCAGCATGATTATGTATTTAACAGGAAACTAGGTTGCAGTCTTTATGACTAACTCTTATTACTACCTCTCCCTTGGTTTCCAGGATATGATGACTATAATGCTATATAAAATCTTCAGGTAGGTAGCATCATCTTGGACAACTTTATTTTTTTGTCCTATGGTTTTGCTGTTCAATGATTATTTTGTAAAGAAATATATTAAATTCAAAACTTGTATCAATATAATGTTTTCATTTCCCTTCTAACTTCTTGTTGTTAGTTCTCATGGACCATAGGAGGATGGTAATTGGACCATGTCCTGAGGTGTTTTTAGTGCTTCATGTGCACAGCTACAATGTGGAACAGGAACTTAACGTTTGATGTAGAGGAAAAGCATTGGCTTTTTAAATCAGAAAGACATACCAAAATAATTAACTCTTTGAGATGAAATCAAGCAGGGAATTACTGGGAAGATTTTTTTTTTTCTTGTTGTGTATATTTTTATAATTCTTTATTGACAAAGGTAAGTATATAATGAATACCATTTATTGACCCCATGTAATTTGCTGCTTAGGAACCGTATTTACATACAGTAACTCTAAAGGATTGCATGAGTTATTACTCAGAACTTGAGGTAACTCTTTCAAAAAGCCTTGTGTGGAAAAGAAATAATTTGGGATCTGTTCTGCTCAGACTTTCATTTGAGAGTCAGAAGCATTAAGCATGAATACTTTTCTGTGGACGAGCAGCCCCATTCAATTACTTTGGTAGCAATGCAGATACATGTATTTTATGATTGTTCTTTAAAATACCAGGAATGTTGCTGTCAGTGTGCCTTTTACCATAGTATATTACCATGATTTGACAGCTGACAAAACAAGCATGCAAAGGCTGACATTTGTGCCAGATGTCTTTCATTATGTATTTTTATAGGTTTAATTTTTCATGTGTGCACTTTATATTGGCAGCTTTAATATATTTTGCAGATGAAGCTTAATTATTTTTCTTTTATGCACATTTATATTTTAGTAGATTAAAATTTTACCACAAAATGTACTTGTAATTGAAATTGCTGTGCAGAAAGTAAAAGCTTACCAAAACATGACCTAAAAAGGTTCAGCCATTCTTTAGGCTTTAGAAAAAGGAGTGAAAAGTACCTTATTTTGGTAGAGAGGCTTTTGACCCCCTTGAAGAGCTTAATGCTGTTTTTCTTTTTATTGTCTTTTGGTGTCCCTTGAAAAACTCATGTGATGCTGCTTTAAGGAGCAGAGTCCTGTTATCCATAATGAAGTGTATAATTTAAATTTTTACCCCACTGATTTAGCTAGATTCTGTTTATTTTATGGCAGTTTATGAATCCTTGAAAAAACAGGTGAAGGTGAAGTACCTTCAGCAACTTGGTCTCCTAAAACATCTGGGAAGTGCCTTCTGAGAACAAACTAAATGCAGCAGAGTCCTTTGGTCCCATAGCTCATGCTGTACATTTATACCAGCTGTCAACACCTTTTCACAAGAATATCTTAGAAAATGATAGCAAAGAACCATGGTTTAATGCTTTAGCAAGTGTCAGAAGTAAAGCAGGGTAGGGTTAAATCAGATTTTTGCTTTCCTTTTCTCAAAAATAGTGAGATAGCTGATACATGCTTGTTATATATGAGGATGAGATTATGGTTTTGTAAATTTTTTTACAGACTGTGTTGATGAAAGGGAGATTGTGAAATAAGGAATGGCCAGTGCTATGGCATTTTCCTGTGGTGACAGGAACTCAAGTTGTAAAATTGCCAACTTGCTCCAATCAGGTTAGGGGTTTAAACACCTGTGGTAAGCACCAGGGCAGACTGTTCAGTGGGATGTCTTGGAGTGATACTCTCATCTTCTCTCCAAGGTTCATCCTAAATCTTGTTCTAACAAGACTGTCTTGAGAATTTCTTTTACAGGAACATGGTCTTGGTAAGTTAGCTTTTTGATGAATGCTGTTAGAGAATGAGTGCTGCTAACCTGAAGTTGAGCAGTGTGCAGCTGCAGCAATGATCCCTTTTCCTCACTCTTGTGGTGGAAAGATAAGTGGAAAGGAACAGAAACTGGGTGCTATTGCCCTAATACATTTATGATCCTCTTCCAAATGAGATTTGATTCAGGAGAAAACAAAAATGGTGAGGGGAAGACTTGTGGTTACAACAATAAGATTGTCAGGAGTCCACTAAAGTCTGCTGAAAATGATAGAACAAAATTTCATGAGTATTTTTAAAACAATAAATGTAATTGTTGACTCATTTATGTATTTCCTTTTACATAATGTCCCACCCACATAGATACGCTTGTTTTGTTCCACTGTACTTTACAAGACTCCATTTGTATCTAATACTGTTGCTGTAATTCTGTCCTTCCCCCTCTCAGCTTCTCCCTTAAGAGCTTTCAGATAATGGTTTGAAATGTTAATGCTTCTCTTTTTGAAAAATATTTTTCCTCAGTTTTCCAAATGAGCACCAGTTTGAATTGTACATATGATACTTCTCATTTTTCTGCATTTAAGATACCAAATGGAGTGCTGTCACCCTTTGTTTCCTTTCCGTAACAGAAACCATAAAAATGAATAGGACCTAATTTGTGCCAGCATTACAAACCCAGGAACATTAACTGCATACATTTGAACACCATTCAGAATTCTAGTTTTATGAAAAATCTTAGCTCCCTTTCCTAAATCCAAAATTTATATGCATTTTGGTATAACGCAATCATGGAGATAAATGAAGAGAAGGGTGTGGAAGGGCATAAAAATGAGAATTCTGAACTGCAGAAGGCTTTAAAAACTTAAGATATTTGTTTATTCTACCCAAGTGACAAATGCTTTTGGCAAAGAAACTGTTATGGCATGTTAGTTCTGTTGTAAATATATTAATTTGTATATTTGACTATGGGTACTGTGATAGATATTTTTATAACCATACTTTAAGAATATGTTTTATTTTAAGATACCACAATCTCAAAGTACATAAATTTCTGTTGCACTGTTTACATCAGTAATAGCCAGGAAATTCTAATTTAAGACTGACACTTATTTTTCATGCACAAGTATATTCTAAGGTTTCTGTTTCCAGATCTCCTAAATTAAGAGCTGAAACAGTGATTTCAATCATCACAAATTTCTGTGGTTTAGCATAGCATTGTTCCAACATAATGATGTGAATTAAGTGTTAATATACTTTCCATATATCTCAGGATTTGGTCCATACAAGAAATTAAAGTCCAGCCTCTTAATATCAAATAAATTGTCATAAAGTCTGGCAGAAGTGGAAAGATTGGACTATTGCATCTAGTGCTGTTCTACAAATTAAATGAGTGTTTAGCACTCTCCCAAGTGTAATACACAAATGGATGTTACTGAAATATTACCAGGCACTGTTATTACCAGGCAAAAGATTTAAGAGAAAAAAACCGTTAGAGTAACAATTGTGCTTTTCACATAAATACCTTTTATTCCTCTGCATGTTGATTTCCTGTCCTTTTTCTATCTACTGGCGTTACATCACTTGCACACTTGGTTTTTAAGGGCTCTTGTGAAAGTATCACTCTATTACTTCCAGCTGAGTAAGTACTCAGTTGCACCTCATAAGGTTTCCAAGTCACGTCTTGCAACAGTGACAACCCTGTTAGGAAAACAACTGAGTTTTTAAATCCCTGTTCTTGTTCTCATGCACCATGTTAGCGATGCTCAGAGCTGATTGTGGGCCTGTCAATGAATGACGGTACCTTAATTTCAATTATTCTATCCAGTGGTGATGTTGGTGTTGATTGGTTTTCAGATGCTAATTCTGTTCCTTAATATAGCTGTTGGCCTAGCTCATCCTTTTAAGGAATGGCCTTTGGGGAAAATAAGTCCTGAAACATTTTGGCCTGGAGTTTATGCATTTCCTAGGAACTGTAACCTTAAAGAAGAAATAGGTGGACAATTTCAAAGGCAATGACAAAGTATCACTGGCCTATGTCAATGAAATAAAATAAAAGAGCCTTTTGTAAGGCAGAGTATAAGACTTATTTCCTCGATCCCATTTGATGAAATCTGTCTTGTCCTTCAACTTTTAAACAAAGTTCTTGGGCCATTCAAGGTTTGCCAGTAGTGAAAAAATGTTAAAGGGTTATGCAAGATGGTTTTTCTTCTAGTGTCAATTCCTCTATTCAACCTTAATGTCAACAACTTTTGTCATCAAGACTGTAATTTAACCAATAGCAGAGTAAAATCTCAGCCCAGCTGTCCAGGAATGATTCCTTTGCTGTTGTAAATTAGTGGGAATTCTTGTGAAAGAAGCTTTCCACTTTGGGAGTGCTTTGGAGAGTATCAACGCAGGCTTTAGCTGCCTTTCATTTGCCTGTCTTAACTGTATGTTATGTCTATCTTTGCTCGCAGAAGTTGTGTGTAAATAATTACCTGTCATCCTACAAATAGTCCAACAGAGCTGTGATTGGAATGCCATCTTTGAATGCACTATACACAAAAGGACAAATGGTTTTTCTATATACTTGGTTGTATTTGAAATGACTTTTTGCTGGAGTTTTCCTTGGTGCTGTCGTTCTTCAGTTCTGTAATTTCAGAAAACTGCCATATGTAAAGTTCAAATCCTCATGGTAAATTACTAGTACTCTTCAGTCTATTTTTTTACCATTTTAATATTTTCTGCTGAATTATGGATGTTTGGTTTAGTTATCTATCTTTAGGCAAACATTTTTGTCTGATAGGGCCAATTTCATGATCTGTAGGGAAAGTATGTTTAAGATCCAAGGACGCTTGTGAAGGACATGTATGTGTGTGTATGTTCAAAGATAGAATTAAGAATAAATCCTCTGGGTTTTTTTTTCTTTTTGACCTTTTTAAACTACAAAAATGTGTTTTAATGGGTTTCCTCAATACTGCAGTGTGTGGAAGCTTTCTACTGTTTTTGTTCTACCTTGTTCTTAACCTGCCTTTCATTGCATCTTTCTTTTGCTTTGGCTCTTATGAAATATGAGAGTCAGATTTCTAATGTACAGCATGTTGGAACAGGTTTTTCTGCATCGCCTTTCTTTCCATTTGTGTATTTGGGTACACACACGTTTGAGAGTTATGTACCTTTGCTGATTAGAATATTTAATATCTTTTCAGGGTTAAAAAGATTTACTTCTGTAAATCAATATGAATTTACCTGTCTTGAGCTTAACTTGTAGTTGTTACACATTTTTGTACTTTTGATAGATATGACCTGCTTATTTTAAATTAACTCTTGGGCAGAAATCAACAATACTGAGAGGGGAAAGACCTCAGCCAAACCAGGTATATATTCCAACTGATGAAGTGGCTAACATTTTCTGCTTACTGTCAGAAGTACTTCAGAAATATATGACCTTGTTTTCACATAAAAACTGGGTTCAAGGCTACAGCCTTGGATATTTGCTGTTTTGGTTTTTTTTTTTTTTAAATTTCTTTTCCTTCCCCTCCCTCCCACCTTTTACAAAAAACTTATTATTTTTGTATGCACATGTAGAAAACCATAATGAGGTTTCTGGAGTTGAGAGGTCAGGGTACTCTTCAGCTTGGCAGTAGAACTGTGTATTTTAAGTTCTATATGCATATGGAATTGTCTTCAAATATAAATTGTGGATGTGGCAGTGTTTGCTTCTGATGGCATTTTGAACACATCTACTATCATAAGGATATGCTTGAGCTTTTTTAAAGCGTTAGTTGAAAGAATGAATTCCAATGGCATTTCTAGTATATATGCAAGAACTTTTTAAGCCCAGTATAGGAATCTGTGATTTTTGTGTTCTGACTGCAAGGAGAAATGTTCTTAAAATCTGTTTGTACTGCTTTTCTCTCATGATATTTGTGCATGGTGTCTCCTAAAAACCTCTCATTTGCTGTTTTAAGATAAATCAGAAGAAAAAAAAAATCTGGTAAGTCTGTAACTTAAAGTTTGCTTTGTGGAGTTAGGTGTTTAGAGGACTCTAGTATATGTTTTATATTGTTGTTTCACGGAAGCAAGCCAAAATCATGGCATCTTTTTAATAAGAATGCTAGGTTTGAGTTGCAGCAGCTGCTCCAGTTGTCAAGGTTTCTAATACCTCTGTTACACTCTCTGGCTTTGTGTGAGCATTTTAGTTATTTTGGCTTAGTCATTTATGCCTTTGTTTGCTTGTTTTTTTAAGAATTTCCACTTGAATGTATTCTGAGCCAATAGAAGAACTAGAAATGCCACTGG
>JAWWEU010000081.1:119798993-119887306 GCA_035583155.1 Acropternis orthonyx | reverse complement strand
TTTTGTTTTTTGCTTGGTTTTGTTTTTTGCTTGGTTTTGTTTTTTGCTTGGTTTTGTTTTTTGCTTGGTTTTGTTTTTTGCTTGGTTTTGTTTTGGTGTTTGTTTGTTTTTTATTTTTGTTTGGTTGGGTTTTGGGGTTTTTGGTGTTTTTGTTTTGTTTTGTTTTTGGGTTTTTTTGGTTTTTTTTTTTTTTTGTTTGGTTGGTTTGGTTTGGTTTGTTTACTGCTCAGAGTCTTAAAAATGGAGGCAGTAATGGTTTGTTCCTTGACACACTTTCGTGCTTCACTGGGACATACAGAACTCCTTAGAGAATTTTTAAAAACTTCTGTAATCATAGCTGTGCATCAGTTTGTTCATTTAAGAATCAAGGAGGAGACATGTTTGTTGCAGGGGCATTCACCTGAAGAGTTGCTGGCTGCCTGTCCCATGCTTAGTTCTCTAGCGTGTGCTGCTTGTGCAAAGATATTGATCTTTAGGGTGTTGAGCAATCTTTGCCAGTTGCCCCTTTGTACATTGCAGAATTTGTCAGACACTGGATATGTTGCCCTGGAAGGGGACTCATTTGTCAGGAGGCTTCATGTTCTCCCATTTGGGGCTTTTCCGAAGGTTTTGAAACACAATTTAAGTTTTGCAGGAATGTTCAGCCAGTAATCTCAGTCTAAAGTTTTAACATGTCATATTAGCTGTTGAACACATAAGACAGACCCAATTGTTTCAAGCTGTTACTTGAAATCCTGGTTCACAAGGACACTTGTTTCAAGAACTGAAACTTACTTCATTTGTGTGACAGAGAATAGAAATGAACATGCTACTGTATGTACTTGCTACTAATAGCATAAATTGATGGAAGCACAGTGTTTACATAGAATAATACTACTTGGAAGAACAATTTGGGGAAGAAGTCTTTTTACATTTTTTTTACAAAATATTATGAATTCTAAAATCAAGGGAGTTCTGACATGCTATTCACTGTATTACAGAGTAGGAAAACCTTGCTCCTTTTTTTTTTTTTTTTTTTTTTTTAATTAAATTATGTACAAATCCTGTGATTACTTGACTTACTGGATTATCTTTAAAACCTTTCTGACTGCCCGGAAGGGATGCACTGATGTGGCACTTGCTGTGGTCATAGGAAAACCCAGAAAATGATGTTTTGAGTGGCCAAGTGGAACCTGCTGTGTGTTCTGTTGGTAACAAAACTTAAACGCAAAGACCTTTAACTCCCCAGGTATAGCTGGTGTTTGAATGGTGCATGTGTTACATAGGGAAGTTGTGCTGGCAGAGGCAGAGTACACAGAACAGCATTCCACAGAACTTGTGACTTTGTACCCAGAAAGTGTTTAGCAATGTGTGGAGGTTGTAACAGCAAACATTTTAACTAACTTTGAAAAAGTTACTCTTGCGGGAAGAAAATGAAAATTTAATCTTAAATAAGTACTTTTAAAAACTTTTTTAAGAAGAAAAAGCTTTATTCTTATTTTGGGGTTTTGTTTATGTGTACATGTAAAAAGGTTTTGTCTCTTCTTTAGTATAAGAGTTTACCTTGTTGACCATAATGGATGATTGGTAGCAGTAGTATTTTATATGTTATAAACATCAAAAAATGTTAGATACAGCTAAGACAGGGAAAAAAAAAAAGTCAGATTTTGACAGTGCAATGTAAATCTGACTATTCAGTACAAAATACAGTCTGAAATGTACATATGTACTTACTGCCAGTCTTAGGTGTGTGTCTTGGCAAAGTACATTGGCTTTTATCAGCTGGACAAAGTAAAAGGTAAACTCAGTAGGTACCAGGAAGACTAGAAGCTCAGTTCTGGAGCAGTATATTATTACCAGGATGTAGTAGTTATGAGGCCATAAGAAGTCTAATAGCAATAATGATAGTGAAATTGTTAGCAATTTGAAATCCCTAAAGCCCCTCTCGAGGTGGGTGAGACTATTCGAGCAGCATCCTTTTCTCCCTTTATAGCTCTGCAATCAGGTTGTCTTTAGCCATTGATAGCTTTTGAATATGAAACACTAGTGGAACTTGTTTGTATTTTGGGTATTTTTGTTTTACTGTTTCTGAAGATGGACAGACCCTTTAATATGGGTTTATTTGTCAGCCATGCATAAAATTAAGGCACACTGCATATTCTGGAATATATATATATATATATATACACACATACGCACACCCCCATGTTATGTTGCAAGGAGCATTGTGTCTACCTGAAAGGTTGCGTTGGTGTGCCAGCTTAGCACAAAAGTACATTACAATACTGATTTTGGTGGGCAAAATTGCTCTTGGGCTTGGCTCAAGCTATGGGGTAACTTCCTGCTTGCTTCCTTTGCTTGTGATGTCATGTTTGACCAAAGGTAAATTAGAGTCCTCTGACAAATCTGTTACTTTATGTTCTCACTTCAGGGTGGACTTTTAAGAGCTATTTAAGGAATAAAATAATGCTTCTGATTTGTTTGGCAAGGATAGTAAATTCTGCTGTAGAATTCCAGTGAGTTGTTTAAACTATGAATTTAAATACTGAATAGAATGGTGTTTCCTAAGCAGTTACTTAAACAAAATATTGTCTGAGTGATGTTCAAAAAACATCTTTTAATTGGTAAAGAAAGCTAATTAACAAGAAGGCCTTCAGGACTTGAAAAACTCTGAGAGTTTATATTTGCTTTTCAGATGTTAAAAAAGGGTTAAATAATTGATTAGTATGAGCAGCCTCTGCCTTTCAGACTATAAATAGGGAACACAGCTCCAAAGATACCAATTTACCGAAATACTTTGAATATGTTTGAAAACACTACTGAAAAATTACTAGTTTTTCCTTAGGTGCTGTTTCTGTAGAACCTCTAATAAGTATTGAATATGTATGAGAGGAAAGGTTAACTGTTTCACTTCTTAAACATACTTTTTTTGTCTTTTTTAACTCAAATTGAGTGGGGATATTCCAGAATTTTTTAGCAATGGAACAGCTCTCCTCCTTCAGTATATTCAAAACCACTGTGCGTATCAAATGGAAATGTACAGGAAAAATACTGTACATAGAACTATGTGCCAGCCAAGGCCTTTTGGACCACTGTTTAGAAACTGCTGCTTTTAAATGTTTATTTCTAAGCCTGTAGTATAACTTTTTTGGCCACTGCATGAATATGCATTTTAAGTGTTAGTACTGTAAAAATCATAACACTAACTGTCATGATTTTCTTCTTAGATAAATCTTCTACTATTACAGCATTTTCCCTACTTTTTAATGTTTAGTCTGCTATATTGGAAAATGTAAGATTTTATACTTGAGTAACTGTACATGTAGAATCACTTAAAAGTGAAAATAAATATATTTCCACATATGGACTTTTCATGGACCTTGATTTTCAAAGCAGCAATTAAATAATTTTGTTTATTTTTTTCTTTTAAGAAAACACATAACATTTAAGAGAGCAACATAGATTATGTTAAATAGGGTTATCTCCTGAGCTGGAAATTAGGCATGCTAATTTTTTTTCCTTGATTCAGCATTAATAAAATGTGATCAAACCCAGCTTTTTTAACTGCTTAATATGAACATATCAACTTTAGGATTATCAAAGTACAATTGCAGAACTGGAAACAGTAACTTAAAAAGGGTTAATATGGTTAATTTGATTTTCATGTTCAGGCTGAAAAGGGGTAGAATGACATCTGAGTTCCTTGTATACTGAGAGCTTTCAGGTTTTGGTTCATAGTTTCTTACTCATATTTCATCCAGAAGACTAGAAATACTTGAAAATAGTAGCATTTTTTCAGTCTGACTATAGTGCTATTTCTGTGACATTAGCAGACCTCTTGAATCTAGTGGCTTTTGGCTTTGATTTTTAAAGGCAATTTCTTGTTATGTAATTATTTCATTGTGTTCATGTTGAGTTGAAACCTGGTATGCTGGGTGTGTGCCCAGATTGCCCACGATAGCTGTACATGCAGGATACCAGATGTGCACAGCTGCCCAGGGCTGGTGCATGTGCTTTGCTCTCCAACTGAAATACAGCAGATAAAGCAGCATCAGCTGTGCCCTTGTCACAGATGGCTCTGCTCTCCTCTTTACCTGACAGTAGTTAGGAGTCACTTTTGCTAGGGAAGTTTTAGTTTAGTTCTTTGTATTTTAGCAGGATGTAAGGCATAAATTGTTGGCTTTTGTTTTGTGGTACCAAGGTCTGTGTTTGACAGCAGTCAGTAAGTGCTTAACCTGAGAATGTCCCTACCTAAATTTTGCCTTGCAGACTCTCCTTTTCTAGGTGCCCCTGTCTTGTGATCTTCCCAGGCTGTATGTTTCTCCTGGGTGCCAAGCGAATGCTAGGCTGCTGAGGTGCTTAAGGTTGTGTGTGTGCTGGAGAGTGCTGTCTGTGACTGCACCTGATTTTTGCATCTCATTATCACCAGAGAGAGCAGGTCTTGTCTTGTTGGTGGCCTTGGGGCAGCCCTGAACAAGCAGGGTAGTTAAAGCCAAAGTATTTGGTCTTTGAAATGCCTCTTACTGTATGACAGTTATTCAGAGGGCCTGTTTTCTAGCATTCCACCCCTCCTCTTTTCTAAGCTCTCAATGGAGACTTTGTGGGAACGCTGTGAGGCTTTCTGAGACATCTGTTGTACCTGCCTAAAATGATTCTTAGTGGAAAAGTTCATGAAGAGCTGGTGTGAACTCTGAGATGCCATCTCAGTAACAGAGTCCTTTGCTTTGAAGTTGTCTCTCTCACATGTTGTGGCTGCAAGAGCAGGAGATCTGTTGATTGAAAGAAACTTCATGTCGTGAAGAAATACTCTGACCCACTTCATCCGTCTGTCTGGGCTGGTGATTTCTCCTTTTCTCTGAAGCAGGAAAGATCAAAGACCCCAGGAGTGACTCTGCATTATTTGCTGCCATAGAGCTGGCTAAACAAGGGGATAAGAGAACTCATGAGGGTTTCTCTAAGCAGGCACACCTCCTGTGTCAAATTACATAGTTCTGTGAGGTTGTTAAGGATTACATACCTGGAAGATTACATACCTTGGAGTCAGTACTGCATCCTTCATGTTTGACTGAATCAAAGTATGACTGTTTCTGCAATGTTAATGTTGATATGCTGGTACTTCTTGGTAAAGATGTTGCTTTCTTCTGCTAAGACATCTTGGTGTCTGATGCAGGTCTGAAATGTTCCAGCAACACGGTTTTATTCTCCATATATGTCTAGTCTTTGTAATAATGAAAATGCTACTTTTTCATTCACTTTCTTCACATCTCTTGAAAAAATTCTCTTGTTAAAGGTTCTTTACTTTGAGAAGTCTTATTGCTTTCCTCTCTTGTTGCATAGGATGGAGCACAGGACTGAAATGGTCTGTCTTGCAAAATTGTCAGCCTTTCTGCTTGACTTCTTGGACACCTGAATCAAAATTAGTCATCTTGAAAGGCCTAGGAAGATTCCAGCATCTTGTGTGCTGAGATCTCTGATTGCTGTACACAGGACTCTGTCAAGCTTTCTGAAAATTCCTGTTGAGGTACGATGGATATCATATGGGAAGATCCCAGTTTTCTTTGATATTCCGTAAGTGAGCTGCTGAGCTATTCAGGTCTTGTTCAGCTGTTCTCATTAATGTGCATACTGTGAACTGTAGCAGGTCTGTCTCTCTTTTAGAATTGCATAGAAGAGCAGATAGCAGTTATCAGTTTTTCTTTAGAAAGTGTAAACACTTCTTTGAACATTTTAATCACACCACTGAGCTCTAGCCTGTAGTGAGGTTATGTGAATATAAATAGAGTTGGGAAGTTTTTCTTGAAGAATCTGGTGACTGTGCTTAGGAAAGCCTGTTTCTTTCAAGTGGCTTTGAAGCATATATGTTTCATAGTCCAAACTCTGTAGCAGGGCATGAATGCCCAAGTAGCATTTGGTGGGCTCATCATAAATGAAAACCCTACTTACTTTGGTTGTTGCATTTAGAGATTGTGGAATCTCCATCCTTGGAGATACTCAAGACCCATTTGGACCTTGTCCTGTGCAGTTTGCTCTGTGCTGACACTGCTTTGAGCAGCATGTTGGATTAGATGATTTCCAGAGGTCCCTTCTAACTTCAGCTTTTCTGTGTTTCTAGTGTCACAGCGTTTCCAGTGTAAATTTCCCCAGTTTGGGAGTGAGGGTGGAATGGCAGGTTGAACTCCATGCAAGTTAAAGCAACAGGAAGAAAATTTCAGACAGTATTGGCCCCACTTTCAGATGATCTCTCTGATTTGGTAACACCTGCAACCCTAAACTTTCTTGAGGTAGGATCAGTTGAAACCTGCAGCTGCAGATCAGAGCCGTCACGGATTCCCACAGTATACCCCTCGTACTTCACTCAGTGTGATCAGCTCTGCTTTTGAGTTTAAAGATGGAGCTGTTCTGCCTCTTCTGTCTGTCTTGTGACTAGAGGTTGATACAACATGGGGAAATTGAAAGCGGGACAGTTGTCAATAGATTCCCCCCCCCCCACCCAGTTCAAGAACTAGGGGCACTAAATAAAGTTAGCAGTGGTTCTTAAACTATGTATGTCCTTCCATTTGAAGCAGAGGGAGGTAGTTTGCATCCTGCTCTGGTGGTACCATCATTTATGAACTCTCTTGTAGCATAAGTTTTGTTCTCTGTTCTGAAGGAGGAGGGGAGGGAAAAAAAAAAAAAGAAATTTGGAGTTCAGGGTTCCCTAGACCAAAACTTTAATACTGAAAAAAAAACCACCTTTGGCATCTTGAGGAAGAAAACATTTTGCTGGGAGAAATCTTCCTATGGCAATGAATTCAGAATATGTGAGTGAGAGTAACAACTTCATCTGCTACAGTGGGAGGATCCTGCTCTACTTGTATTTGGTTGCTGTACTCATTTACCTTTTTCAGACATTTGTATGTTGTTTTTCTTCACAATAAAGAAGATAAAGTTAATGAGGGAGTGGTACTACATAAGTAAAAAAACTCAATCATAATGCATTTGCATGACATGGTAGAATATCCAAAGCAACACTGATGACTGTCAACCTACCATTTCCCAGGTTCCAAAGTCTTGAGTGTGTAACCTAATTTACATTCTCTAATAATTTGTGCAGGAACATTCCTGGGTTTAATAAGTGGGAAGCAATAAGGTTTTAATTTTGAGTTGTAGCACTGATGTCTTAAGAGTGTTCAGCTGAACGACAAAAATGTCTGAAGTCAGCCTTTGATAGAATGGATGGTTTGATTCAGATTTTAAGTTGTTTGGATGGGCAAAAAAAATCGTAGTCATGACTCATCATGCAGTCTTTTAGCTCATCCAAAACTTAACAAAATTATTCTCTTCATTACCACCTTGTGGAATATCACCTGCTGTAGCTGCCTGCTGATTGTGGTTTTTTTTAGGATCAGTGTGTCACAGATCTTCTGACCTGCATGGTGACTTTTGGAAGGTAAATTGAGAGGACACAGAGGAAAGACTGTTTTGCTGACCAGTTAAAATGATTTTGGCATTTCCATTGCTGCTTCAGTGGTGAAATCAGCTCAGCTGTATAACTGCTGGCTCTGACTGTGGTTTGCTGCCAAAAATTTTGCAGGAATGCAAGAGAGGAGAAAAATTTGGATTTTAACAGCATATACATCATCCAAAAGTGAATGGAATTTCATGGGACAAAATGAAAACAGTTATATAACCCATGGGGATTTCCTCTACTGAATATCAAAGGTATACTGTAAGCCACTGAGGTGTAGGCACTTCTGCTTGAAAAGCTTTCAAGATCCTCTATGATGAAAGGAGTTAGGGAGTTGAAGTATTAGGGTTGCGAACAAGTCTCATTAGAAAGTACATAGCAGTGTTATTTGCAGTGTCCCATTGACCTCAATAGGTCTTTGTTTTATTTCTTTTTTTCATTGTTGCTGTTTGACACTGAGACTGTATTGAAAAGGTACTGTGGTTTGATGTTTTTGGGTATGCCTGGCATTTTCATCTCAGTGACCTGGCTCATACTGGGCCAAATTCAACTTTGACAAACAAATGTCCTAAAAATTACTAGAGAATTCATCCTTCTAAAAGCAAATACTGAAATTACAGGGTTTTGCATGTCATGGTTTCTGAAGCTTTTAGGCATAATCACCTTTTTGGTAGATGTCTTCATTCTAGTGTGTGTGTAGTATGTACTTAACTGTTGGACAAAGAATTATGATGTGCACTAGAAGATTATAGTGTTTTCCACTACCCTGCAAACTACAGAAATCACTACCCTGCAAACAGTAGTCTTGAGAATAATAGGAAACCCCTGTCGAGTGCCATTAACTTTCCTAGTAAACCTTGCAAGACGGAGGCTTTAATTCCGAATAGGGTCTTTGAGAATGACCAAACTATTTGCTTAAAAAAGAGAGAGTTAAAGGATGTCTGAATTATCTGCTCCTGATTTTCATTAAACTTCTCGGGTATCTAGAATGTCCATCTCCAGTTTTCAACTTAAGAGGACATGGGACACTTCATTCAAAACCTGCAACTGGCAGGCACGTTGCAGTTTGAAATGTGTTGCTTCCCTAGGTAACCATGCTGAAACACAACAATTTTATTCAAATTGTAAAAGGCAAATACATTTAATAATTTTTTAATGGAAGTTAGTTTGTTTGGTGCCTGTAGATTTAATCAGGATACAACTGGAACTCTCTTAGAATCTCATCTAGCAAGCACCTTCAGTGACTAATTGTAGCTTGACTTCTGGAGTGGCGGTTTAGAGATCTAAGAGTCAAACAGTTGATGAAAACCAAGCTGATGAGAAGAAGAGTGCTGCTGAAGTCTGAGAAGTTTTACACTTTTCATTTAAAAATATATGAAAAATTTGAAATTATTCAGGATTCCAAAAAATTATACTTCAATTGTCTTTCAGGTAATTTTTTTCCTTTGTATTTCTCTGAAGTTAAATAAGCAGATACATAATGTTTCTAATTAATCTTAACAACTTAAAAGATTTTCAGAACATGAAATTCCTGAAGGTTACACATTTTACTGATGCAGCCATTCATATAATGCCACTGGTAAACAAAATACAGAACAAGTTGCAGGTAAAGGAAAATTGAGTTCTTTGTCAGGAATACCACCTTCCCTGAGTTTTTTAGCTGAGCTCCACCCAGGGCTCCACAATTACGCAGTGGAACAGCAAGTGGTTTTTTTTCCACCAACCTGGCCAATATAATCAACATTTATGTGAACAAATTACAGATAACTGCAACAGGATTATCTCTGCTATTTAACCTGTGATCTCTAGAAGCTCAGTGCACACGTGTTGTCAAGAAATCAATGGCAGTACTACAACCCACTCGGATATATAAGGAGAGGTGTTAGTTGTCTAAACAGAGTTGGAATCAGAGGTTTGTTCCAGGCAAGCTGACTATGGGCTTGCTGGAAGACATTTCTTAAATACCCAAGCTTATGTTGCATCTGGTCAGGTGAAGCAGGAATGGTATTCTTAAGCAGCTGCATATTGGTTCTCACCAACACCTCCCTCCCCACCGCATATCTTAAAAAATATATGGTAGTTTTTTTGTGTTTGAGAAGCTTGCGGACTTCTTTTGTTTGTACTGATGTGTTCCTCATCTGTGCGCATAGTTCTCATTAAGTACCTCAAGAAAAAGGCAATTGTAAGGATAAGCTAAAGTAAAAATATATACAATAGTAGTGTTTTAGTAGAACGTACAAAGATAATGGGAAGAGGCATAGTCAGAGGGTCTGTGTACAGAGGTCTTGGCTCCCATTGCAGCTAGACTGGCTGTGGCACAGCAAAATTACATACAGGACTGTAAGGAATTAAAAGTCATAAGATTACCAAGAATTATAAGACTCAACTGTATGTGACTATAAAGGAACATTTTAATGCTTTATTAAAATCAACAGTTAAGTACAACTTGCCAAAAAAGATGAGACTTAGAAAAATCATAACCCAAGCTAGTAGCATAGGTTTTCTTAGCAGCAGCATATGAGTAAAATAACTCTTGAATCTGTGCTCTTAATAAGAATCCAGTGGTGGAGTTGTGTAGCAAAGAAACTCCCTCTGAGACCATTGTTTAGCAGCTAAATCTTACGAAATTATGCATTACTTGATATATGAATTAAATGAAAAAAAAAAGGAAGTAGAGAATTAGAATAAGCAGACTAAACCAAACATTTAATACTTCTATTAGCTTGAGTTCAGCACAGGTTCTGTATGTGTAGGACTGTGAGCTTACTAGTTGAGCTGTCTTGTTTGAAGCTAATGGTTAATAGCTTTAAAGTTGATTAACTTGCCATACCAGTCTCACCATTCTTTTGTTTTTCTCAAACTAGATGAAAGGTTTCTTTAAGTATGGTTACTGTAGTACTGCATTCCTGATGATGCTGGTAGCTAATGACATTCTTTGTTGTAGAAATCAGGAAATGTGAGTTGAGTCTCTGGGATCTGTGTGGCTGGAGTATGAAAATACTCTGTTCTAAATGGCAAGGTCTTGCTGGAACAACTTGGTATGTATCATTGCGAATAAAGACTACATGTCTGTAGTTTTTGCTTTTCAGATTAATTCATTTGCTTGGTGTAATGCTAGTTCACTTCCACCCATGCCAAAATACTGCTAAAACTAAAACTTTATTTTTCTAGCAAGACTCATATTTCTTAGTGTGCTTAGTATGGGCATCTCGCTTCTGTCACCAACGCTGTCGCATGGCTTTTTTTTTTTTCTTCTTCTTTTCAGAAAACAAGCACAGGTTCTGGTTGTTTAAATGGGCTGGTATTTAACAGGAATTAATTTCATTGCACTAATTAAAACAACCCTTGTTGTATGCAGCCCTGTATTTCCATTTGACTTTTAAATTTAAATATAAAGAATTTATTCCTAAATGTTTACATAATAGAACGTTTGCCATAAAGTGCATTTAATGTCTACCAAGCTCAAATGTGTGAGACTTTCTTGCCTGTTTGGCTTGTTTATCTAAGTTCTTGGTGAAGTGTGGGTGGGGCAGAATTGGCATTGGAGACTAATCACAAATTCATAAATCTTTCTCTAATGCAACTGAAATATTAGGGTCCTTGTGTTACAAATTTCATTTTGAGTGTTTATTGAAAAGCAAGGTAACTTTACTGAAGTGATGTTGATTCCTAATTCCTAAATTAGGAATTTATATTAAATAATATAATAATAAATAATTCCTAAATTCCTGAATCAAATACCTGTGTAGTATACTGGATTTTAATGGAAGGTCCTAAGGTTACTTGTTCCATGTCCAAAGGAAAAGTTTTCTGTGGAAATACTGCCCCTAGTATCTCTTGAAGGTGCTGCTTGGGTTGAGAGCAGCCCTGAGTCGCCTTCTTAACCTCTGGTTTCTCTACTAAGTATTGCATCCATTGAAAACTTTGTTATGTACTGACATTCTATCTAGCTGCATTAAGGACCAGCTCAAATATGACCACAAGGATAATGTGCATAGTTTAGTTCTGCGGAAAAAAGTTTAATCCTATTTAGAAAATGATAGTTGTTTGCATGAGGGATGTTGCAGTTTAACTGTTGCCTCTCCATGTTGATTATTAAGTACTTGTTGTGCACTTCCATGTTCTAAGCTGTGTCCTTTGGTGCAAAAAGGTAAATAGAAAGATCAAACCCTACAGCATTCCTGAACAGATTGTTGTCATTACAGTGTGTGTACAGGCACTTCTGTGGAACGTCTCTTGTGTGTTCCTCATTTCTTCTCAAGGAAGTCATCTAGTTTTAGCATGATGAACTTATTGAGAAAGCCTAGTGATTTTAGTTTCCATGAAGACTGAAATATAAAGAGAATGTACTAAGGAGTTAAGCAATGGGATTCTATGTAATTCTATGTAATGTGCCTATCCTCTCCATCTTTCCTGGATGGAAATTGTCCTGCAAAGACGTGAAAAGAGGCCAGAAACATGTATTTGTTGTCTGCTTTCGAGACAGATGGCAAAACTTCATTTTCTGCAAGTTTACTAGACAAGAAGTTTTGAGGAGCTACACAGTGGTTTACAATGACCTTTCAAATAAACTTTTAATATAAAAAGGAATCTGGAATTTCTTTAGTATTGCCCGTATACCCCCTTCCTGCTCCCCCCAGTTCCACAGAATGATGAAAAAACCACTAAGATTTGTAGTTTTTCCAGCTACATTCTCCTTCAGAGGGAGAGAAATCCCCAGTATCCTCACTCAAACTTTTTCTTATGTAAAATACAGAACAAAATTTTGAACATAAAAGCAGTACAATAAATAGTTAAGTACAGCTATTATTTGGCATGCCAGCTACAAATATTGAGTGAATTCATTAGAGATAAGAAGAGGGTGAGTTAGAATATGACAGTTGGATTTATGGAAATAGATTGGAAAAATAATATTCCTAATTGTCCTACAAAATAGTAGGATGTCTATCCTTCTAGTCTGTATTTGTTTATTCAGATTTTAAGTCTTAGTTATATTTGATTGGATCTTTAGAAAGTGCTCTTGAGCATAAGTGAGATTCAGTCTTCATTTCACTGTCTTAAAACCAATTTTTTGCCTCTATTTTGAGTACTATGTTGATTTCCCATCTGCTTGAAGCAGTTGACTTGCAAAGGTTGCAAGCAAAGTTTGGCCATAAAGATACAGCCAAATTAAAAATACAGCAGAATGCTTCTCTTGTTTTCAGATGGCTTAAAACATTTCTTAGCTACAACCACAATTTCTGTATGTTGAAGAGCAAGAGGCTGTGATGGTGGGCTATTTCAGGGAGGTAGCCAGGGATGGAAAATGCTTACTGTTTTAGGATCTCAAATTTGTTTTTTGGGTCTGGGGGTGGGGAGGGCTGGTGTATTTGTTTGTTTTTTACTTAGTAGACCAATATATTAAAAACCAAACCAAAATATCAATGACCCCTTGTCCCAACCCCAAAACTCTCCTAGGCTTCAGATTATAACTTAGTTAGAAATAGGTGCCTCCTGCTAGTTGAATGTGATCTGCTTATCTAGCATCTCTTAAGTTTTCTAGAATGATCTTAAATCTGTGAAGGAATAACAACGTGGTGAATGCAGCAACTTCTAAAGGTTTTGTTTTCCGCTTTTTTGCGTTACTTTTTAAATTTTTTTTTTCTTTTCTTTCCCCTTGTAGCTCTTTGCTTCATGGATAAGGATCATGGTATTATAGCCAATGTTAGAAAATCTGGCTATTTTCAAATATTATCAAATCTGGGCATTCATGAGATTGGAGACAAAGCTTCATGATTTGCCAAGGCAAGAAAGATTCAGTAGTAAGAAAAACTGAGTACATTTTCTGTGGGAAAGCATTCAAGTCTCTGATAAGACTGGAATTCTGCTGTTGGTTACATCACTCGTGGGAAGCCACATACATACAATTGCTATCTGGCCCTAACTCGCATAAGAGAAGGCCGGTCTGTAGAAATACTTTGTTTTGGCTAGAATACTGCTATGTCTTTTCTGTTTAATTTGTGCAATATTGAAACAAATTTGCAGGAAAATTATGTGTACTGATTTTTCTAACATGTAGCTTAGAACTATCAGGACATAATTTTCTATAGTCCAGTGAAAATTCTCCTTCTATAAAATCTGTAGTCTATTTGGACTACTTATTGGATGAGTAAAAAAGTAGAAAGCTATTGGAAGTATTGATTTGTTAAACTTTGTGCAGTGTGGTAATTGCATTTAGTTCTGGGTTCAAACTTTGCAAGGCAGTAGTGCAGGTCAAGGGAGACTGAAATTCACATAGTTTTACTAAAGTTAAGGAGAAATAATTGAATAATTGCGCAATAATTTAATTAGGATCTCAGCATGACATTTAAAATATATAATCAGTGTTTTGGATTGATTCACATGTGGAAAACTTTGCCCTTATAAGGGAGATGGATGAAAGATGAGCCTAAAATAGGAGGCGTGGTACATGCCTAACATCTTTAGAGAGATTTGAATGTAAGGATTGTTTCCAACAAAATAGTTCTAGAAGAATCACAGCATTTTAATCTGCTTGAAGTTTCAGGCAGCAAGATTTCCCAGTTGTGTGATAACCTCAAATAAAACTGCATAACTGCAAAAAGCTGGAGAATTTGTGCAGAAAGTAATCTGGAATTATTCTATCTAGCTTTTTTAAAAACAGAAATACTAAATTAGTAAATCCTTGTCATAATCATCTCTGAAGTAGTCTGTACATGGTGGATGCTCTTACATCCTGGAGTTCTGAGGTTGTTGCACCTGAAGCTGTAGTAAGAGGAGAACACAGTTTTTTGCCTGCATGGCACCCACTCTTCCCCTCTCCAGAACCATTCATCCAGATATTGCTGAAATGTCCAAGGAATAATGAGCTGCCCTTTCTTCTCAGTTAGAATTAGTCTTCCTTAGTCTGGAGAAAGGGAACTCCGTTGGTGCAGTGTGAACAAGCTGTTGTTCAGTTAAACATCAGTTTTCTGTACACCCTATTACATATTCCCCTGTGCCATTATTTGTAGTAACTGCACAGCATAGGTGATGATTCCTCAGTAAAAAGCTAGGCCATCTTATAATGAATGCACAGTGCTGTGGGTGCAACACTATACGCCAGGACTGCATTCGTGCTGGCTACAGGGACCTTACCTCCACTACCAAATTGTCATCATCAGTTCAGAACCAAAGTCATTTACAGATAGTAACTTGCTGGAGGTTTCCATCTAGAGATATTAAAGCTAGACCTTTATCATTTAAGTGATGCTGGAAGATGGTAGCCTGTGTCCAGTTAAAGGCAGAGTGCATTTTGAGTTTAATTGGCATGTATAATAATGTCACCACTATTTTTTGTTAAAATAGACATTTAATCTATTTATATTATTGCCCCTTACAGTCATTGATGCTTATAGGCATAGTGGGATATTTATTAGGTAGTTATGCTAATAAGCATGCTCATAAATTTATCCACTCAGTTTTTTAGAGTTGGGTCTTGTGTAGTCCAGGCTTTGAAGGTGTGACCCTGATGGATTTACCTAGCTCAGTCTAATTAACACTGCTCATTAATGGAGTTAAAGTCCAGGGGGAAGCTTAAGCATTAACTTGTGAGGTTTAGCACTTTTTGAAGAACAACTGCTTTGTTTTAAACTTTAGCAAGGAGTTAATTAGGTCAAAACAGGTAACAGATCCAGTATCACTCCTAATTTCCAGAAAAAGCAAGAATTTTGGGCTTTCTGTGATGCAGTTCAGCTTCTGTTCTCATCAGCTTTTGAGAGTTGTAGGTAGTACAACACAAATGGGATAAAAGGTGCTATGCTGTCCCTATATATCACAGAATCATTTATGTTGGAAAAGGCTTCTGAGAGTCCAACCTTTGATCACCACCTTGTCAACTAGACCATGGCACTAAGTGCCACACTGTTGTTTCTTTCATACCTCCAGGAATGGTGACCTCTCTGGGCAGCCCTTTTTAATATTTAACAACCTTTTCCCTGAAGAAATTCTTCCTGATGTCCAACTTATCAAGACATCCTTCTCTTAGAATGAATTTAGTGACCACTGAAAACTTAGAAGTTCAATGTTTAAACTTGTTTTTGCATTAAAAGCAATTATTATGATAAGGCTGTGTGGCCTGTCTCAGGATGTCATCACTTGTTAGTTTTGAATTATCAGCCCTTTTCAATAAATATTGGCAAGTATCTCAAAGGGAAGGGGAATAAATATCTTGAAGACATTTATAACAACAGAAAGTTAAGTAAAGGACAGAGGCTTATTAGTATACCTGAACTGAGGAAGAAAAGGTGTTAGACCCAAAGCATTTGTTGTAGGTTAGGGTGATTTCATCAATATCTAAAGCATGGGAAGAGCTTTACAGAGTCAACCAACCAAATGGCACAAGCCTGTAGTAAAGTAAGCTTTGTTACTCACAGTGCTTGTTGAATGACTCTGTTTAACAAGCATGTATTTTACAAACAGCTCTACCTTAAGCAACCTGTGTTAAACAAGGTGACTATGGAAGTCAGCAATTTGTTGTATGCATGTTGAATTAACTGATAATTTTATTTCAGATTCTTCAGATTTCAAAGGTGCATTCAAGATACATTACATTGTCATTAGTAAAGTCAAAGCTTAGTCTGAAATGATGGACTAGAGCCGATAAAAAGGATTGCAAATTCATTTATTTGTTAATGTTGTTTTGTGGACTTCTTGAAAGCAATTCTGTAGGATGATTGAAGCATCTCTTATTTGGGTATAATCCTTCATGTAAGTAGTTTGTTGGTTTTTTTTTTTTTTTTTTTTTGCTAATAAGACTTTTCAAGTAACTTGTGTCAAGGTGTCAGATCAAAGAGATTTTCTTTCTACATATAGTAGTGAAAAAGAATTTAGATGCAATTGGAGGGAAAAGATGCTTCAAGCTTTTTGGGAGGAATCAGTCTGGCATCACAGTTACAGATGGCATATGAAGCTAAATCTCATACCTCTGTTGTTTCACAGAGTGACTTGATGTCTTTATTTTCTCTATTTGGGAACACACTTTTCTTTGAGTCTTTATACCAATTAGATAATTAATAATATCTGACTTTGCTGTGTATGAAAATCAACTTCTATATGTGCATAAGGATTGCATAATGGCATCAGCAGTCTTGTTGCTTTTCAAACGTATGTAAAAGTGCTTAGCAAAGGGCATTTTTTTAATGAGGAGTTTGTTTGCTTTTTCCCATAAGACTAGTGCTTCATATTTGTAATGTTATCTGTTTGTTTAGATAATTGGGGAGAAGTGGAATTTTCTTTGCCTGCAAATGTGCTGTTTTTCCTATTAAATCAGAAACTCATTTGTTGTGTGATGGGATGAAGCCTTTTTGGCAAATCTCAAAACTGTCTAATACCTGTTTCTGACATTGTCACTACACTGGAAAGGTTTTAATTTAAAGCATTTCTTATTTCAACCAGAAATGCAAAAGTGATAAACTGATGTTTATTGCTTTTAGTTGCAATTTTTTTGGGGGTCACAACAACCCCAGGCAATGTTACAAGCTTGGGGCAGAGTGGTGAGAAAACTGCCCAGTGAAAAAGAACCTGAGGGTGCTGGTCAACAGCTGGCTGATCATGAGCCAGCAATGTGCCCAGGTGGCTAAGAAGGCCAGTGGCATCCCGGCCAGTATCAGAACTAGTGGGGTGAGCAGGATCAGGCAGTGATTGTCCCTCTGTACTCAGCACTGGTGAGGCTGCTTCCTGTGTGCAGTTCTGGGCCCTACACTACTGGAAAGACATTGAGGTGCTGGAGCGTGTCCAGAGAAGGGCAACGGAGCTGGTGAAGGGTCCAGAGCACAAGTCTTATGAGGAGTGGCTGAGGGAGCTGGGGTTGTTCAACCGGGAGAAAAGGAGACTCAGGGGAGGCAATCACTCTCTTACAACTACCTGAAAGGAAATTGCAGTAAGGTGGGGGGTTGGTCTTTTCTCCCAGGTAGCAAGTGACAAGACAAGAGGAAATGGCCTCGTGTCTTCACGGGTGGTTTAGGTTGGATATTAGGAAAAATTTCTTCACTGAAAGGGTGGTCAGGCATTGCAGCAGGCTGTCTGGGAAAGCGGTGTAATCACTGTCCCTGGAAGTGTTCAAAAAACTTCTGACTGTGGTGCTCGGGGACATGGTTTATTGGTGAACACAGCAGTGTTAACAGTTGGACTGGACTTCAAGGTCTTTTCTAACCATAATGATTCTATACTTTTAAGATTTTGGTAAAAATTTAATAAAATTTAAAATGTATAAACAGTTTTAAAAGTGCTATAATAAAATATCTTTTTCCAATTGGTCTTTTTATACTTTGAGATCGTATCTTCATTTTAGCTTGTTTCTCATCTGCTTGACTAATGAAAGGGATCAGTATGGCTCCTGTTGTTTATATTTCTGTGGACTGAGATTATTTCATTGTCCTGCTTTGCTGCTTTATTCACTTTAGTAATAAGAAAAATAAAGTTGGTGTTTTGATTTTTTTTTAAAGTTATATGGGTCAGAGACAGATTATGCTACTAATTTAATAATGCTCTTTTAATGAGTGACAGATCTTTATGCACGTGAGAAGTAATGATGGAAAAGACTGGGGTGGATATGATAAACTGGAGCAGAGATGCAGAGTGCCAGCCATTCTAGTACTAAGTGCCTTCCTTCCCAATGTGTGTCATCAGCAAAGCAAGCCAGCCACTTTTTAAATGCAACTGTGATCATGTTCTGCAATGAATGTTGACATAATTTAGGGATTTAATGTATCTTTGAAAAGAAAGTAAAGTAATTTTGGATGACTTCAGCAATGTCAGCCCTTAATTTGAGCCAAGTGATGGAGTCCTCATGTCCGGCATCCTGGTATGCAGATGGCAGTTCTGTAGCTGTGCTAACTTGATCTGTGATTAACTTTTGCTGCAGAACACTGTAGTCCCCCATTTTGCCACTTTCTGCTTCTCATTTGAAGTAGATTTTTTTTTTTCCTTGTGGTTGGAATCTTCCTGTTTCTATTCAGTTCACTTTCCATTCCAATGAAATGAAGATGGTGGTGAAGGAAGTGAACTTACTTCCCCAAAAGGCAGCTAGATGAAAGTGAGCCAAGGATCAAGTTAAGGCATCTCTTGGGAGATCATTGTGGACTTGTTAGAGTGCGGTTTCCAGTATATGGATATCTGATCCAGGTTATAAATACATAGCAAAAAAAAAAAAAAAAAAGAGTATGTATACACTGATTAGGTTTTTTCCCTCGTGTAAGAAAATTGAAAAGTATATATAAAAACACACATCACATGCAGATTTATGATTGTAAAAAACTGAAACAAGCCTAAGCGTATTGAGGACATCTGACTTTGTTAGAAATGGTGTCATTAATTAGCCATGATTTTTCATGCAATCCTGTGGGAAATGATTCCAAATGTTTATGACAGAGTGTAAGATGAAGATCTGCTAAAGTCACACTGCAGATGAGAGTTTGACCCTTCAAGAGACGAGGAAGAGAAGAAAAGATGAGGATATCATGGGAGATTTCAAGCTAAGGAATACATACTAAGTTTCCCTCTGGCAGTACCATTACTTTGGGCATTCTAAGTATAGATAGGGCAAGAGATGGAAACACATTTTGCACCCTAATCTGAAAAAAAGGCATTACGTCCCAATGTTTGAAGTAAAAAAAGCGAGACTGAACACACAACCAAAAAAAAGTACTGGAAGTTTCAAGGCCTAATCAAGTCTGAGCTAGTTGAGATGAAGGGTGAAAGTACATCTCTAAAGCTAGATGCACATAAATTAGTGTATATGTGTGTGTTTTATGCTACAGAAAATGTGAAATACACAAATGATAAAACACATGATTTGAAAAAGATTTGCTTCAAAAAATTAAAAAAAAAAAACCAAAAAAACCCCAACACTGCAAATTATAAGTGATGGTTTGAAAACCATGAATATTATGAAGAGAATCAAGGCAGTTTGGGAATCAAAGCAAGGTGGGGGGTGTGGGGAGGAGAAGACAAATCTAAATCAGAAACTTGTGATAGTAGAAAGTAACAAAAGAAAAAGTGAAGCAACCCAAGGAGGAAACCATAGCTTTGCAATTAACAACACAAAAATTGAAAAATATATTTCTCTTATAGTTTGGTTAAAAAAAATATATTAATACTCACTATTATTTTGAGCTCTTGAGCTGCTGATGAAACACTTGCCTTTCCTGTACTGGCTCAGTAGGCTATGAAACAGCAGAGTACTTAAATATACTGGGTTAGTTTGTTGACTTCTGTCCGTAACTTCATGGTGTTATCTGCAGAGTTATCTATACTGATAATGTAGAATTTTCTTTTTTATTGAACATCCCCACACTCACACATAAACTTGTCACATGTGGAAAATGTAAATATACCGAGACGTTTGATATTGTCTTGGGCAGGACAAGCCTCACTCCAACCCTAGATAAAATCTTGAAAAGGCTGACCAAGGACTTGATTAACCAGGAACTAAACCGCAGCAATATAATTAATGCTAGCCAATATAGTTTATTTGACAAGATCACATCTGATTTTTTTTTCTGGAGGAACAATGAATACTTTTCATGTCATATGCTAAGATACAATATGTTCCAGAAACAGAGCTCAGATAAACTTTAGGTGATTAAGTGCAGAGGTTGCTGTCCAGCTCCTCCTCCTCCCTACTAGTATCTGTGCAAGGACATTACAATGTTCCCATATGAATTTTAAAAAATTGGGGTTTTTTTGTTCTTTTGATCCAAAGCCATTGGAAAAAAACCCAACAAAACAAGCAAACCAGAAAAAGACCTGGGACCAAGGAGTAGGAATCAGGACTTTCTTCTCCTGAGAAAAAAAAAAAAAAAAAAAAAAAAGGTGACATTTGCGATTTCTTTTTGCTCATGTTTCTTCCAGTCCTTCTGCTCAGTGAAATACACAGAGAGAGCAATAGATCGCAATAGATCTTCTGGTTTGCTAATCTGTGCTCTATAATGTAATCAAGATCAGGTGTTTGCTCATGACACACATAAATAGGGTAAGTGTCTTCCTAAGGGAACCCGAAAGGGAAGGTGGAAAATGTTATCACCTGAAATTCTGAGTTCCCCAGCATGATAAACATATGGATTTTCATGAGACTTGAATTAATTTATTATTTTTAGTTCACAGACAGCTTTAATTGGGGCTGTGTAATTTGCACATTATGTTTGTCTTCAAATTTGTGCTAGTTTATGAATGAAGAGTTCAGACAGAAATATGATACCAAAAATACAGTGTATTTTTAATGTATTTAACATTTAGTTGAGAAATTGAGTTGAGAATGACCCTTTCCCCCCACATGGATACTTTGTTTTTTCACCCTTTATTTGCTTGAATTATAAACTGGTTCTCCTATCCCCCACCCTAAAGTCTGATAGATTAATATTTCAGTAAAATTTTGCCTGTAGTCTTTTATATATCTATAAAACATAGAAACCTATTTATATATGGTACATAAATGTAGAAATATATATATATATATAAATGCATAAAAAATTGTGGTCTGTAAAGCTGAGAACCCACATAAAAGGGGGAAAAAATTAGAGAGAGAGTATTTAAAGCCAAACTATTAGTATAAGGTATGCTGAGCAATCTCAATATAAATACGAAATCTGATTTTCACTTGCTTCCATCTTCACCAAGTTTTTGTGGTGGGTGTCTATTAAAGCTGAGTTAACATGGATTGCAGTCAGAAAACAGTCTCCAAGGCAGCTGTAAAGAACTGAATTCTGTGCCAGTCTCTGCCACCAGGTTCCCGTGTGATGCGTGCATGTCATTCAGCTTTTTAGGAGGTAGAGACCAAATATGCATCTTGATTGCACATGTTCAGCTTTGGTCTGATTTACAAAAATGCTGAGTGCTCAGTTTTCTCAAGGAGAACCTGTACTTTGAGTCAGGAGATTACGTGATTTGAATATTTAAATAAATTTATTTCCTAACTACGGTGGAAAATAAGGGCCTAAGTTTCCATAATAACCACCTGTGCTTATATACTGCCAGTTGCTCATGTTAAAAGCATAATGCATAATGCTGATCCTAAACACAAATGATACTGTAAGCAAAGCAGGTCAACCTACTTTTGGACTTCATAGAAAGTTCTCTTATGAAAAATAATACTCCACACTGAACATTCCTGAATGCTGCATCAAATAGTGCATATAGTTATGCAATGGGCAATAGAAGTAAGTCAAAACATTGAATACAGTGAGTATTGTGGTGAAGTGCAGAGAGCAGCACAGCTGGGATGTGTGTGGTTAGGTGCATTATAATTCATCCAGGTGAGGAGATTGATTTGCTCAGGCAAGCACAGTTAGGTCTTAACTTAAGAGCTTGATTTTTCTATTCCTGTGCTGTAGTTGTTTGGGTGTTTTGGGGGTATAGTAACATAGAAGCAACGTGACTGAGATCATAATCCTTGTTGTCATGTGAAACCTAGTTTTGATGGTGCAAAGTGATTTTGTGAGAAGTTTTTGTGCTTTTTCCTCTTTTGGTTTTATAACTTAACGCTGTTGAACACTAACAAATCATATATGGATGGAAAGGCAGTGACGCTTTGAAATACAAAGGTAATAGCAGAAAGAGACAGCCCAAGGATCACTTACTTCCACTTGCTGTCTGCAAATTATTTTAATGGCTTTAGTCTCCTGCAGATACGGAGTAGCACTGCTACCAAATTAACTATTATCTTGTAACTGTCTATAAACACCAAGGAATAAAACAACTATGAAGAAAGCTAATTTATGGTTGGAACTCCACATCTTCCCTGTAAATATTACATGTTTCATTTCATTCCGCTGTCAGCCTCTGTTCTTTGCCTTCAGCCTTTCATCAGCTCTTTGAGGTGAGGGAACCCATAATGCATTGGCTGAGATCATGGAGTCATTTAGGTTGGGAAAGACCTCAAAGAGCATTGAGTCCAACCATCAACCTAAACGCGGGTTAGAATGAGGAGTTCTGAGATGTGGTTAGGACCTGTAGGGGTATTGCAAATACAAGTAAGTGCACAATTTGTTGATACTCAAACATGTACGTAATAGAGGGGTTTATTTTGTCTCTGTGGATGGTTACTGTGCATATGGTACATATGGTGTGAGCGCTCATGCTCTTTTGGGGGGCTTGCTTTTCCTTCCCCCCACCCCCCTCCTCCCGCCCCCCAGGCCTTGAAGTTCTGTACTTTGAGAGAAATCCTAGAAGCTCATTAAAAAAAAAAAAATTGGAACTGAAACAAACATTTAAAAGTATCCACGATAGGAAAGATTCATACAGCATCACAGAGTTTTGTTAAAAGCCAAAGCTGCTCTTCCTTCCCTTACTAATAAACAACCAGAACTTCATTAGCTGCAGTAATTGTGCAAAACCAGAAGTAGGTTATCAGATCATCTCAAATATATGGGGTGTATGTAACAGAAACGAAACGAGTCTGGAACAGATAGCATAGAATTTTTTTAGTGCCCTGCCATGTGAAGAGAAGCTTTGTCGTCCAGATGTACACAGAGTAAATTGTATTGAATATCCAAATATTAGAATGAGTAAACCTGTAAGTATTAACCAGTGTCACTTAGGGTTAGGTCTTTCTGGTGTTTTCATCCAGTGGTGGGTTTAGGGGAAGAGCAAGTTGGTTTGAGGATTTGGGGGGTTTTTTTGGGATGTATTATTTGAAAAAAGGCTCAGCATGTCTGTTTTCCACTCTGAGATGAGTGGTGAGTGTACTTTCCTTGAAATAAAAAAAAAATCGGTTTTTTCTAACGGTGTAAAAGTCCAGACTTACGAAATAAGGGAAGATGAAGGACCAAGCAATTCAAGTAACCATGAAAGGTAAAGTGCATGCTAGGAAAAATTCATGTTCTTTCAACGGCTATTTAATAGTGTCCTATATTGATGGAAAATTATGTAGTTTTATTATTTAAATTTTGCTGTTCCATTGTCAAATTTTACTGTTTCATTGTCAAAACATTTCGTTTGACAAATAATTTCGCTCAGAAAAACTTCAGCAAATGGATGATTAACCAGAACTATGGCAGAGCTATGCAAATTTGTTGCATGCATTATGGATAGTGACAGCTAAAAGAATCCCTAGGAAATGGAAAGGGACAGTTGATTTGAGGTTGATTGATACACAGGTACTTCTGTCTTTGTACTGAAAAGATGTTTTCAGGCAGTTGCTTGCTTTGTAATTTTAGCTAGTGTTACAGAATTTGATTCTCGATATATTAACAGGTACTGCTGGAAAAACACAGTTGTTAGAGTTCCAGCAGTCAAACAGTATTCCCAAAATATGCCATTAGATGTAATTGTTTTCTTTCTGGGTCTCAGCCTTTTCTCTTAATAATGCTTGATGCTTGTGACCGTGTGCTCTCTGAGCATCACATGGTGTCTTTTGAGATGATGTACATAGACCTAGATTTGTTTATGCCTATATTTTAAAACAGAAGTAGATAAAGACTGATAAGTGCGTTTTTGGCATTAATGCAGATGCTTCTTGCAGGGAGAGTAATTTGGAGAAAAATCTGAGTCAAATTTCCTGACCTTATTTGTTGATGTTGCTGTCGTTAACTGAACTCTGCACAGCCGCATGCTCCTGTTGTGCACTTACTACTATTGCCTTTCCTACTTGATCTCTTCTAGCTCTGAGTGACTAGCACATCTCCCTCCGAGCAAGGACTCAACCCCAAATTGCTGCTTTTCTAAATAACAGATTCTGAACAAGTTTTTTTCCCCCCTCTTATGATCTGTCTTAAAGACTGGTTTTAGAAATTCCACACTCTACATCTCAGTCAGAATATAACCTGGTTTTGGTCCAGATCTGTTGCCAACTTTAAAATTAAAATGAAAGTGAACATTTCTAGTAAGTTTAAGTATTTTGTGGGTTTTTTAATGCTATATTTAAACATGTATGTAATGACTGTTTAGTTTTGCCTCCCCTTTTTTCCTATTCCAGGGAAGCTCATATGGTCGGGTATTTAAAAATAACCCTCTGGAAAAAAAACCTCCTAGACTCATGTTTACTCATAGAAAGGCCCAGCTGAGATTGGCCTAAGGCTAAGCCACGGAAAGTGTTGGATTGCTGCTTCTGCCTCTCCAAGGCCAGGCCTGCAGTGCTGTGTTGGTGATGCTCCATGCTCATATCCATCTGTCAGCCAGGCTCCGGCTCATCACAACAGAGTTTTTCTGTGATAGGCACAATCAGTTGACTTTCTTTGCTTGTCTGTGGCACTGTAGCTTTCAATTAACTTGTCTTCCTAGCTGGTCATTAGCTCTGCAGCAACCTTCCCTATAGCACAAGAGCATCCCCTGTAGCCTTCTCTGCCAGGTCCCTGTCTGCTCCTTCCCTAAAAAAAAAGGAATCCTCTTAAGATTTGTAACACACATGGACTATATGGCTGACACATTTGATACTTAGAATACCTAAGTCAATGGTTTAATGATGATATTAGCACCATTTCTCAGCTTCAGGGCAGTGGCTGCTACAGTTGCTGCTAATTCTGGGGTGCGTGTAAGCCATTGCAGGGAGCCTTGTAGGACAGAGGTACTTGAGCAGGATTCGCTTTGGGTTTAGTTACGTGGTGGGCTTGTATTTGCATACAGATTTCCTTTATTTTTCCATGAATCTGTTCTGACTAATCCTTTGGCCTGTATTTCATTAAAAGTGTTGACTGCAGAATGATGGTTTTGGTAACAGATGAAACAAAACTTTTCCTTTTTTCCTTTGCATGTGCATGTACAAAATAAAAAGTACAGGATGACCTTTTTTATTTGATAATTGAGAATGTGCCTTTGTTAGGAAAGCCATAGTTTAAAAATACCAGTCACTGGTCTTTTTACAATTACTGCCAGTATGGTATATCAGTTCTCGCTCCCACTTATCCTCTTATTCTCTCCCCTGCCCATCCCCCACTACTCCCTCCCTATTTTTAGAGGCAACACAAAGCTGTTTTGCTTCGAGCAAGGGACAAAGATTAGGATAGAGATTTAACGTTTTGCAGGAGATTTCTAAAATATTAAATGAGCCACGTTTGAGCGTCATACTCCTAAAACAGTGCTAAATGGTTTCTATGTTGCATTCATGAATGCTGCATTTGTTTACTTCTAAAATTTTTACTCCTTACCCTCAAACCACCAGCAAATTATGGATGAAGCCTGAATTGTAGCAAAGCTGTGTGTGAGGAGCACAGATTCCCTTCTTCTCTGTATGAGAAATGGTGCTTTGTAGCATTCCCTGTGCTCTTGTGAAAATGAAACTAAGTTCAGAATGTCTGTGCTCCTGTGATCTGCAGCCTGCATGGTGAAGAGAGGAGTATTAAAGCAGGCTGTTTATGTGGTGGTGATAAAAATCACACACACTTTCCGGCGACCTAAAGACCCTGCAGATTTTATTAAACTTTGAAGAAAATCACGTGCATGTTTATCTGTATTGGTAAATACATGTAGCTTGCATGGAAACCTTAAGACTACTAATGTTTATGTATGTGTCAGATGCAAGATTGCAAACCGAGTACGGAATGAGGACACAAGACTTCTAGCATATGTGAAGCGTACAGAATGTTTCACAAGAATTCCTTGGTTTAATGGTAAAATGATTATTTACAGTACTTAATGTGGGAAACATTTGTGAGTTAGCCTGCAGTTCTTTTTACTTCAAGAATGCAATAGGATGCATTGCTTAAAAAGAAAAACAAAACAAAACAAAAAACAAACAAACAAAAAACCCCAAAAACAAACAAAAAAACCCAAACCAAACAAAAAAAACCCAACAACAACAAAAAAAACCACCCACACACGAGTCAGGCAGATGCTGCCAGTATAGACGGATTAGTTAATTCAGGGTCTGAGATGAAAAAGTGTTGTGAGTGCTGTTACTTATAAATTTCTGCTATAAAAAAATGTAAGACTGTGATGTTGGGTGTGTTTAATATTTTCCCCTGGATATAATATAGTGTGCACTTGATTCGATATGAGAAGTAACTTTTTAACATGGCAGCACATTTTATTCAGTTTGTCAAAGCCATCTAGGAATTTATCCTTGTTGTAGTTAAAAGCAAGTCAATCACTCCACCCTGCTGGTTTTCTTCTGTCTTAAAAGCCCTGTCCTTCTTAAAAAACAAAGTGTGTTTTACTGTCTCGGAGTGCCATCAGGCCTTTCAGCTTACGGCCGGCCTTGCCCTGTCTGTCCTCATGACAGGTTCAGGCTACTATGCAATCACAAGTGAGGTGATGAAACTGGCATTTAAACATAGGTGTATGCAGTGGGGCATGGTGCAACGAGTTATTAAAATTTACATAGTTATACAGCTTATCCACCATTGTAGGAGACCTCATTTTATATCTTTATGCAAAGCCCATCTAGGAAAAAAAAAATCTAATAATTTCATTTGGCACTGCCATTAGGGTTTTCTTCCTTTCTGTGTTGAACTGTCAATTCGGTTTTTGCTGCCTTTTATAAAGCTTTGCAATAACACTCGTTGAAGACACTGAAGTTTCATCTTTTGTGAAGTTGATACTGATAACAGGTCATAAAGAATTATGGAATCTACACATGGCTGAATGGATCTCGGATTTTACAAAGCAAGTTTGACACCCAGCCAGTTTTGGTCTCTGCAGACCTAATAAATGAAAGAGATTTTTCCACTGCCCTGTCACAGAAAACAAAAACGCAGCTTACTGAATTGGCTGTTCACTGCCAGTTTAGGAAAAAATTTGTCATTTCTTTGCCCTGTATAATAAAAGCAATACTAATTAGTAGAAAGCACTAAAACAATCTCATCTGCTTTTCATCTAGTGTTTGGGGCTTTTAAAAATTCTCTTTTTTAATATATGATTGTTGTAAGAACTTCTGAGAACTTCAAGTGTTTTTAAACTTCAGCACTCAAATTGCATATTTTCAGCCAGCTCTTAAGCAGAGGGGAGTTGTTACAAGAGTCTCCTTCAGAGTTATACTGTTGGTTTGCAAACTTTCTGACATCTCCTATAAAAGCAACATAGTCCTTTTCTTCTTTTAAATTCAAAATAAACCTATAATTGCTTTATAGGGCCTTGCACTCAAGTTGATGGCATTTCTGTCCGTCTGGGATGCAGAAGGAAGAAATGGGGGAAAGAGGGAGCCCCTTGCATCTGGTTAGCAGGCCCAGCTCTGTAATTGCCTGGAGATCAAAGAACCATTTGATGGTGGCCGTTAACACCTTCCAGCAGAATATCCTAGCTCCCTCTGTGCCCATTCTCCTAGTTCAGCTCCAGAAGCTGGCACTCTGAACATGAACAGGAGGAAGGTAGATGGGAGTGAGGATTTGGGGGAAGTGGGGTAAAAGAGGAGGTAGAAGAAATGTGAGGCAGGAAACCCTGATGTTACCAAAGGATGGTTTACAAAACCTTTTGCAGGCTGTTGATAGAAATGAAAGCCTGACTGTCCTGCTGATGTGCAAGAGTAGAAATAGAGTTAGGCATGCCAGTTGGCCACCTTTTAAAGAATTAAAAATAATAATGGAGTGCATCTAAAGATAATTGGTTTGCATGCTCAGATGCCCTGCACAGGTGCAGTGGTACCAGCCACGCCAAGGGTATGGCACCAATGGTGGTGCAAGAACTGGGAGTGTGCAGGGCCACGGGCAGGTTTGTGTACCAGTGTTTCCACACCGTCCCTGCTCGAGTGGCTCCTCAGAAAACTGGGTAAGTCACTTGTCTCATTTGCAGTCATTAAGACAGCAGTAAAACTGGCCTGCCTGGTTAGAAACCAGTCAGGTAACAGCCCATACCAATGGCCCTTAGCTTTCCGAAAGGGGGCTGAAGGGAGTAGTGCTCTTGTGATTCTAGGAGTGGATCAAGTGGGTCAGTAGTGTGTGTAATAGAGGACAGAAACGTGGCGGGGGGGCGTTCAGGGTGCTCCAAATAGGTGCAATGAGCGTGACTGATGGTTGCAGTAAAGTCTGAAGTGTTCTTTACCTCCTTTAAATTAAATGTGGTCAGAATTTCTTTGTACCCTACCTTGCATGAGAGCATTGCTTTAACTTGGTGAAAGCTGCAGACTAAAATTGAGCTGTAGTTATGGCAGCTTTTCCACGTGATTCCACTTGCACTTAATGAACACTTGAAACAATTAAAATATTTTCTCTCTTCTGAGAAATGCAACTCACTCTGTTTGTATTCAGCAGGAATAAAAGCAGTTTCCTCTTTTCTGGGAGTGTCTGCAAAAAAATCCTGGAATCAAAGGAAAAAAAGAGTCACTAAATGTCATAAAATTGGAACTGGTTTGATTTTTAGAAGAACTTGGTAGCAGTTTTGGGCAAGCTTTTTTTAGAAATTACCAATTATATATATGAGTTTTTTTAATTTTTATGTATATTTCTGATATCTATATAAATACATATGCATAGTATTATGCTTAGTAAGTTGAGTAGAATTATCTCATTTTAAACTTAGATTTAAATGCTGTATGTTCTTTTTTGACTCTGAAATTAATGGGATACATTGTTGTAACTGCCACTCTAGGTAAGTATTAAAACCATTTCACATTTGGGGAGATTATGTGGGAGAGAAGCTGTTCCTTCATATGGGTTTCCTAGTGAGTTGAAGGTGAGTTGGCTTAAAGGGTGGGGGGGGGGGGGGAAAGGGCATGCTTGGCAAGAAATCCAAAAATAATAGTAACCAGGCAGCTCAATTTAAACCAAAAATACTGAAGTTACTGTTGAGTTTTTTTCCTTCTTTGTTGAAAAACTTACAAAAACTTTTATAACTGCTGCACTGTCCAGTTTGAAGTGTATTAAGTGTGTAGTGCCCATGGTATCTATCCACACTGGCTGAAGATGAGAGAAGTACCACTGAAACCAAAGATTAGGAATGGGGCGTGCTCTGGCTGTTGACCTTACTGGGAGCTTTCTTCAGTTCTTGCACAAGGACCCAGGACAGGCAAGCTTTGTTACTGTGTGCTTCCTTAAGTTTTTGAGGATGTTTTCCCACAACTAAATTTTCTCACTGATTACTGCTATAAATCTGTGAAATATGGGCATTTATAACTATGGTGTGCGATACAGTTTTGCTGGATTAGCTATAGAGCACTTACTGTGGCTATCAGCCATGCATTACAGCTTGGAAGCTGCTGGTTGGGGTATTCAGGGATTCTTTACTCTCAGTAGGAAAAGATGGGACATAGCAATAGTCATCAGGCTGCAGAGTTACACAGTCCAGAGGGCCTGTCTAGCTTAGACAGATGCCCTCTCCTGACAGCAAACATGCCTGGTTCCTAGTCGTTGGGCTAGCAAGTGTTAATCTGTATATGCAAGCAAAGGGGAGAAATATCAACAAGTGAGTGAGAGATTTGGTAGGGCAGGATAAATTGAGCAGAATAGGATGAATGCAAGGAAAGGAGAGGAGCACAGGAACTTTTTTAAGTAGTAGTTGGCTCAGTACTCTGGTGTAACAGCACATTGAGCATTTTTGTCCAGAATAATGTGATGGTGTTTGAGGTACTTCCACAAGAGGGAGAATTTGTGGATTCAAATAAGAGATCTCATAAAGGAGTTTTACAAATGTAGCCCAGGGAGTACAGTAGAAATCAGCATATTAAATCAGAGCTGTCAAGCATTGAGGCACCAAACTCATGTTTCCTCACACAGTACCTGCTAGAAAATAATCTCTGCTCCTGCTCAGCGTGCATTTCAGGCTCAAAATCCACAATTTCTGGAGCTACTACAAGAATAGCAAGGTAGTATAAACAAGGGCATTTTATACAAACGATCTCACAAATTAGTCAAAAATACTGTAATAGAGTTTAATGATAATTATTTTGTTAAGGAACCTGTGCATGACATGCATTTTGCTATGTTTAGGAGCAATAATTCTCAGTTTTGTTTCTTATTCTCTGCTCTGTGGAGAACTTTCTTGTGTCTTTGGCAAATGCAGTTTTGAATTTCTGAGTATTACCTCAGTGAAAACTAAAGCATAGTTTTAAACCAGTCATAAAGCCCTGTATCAAAAAGAGGGTTTTGCTCGCAAAAATAAATGGTCACAGTATATTTCTTTTCCAAGCCACAGTAATAGGAGGGGGATAACTTTAAAAGGTTTGCTTTGGTACATTGCCAAAGCCAAATGTGTGCCAGGAATCTTCACTCAGAGCTGTGTCCTAAGAGCCAGTTCAGTGGTCAGAGAATACTACAGGTGTATTTGCATTTATTCTAAGGACTTTTTGTTAGCTTTCTGTGCAATTATCTTTGTATCCACGCTATTACTCACTTTTGCTTTTATAACTCTCTGATTTACTTTAAAAAAAAAAGTTAAATCACACAAAAGTATATAACTTCCAATTTTCACAAATTTGAGACTCAAGGGTATTGTTTTGAAAACCCAACAGGCTGTAAGTAGATTTATTGTAGTAGGTAGCATATGGATTACATGCAACTATATACCCTTTACTGTTTGCTCTGTAGCTATTTTTGGGACGGCCCTTTCATAGACTCAGAAAAACAAATTGTATAGTGTGAGGTGAGCTTAAATATTGCTGTAAGAGAAGTGCTTATGAAATGACCAAGCTTTGGTCAATCAGAACAGTGCTTGAGCTGCTGGAAATTGCTGTAGATTATAAGAAAAAGTCAGTGGGGGACATGAGTGGATTCCACAAAACTGTGACACTTTGAATCGCTTTTCACCTGGTGATTCACTCAATAATTGGTAAAGAATGGAAAGGTCATTTGACCTTAAAAATATTTAACTGAAGCTGATGGTGCTAGGGATGGGGATAGCAGAGGGTTGGTGTTGTGGGTGCTTGTTGTGATTGACTTGGTTTCCAAGACAAGGGCTATGTTCATATGATAGTGAGCTGCAAAGCTAAGGATGCAGTGCCACAGCTGGACGCTGAAGGTGCTGTTGTCAGTATTGGTAACTCATGTTCTTGTTTTGTTTGTTTGTTTGTGTTTTTTAAATGATGTGCCCAAAGTCAATACAATCAGTGGAATACAGGTATAAGTTTGCTTTTCCATTTTAATCTACTTTTCAGTTTGAGGGCAAGCTGTGAGCATCCATCTGTGTGCAATGTATTATGGAGCAGTAACCTTAATGTGAGAATCTGTTTACTGCATAAGAACCATAATGTTTTATACTGAACTCACTGTGTCATGTTATTTGAACAGATTGAAATAAAAGAGTAAACTACACTATACATGTTGAACAATGCATGGAGTAGTTTTTGTGTTGATGCTAGTCTGTAGGTTTCTATAGTTATATAGGATTATAGAATTCTTTGAGATGTTTCTTGAAATTAGAAAGGATAATTTGAGGATTTTTGATAATCAAAAGTTTTAGTATTGTAGGAAATTTTTCCTTATGGTGATTTAAAGACCAGCTTCCCTAAACAGTCTTAGTTTTACCATATACAGAAGAATCCCTCATCCAGTGATGCCAGTAGTGTTGATCATAGCAAGTACTATATTTGTATTGTAGTGTGACTTTTTTGATAACTCTGTTAGTAACAGAAAGCTGTTGAAAGTTTTCAGGGAATAATTTCTATTTCAAAAATGCTGGAAACTACTTAAAAATAAAATAAAGGGAATCTTACCTTACAGTGAATTTATGGTCTTAGATGGGTCTTTGCTGTTGGGTAAGATGTTCAATACACTTCAGCCAGGTGTCTTAGGTCCTTATAAGAATATGCTGTCTTGAGGAAAATTAGTCTTTTTGATGTTTAGTTCACTGCACCAAGACTCACCTCTTTCTTGACATATATGACCAAGTGTTTATATATTCACAAATCTTACACAAATACTTGCAATCCTAGAGCCTTTTCAAGCATTTCCATTATCAGTGTTTTATGATTTGTTTTACATTGAAGCTTTCCTACTTGATGTAGTGTTTTAGCCCATAAATATTGATTTTGATGACAAAATAATTAGGTTAGCTTATGTTAAAAAAGCAGACAGCTTTTTTTTGAGGTCTGCTGTACTTCAGATGAGTTTTTAGTAACACAATATAGTGGTGTGTAGGAAGGAACAAAATCTATTGCAGTTGCTTACAGCTGAGAGACAATTACCAGTGCCTGATACTTCTAATCACTTGGGCAGTGCTGTATGAATGGAAATACTTTCCTTTCCTTTTCCTTCATTGAAAAAAGTCCTTTGCCAGCAGCAAGTGTTATTCTCTGCCAAATGAAATAGTGCATGAAATTCTGCTCTCTCTTTTTTTAAGCAAGAAGTTTTGTGTAGTTTCCGTGATTGTACAGTGAAGTACTGAAGTTTCATTCAACCTAGTTATATTTTTCATCTTAACTGTAATGTGAACAGATAATTTTTATGGCCTTAAAAAAGTACATATAGAGAATATAGATGCTTGATAGTCAGTTTCATTAGTAAATTGAATTCAAGATAAAATTTTTTACTAGTAATTTTTGAAAATGGAAATGAGCTTTTAATGCTCATTTTGTTTTACACAGTGAAGTTGAAGCTTCTCAGTTTATTTTCATAAGAATTAACACAAATACTCTAGGAGTGTGCATGTGGATCCCATACTTTTTTGTCATAGTCACTAGGAATTAGATGGATCAGGTGTCTATAGAGTAAATATGATATCACATGAATAGTTAGTCATTCCTTAGAAACAATTGTTTCTTATTGAAAGATAAATTTCATTGTGCATTTAATCCATATTATAATTTGCATCTGTCTGTGAGCATGTAAGAATGAGTTTCTGGTCTGTTCTTCTGGACCATGGTTGTGCAGAGTATTTATGAGTCATTGAGAAATTGTTGCCCTGTTTGCTCTTAAGAGGTCACTACAAAAATCTGTAAATTGGACTTCGCTCTAAAATAATGTGTTGTCTGTTTTGAGAGGTTTTCCTTTTTCTGTATTTTACTCAACAGCATGCTGCATTTGGTTTTCATGCTGAGATAAAGAACTGCTAAGTTAGAGAAAAGGAAAGAAAAAGTTTCCCAGATTTTCATACAAGAAGACTATTTCCCCTCCAGGCACGAGCAGATGATCACAGCAATAGTATTGTGTGAAGTTATCCTACCTCTTTGTAACTGGTACAGGGCTGCTCCTAATTTAGTGCAAATGTAAAGTAAAATGGATTTGCTTAAATTATCTCTATTAGCTGTATGTGACCTTCATCAGGAATGAAGTTAACCCATTTTACTTCAGTTCTTCTTGGCCTAGAAGTGTTTTCCAAGCAGGTGAAGCTTTTCAGGCAGTCATTGGTTCCTCTAGGATGAAGACAGTGGCATCTGAAGAAACGTTAGCTGGACTGTATGCTGTTGTCCAATGATGCTGTTTGGACACTGCTTGTAGACATGCAATAAAATTGGTGGTGAAGACAAAGTCAGCTTGAATGGCATGGGGTCCACTCTGGCACTGTCCATCCACAGCTGCTCCTCCTCAGTTTGACCACTGCTCTCAGGTGTTGAGGTTTGCAGGGTTCTCGTTTCAGTGAGCTGAAGGAGTTAAGCCATGAAGGGCTGAACGGGGAATGCCAGTAGTTGCGGTAAGGAAGGCTGCCTGGTGCTTCCCAGTATAGGATGCTCCTTGGAATCTTCAATAACTTTACAAAACGTTAGTCTTTGGGGCTAGGCAGTTGCCTCTAGGTTAGTTTTTTTTTCTTTTTTTTCCCCTTTTTTATTTCTTTTTCTAGCTATCTCTGAGAATGTGTGGAAAATGGTAAATCTTATTGTATATAAAATACCAAAAACCAACCAAACAAAACAACAACAAAACTCCCAACCAAACCACTAACAACCTTTTTTTGGAAATGCTCCTAGTCCCTCCCTTTGAAACACAGATTAGGAGTTAGAGGGCACTGTGGGAAGCTCTAGTGATAGGCACTGGGGAAGAAGAGCAGGTCATGAGTCACAGCTTTGCCTTTGTCAGCACTGCAAAATTCTCAGATTTATCAAACTGTAACTTTTTTAAGTAATGATAGTTCTCACATACTGTCTTGAGCGTGTGAGAGCTGTGTGGCCTGGAACAGGAGGGGGAGGCTGGTCTGGTGGACAAAACCAATGCCTTGTACCTCGGTGCCTGAGAGTCAGAATGAACCCATTGGGACACTGACATGCATGGGGCCCTGGTGTGGTCATGGCCCCAAAACACCATAGACTGTGGACAGGGGTAGACAGTCCTAGGGTGAGAGTGAAAGTTAATACTGGGCAATGAAGGAAGTAGGGGAAGTCAAGGGGAGAGTGTGGCACTGGTAGCCAAACCTGGAAGTGACTGAGCTGAGAGAGATGAAAAGCTTTGGAGAGTGGGGATAAGGAGAGACTTGGCAAGGGCTATGAAGGTAGGAATGAAGACAGACCAGGGCTTGAATCAACATGGGCCAAAGGATATGGCTTGAGGGAAACAGGCAGAGAAGTTTGTTCTGGAGGGTCCAGAGATCTTTGAATATTAAGTAAACACTCTTTGATTTCGGGAGAAGCTCGTTGAGAATGTTTTTAACCATCACCTATGGCTAGTTTTCATGCAGAGAATTGTTTGACATTTGCAACTAGTTTACTACTTTGCCGCAAGAGCTGCATGGTACATCTAAACATTTCAACTCAACTGCTGTTTTTTTCTAAGTGTCACATTTTGTCAGTGTGACCCCATAGATGTCTCAATTTCTTATTTCTAGAAGTCATGAATACAAACATTTTTACAATGTGACAGTGTCCATGTCAAGGAATGTCAAAACTGAGCTTGTCTTTGCAAATCTCTCGTTTGGCCCCTTTTGGGGAAGCCTCTCAATTTAATGGTATTTAATCACGTGTTGATGTGCTGTTTCTTTCCTGCAGGACCCCCATTCCGTGCACAGGATGGACTTGTTCTGGGAATGAATCTGGTTGATGCGTTTGAAAAGGGTATTCTCTGGAGTACCCCTGCCTCACTTCCAGCAGAAGTCAGGACGTGTATGGTGGACTAGGCAGGGGATTGCAGGAGGCAGGAGCTGTTCTGGTGGTCTGCGCAGCTGCATGCTGCCCTGGCAACTGGCACTCTCTCCCTGGCTGTGCTGCAGACTTCCTAGGTGATGCTAGGTAAGTGGCTCAAAACTAGCTTTTCTCATGTTTTTGTTAACTGTATGTGTATTGGTTTCTTACAGATGACTTGAGGTCTTTGGATCTTACTTGAAAAAGTGCTGAGCACTGGGTAACTGGGAGCGAGGCAGTGGGGGCTGTGGTTTTAAAGTGCTATATGAAGCACAATGTAATGCTAAGTGCTGAGAAAAAATTAGATCTGAGTTATGCCAAACTGGAGACAAAGTTGTCTTCAGAACTGGAGAATCATTTTGACCTTAAGGCTTGTCACAGCTTTGGTTAGGAAACTGGGAGTAACACAGTTATTCTAAATGAGAAGTAACAGAGTAACCGTAGGACTAACAGTTATGTTGATGAAGCACTCAGCGGCACCATTGAGTTCACAAAGAAATTACTTGTTCCGTCTTCAAAAAAAAAAAAAAGTGAGTAGTAAATAAGATATAGAACCATACCCCAAATGCCGGGAGATAAACAGATTACTGTTTAGACTGGTGGTAATTTTGTAATTTTTTGAACATGGAAGAGGTGCTGTGGAAATGGTATGACATAACTGTGACATACACGGCACCACAAAAGCAAACAAAGACAAAGTTTAAGTTTTCTGAAACTTAACTTCTCATACTTCCTTCTGTGAGTGCTTGCCTCTAGAGATTAGTTTCAGTGTAGACATTTATATCATGTAGGATGATTTGGGGTGCAAGAAGCACAGCATTTTTTGATGCAGTCAGCTCAGATAATATATGTACATAAAACCAAAATGACCTGTAAATTCACCATTCATTGCATGCACATGCCTCTTGTGCCTGGTTATTGTATCAGATACTAAGTAGACAGTGTTTGTAATGCCCACTATCAGAGTGGCTTGGGGTTTAGAATTTCATCTGCATTTCCTCAGGCTCAGGATTTGTATTTTGCTAGTGTGATGTCCACAGCCAGCTACAATGCTATTGTAATCAGTAGATAACAGAGAATTTTTTGGCCAAGGCATGGTTAAGCTAAATATTGTTTTAACTTAGCTAAACTGAATGCAAAATATCTAACAATAGATCAGATTTTATGAATTAACCCAGAGCATGTCTTTGGTGCCTAGAAACATAGTGAGTGTGTTTGCCAGGTAAGCTGTTACTCTCTATTACAGGGAAGAGAGCAAGACAATAAAAAACTATGAAACTTTTATAATGGCTGAATATTATATTAAATACACAGAGTAAGAATGTACGTTCCCTTTCCAGCCTGCTCATAGGGGATCTACTGTATATGGCTCTGTGAAAGGCTGCAGTAACGCTTTAGGTGTTGAGCAATATTTTTAAGTGCCGCTTTCTAAGAAAACACGAGGTATTTTTGTTTGACTACTGCTGTGCAGTTTGTGCAAGTCTTTCTTTAAATCTTTAAAAATAAACAAAAAAGGCGGCAGGGAGACAATCTGTATTTTATGAGCAGAAGTTAAAAATGAAATTATTTGCTTTACCTAGAGCACTGAGAATTATGTTGCAATTAGACTGATGCAATAGCAGACATTACGAAAGGATCACACAGTTCGCAGAGCCCACTGGAGAAAAGCACGGGACTGGAACAGCAGGGGTGTTGTGGGCCTGCAGGGCAGCGCGCTGGCACAGCTCCTCAGGGGAGATTATCAGCTAATGTGGGGAGAGGAGTGCCAAGAAAAATAAAAACCCTGCCATTCCTGCGTATCCCATAAAACGGGGGGTGGGAGGGGAGAGGAGGAGGGTGACTTGTTGTATCAGTGTACCTACTTTATTGCAGTGTCACATATAATCCAGTATGGAAAATGTTTTCTGTGGTGCGAAAGAAAGAAAGAATGGAAATGGAAGCTAATTATGAGCTGATATATTGCAAATGCTGCTAATAGTGGAATTTTATTCAGCGTGCTCTATTTCTACAATAGAAAAGTAAAATTTCTTTGAGTCAGATGAAACATCTGTTGAACAAATTGGTTCAGTTTCATGAGTCTGTTACTAATTCTGAGAAGTAGATGGTGTGTTACAAGATCAGTAGAGTCAGGGGGTTACAGCCTATATTCTTTAATTTTTTTGCTATTATTAAAGTAGGTCACATTGAAGTGTTATGTTATGTTTTCATGAATACAGTAATACTGTGGTTAATGTTTCTAGTACTTTCAGCTTTACCTTTGCTCTAATGGGTTTTCTTCACTGTTTTTAATCAATATTACTAATAGTCTTCAAAGTTGTGGGTTTCCAGTTTTGTATCAACTTCTTGGCAATGAAGCAATTGAGCAATTAAAAAAAAAATACTCTTCTGGTGCATTTCTATTTAAATTTCTTTGTTTCTGCATTGTTTTCTACTCTGTTTTACTTACAGAGTTTGAACATTAACAGAATTTTAGTTGCTCCTATTGCTGTTTTCTCATTTGGACTAATTCTTTGTAGCTTCAGATTTGCGGAAAAAATATTGTAGGTGACAAAGCAGTTTATGGCTTCACGTGGTGGATGCCTAAGAAAGTTACAGTCACCAAGCTGATGTCATATGAATTAATAAAAGAAAAGAAAAAAGGAGAAATTAAAAACAGTTTCTAAGATTCTGTTCCCACATGTCAGGAATATTCTACTTTAATCTCATACATATACATGCCTCTTAAAGCAGTTTAAGTTCTCAGGTACATATCCTAACAATTTATCACTGAAAGGAAATCACAAGTGTAATGCCAATCAAGTTAACTTCCATGTGCTGTACTGCTAAATATATAAAACCAATGCAAGTTCTTATGTAATGCATATAACTGGCTGTAGTACTTTGATGTATTTAAAGGGGAAAACAGACCTTTGAATTTAGACAGTGAATATATATTTTTTGTAGTACATATTTAAGTGGAAAATACAAGACTGGCATTAAGCATGTGCATTCAATGTAATTGAAGCTATGGCATTTTCAGCTTTGTGGTCAGGATGTCTGTTCAGAGTAGCTTAATGTATGAAGGATGTGAATAGAAGCTGATAATACTTTCTAATGTTACTTTTAAAATAAAGGAAATTATCTGTTAATTACATCTATTTTTTAAGCTTTAATGTAAGTTTATTATGTTGTAATTTGTCTTCTTTAAAACAGAAGAAAATGGAGGTATAAATAGGAGGGACAGCAGTGTGGGATATTGTTGCTTTTGAGGAATTGCTACACTGGTGAGGAATGGAGATGTGTAGTTGAGTTTTCTGAAGGTGCATGTGAGTACTGGCAATGCAAGATGCTGCCCCACTGCTGATTAGATGTTCCAAGCTCCTTGTGTGTTGTTTTTGTCCTCACTGAAGCTCACTGAAGTTGCAGATGATGTTCATGAAATGAAGTGAGGGGAAAGTTTTGTGGCTGAAATCCTGTGCCAAGTCTTTTTGAAGTCGTATGCAGCAGCTGTGCTGTAGCTAAAGAAAGGCTTTCTTTGCCTCCATCATAACATCTGCATGGTCTTTAACAGCAGAATTGTTCCACTATGATGTGTCATTCAGCTAATCTGGGCTGCCTTCATTAAGTCCTTTTTTTTCTTTTCCTTATTAGAAATGCTCGCATTACTTTGGGGAATAAGTTTTGGAAAGATCTGGACTGGAGCACTTCCATGTAGAAACAGTAGGCTTCAGTAAAAAAAAAAGTCAGAAGATGAGTTGAGACTTTACAGCTCAGTGAGTTTCTTTAATTTGTGCAGCTCTAGATGCACATCATGAATTGGATTTTTTTATGTACTCCAGTGTTTGGAGGATAGGGACTGAACATGGGACCAGTTTTTGTGGAGATGCCACAAATGCGGCATCATTGCAGCTGGCATTGGTCTAACATCTTTCAGAAGTGTGTCTTGCACCCTCCGTGCTGAGGTGTTACCCATCTCCCTCATGCCAGTGCTGCTGCAGCTGTCACTCTTGGCTGAGCTCGCTCAGGGAGCCAAACCAGTGGTCAGCTAACTGCATTTTTGGTTGGGTCACTTGACTGGCTCTTGAACTCTTTGAACTTCCGAGCTGCAGAGTTGTACAATTGTCTCTGCTGAAGGTGGCCTGGAAGAGAAAGATGGCAGGACCAGCCTCTTCTAGTTCTAAATTGGCTTCAAAACCATGTCTTGACTTGAGGCAGGAAGAACACAACCAAGGGAAGTGTTTTTGAGAAGTGCATGAGTTCGACTGTATACTGTGTTTACTTTGAAAGTTGAGAGAAATCAATAAATCAGGTGTAATTGAATTTGAAATTTTAGCTTTAGTGTTTCTCTTAGCAGAAGGTTTTTGCACAAGGACTTTTAAACTGAATCTTTATTTAATCTTCTTATTCAGTGTGAGACTGAGCGGTCTTTAAGTGTTCACTCTGTTAGCACTGCGAAGCTGAGAAGTTCCTGTAGCTAAAGACCGGGATATAATGCTCCAAAATAAGAAGTTGTGATCTTGGAGAGCAAACAAAGGTAGTAGAAATGCTGCCCCTTCTCTCTGTTAAGGATTTTGCTGGTCTCAGCCATAAATATAATACATTTTTATAGGAGCACTTGACTGTCAAGCAGTATTGTCCCAAACTAAACCTGGTGGAGTACATTGTAAATTAAATGTGGGTGGGTGGGTTTTTTTGTAAAAATTATCACAATGTATCATCAGGAATTACTGGATATGCTTTTACTTTTCAATTGAACAGTATGATCAGTCTTCCTGCTATAATCTTGTAGGAAAATGACTGTCACTGGAAAAACAGAGTGCCGATTTATGTAATTGTACTCATTCCAGAAGTTTAGTTTGTGAGATCCAATTAACATAAGTAAGCAAAATGAGAGTAAAGGACAGGAAACATACTGCTTCTTATTAGGGTTGTTAAATGATATTTTCAAAATTATCTTCTCATCAAATTGTGATTTTCTTCAATTTCTGCAAGGAGGACTGTGTTACTGCCCACACTCTGTCTGTAAAATTGAACATATACTTGCCACAATGAGGAATGAATATTACACTGTGCAAAATAAAAAAGCTGCTATTACAAATTACTTGAAATACTGGATATGGAACAGAAAAAGATAGATCTGCCTGCATGTGTTATTGGGAGTGCAGCCTGCCTGCCACGGGAGTGCAACGCACCTGCCTCCCTATCTGGAAGTGACTGTGGCCACGTCACCAGAGACTGAGCACGCCCCTGTGGTGATAGCTGGGCTTTTTGGTCTCACACATGAAAAACATGTGTTTCCTAATGCCTGAGGAGTACAGTTAGGTCCTAGAAATAGATATGCTTGACAGGTGTAGTCCAATATATGAGTTTTATCTACACATTTAAAAACAGTTAGTCAAATAAGATCTTCAGGTCAATAATACTGAGCACATTTAGTATGTTCTGGTTCCAGTGACGTTACTCCGTGAGGTAAGGGCAAGCATACAAGGACTTGTTTCAAAAACAGGAAGCACCCACATTTATATAAAATTGCACAGTTTCAGCTGTCATAAATGTGGTTTCGATGCAGTTGCAGGAGTAAAGCCCAAAGTAGTTATAACCAGCTTACTTCCTCCTCCAGTCAAAGTGCAAATAGCCATATAATTAACAATCTGTGGCTCATTTTCTCTAGCTGGGTTAAGTATTCTGTTTCGCCTGTTCAGTCACTGTATAAACACGGAGGGAACCTGACTTGGTTAAGAATGTTTTAAAACACAAATATTCCCAGTCATAACCAGATCTGCAGATTTACAGAAGAGGGTCTTCAGTTGCCCCTCTAGCTTGGCAGCAGCAATGAGACCTGTGAGTGTGGCTGGCACACTGCCAGGCTCCTTGGAGAAGAGCAAGCCTTGCCAAGTTGGCTTCTTGCCATGGTAAACTGCATGGGGCAGCAAAACCTGCTGCAGAGCTGATAGACAGTTTTTCTCTTTAGGGACTTCCCTCCTTACATTCCATTACAAATTGGCTTTATTCAAAGTCTTTTATCATTAATTTTTTGAGGACTGATTGCTCAGCTTTTTTGGACAGCTTTTTTTCTGAGTTAATTCACCCATCCTGCCTTTGACTCTGCTCATGCACTTAGGGTGACAGAAAAGCATGAGTACAAAAGGATAGGAAAGAGTTCCTCTTCTGCTCACGTACACTCTCGGGTTGGTTCAAATATGTTTTAGGCTGCTTGGGGAGAGCCTTTGAGGAGAGCCCTTATTTTTCATCCAGAAAATGCCTGTCACACTTCTTTGTCTCTGCTGATATCATGCACTTGAGCAGCAAATACCTACTGAATATTCCCCACATACTCTGCTTGCTGGAAAGAGCCATTGAGGAGCCTTTCCAGGGAAAGTTTGCTCTCCCAGGAGAGTTTCTCCAGGGAAGCTCTGCTTGGTTAATGAAGCTGCAGCCCTTGCTGCATATGGTAATTGACAGTGAACCTTTTCTGCATGTGTATGTAGCACTGCATTTTGCAAAGCACTGTAAGAAACCTCTAAGCAGAGCTCAACAAAGACTACTCTTTCCTAAACATAATATGGAACATTTCCTTTCCTTTTCCTAGCTTTCCTCTTCAGATAAATAGTGGAATATCATACATTCATAGTGACCATCTTTCGTTTTTATGCAAGAAAGTCCTTAAAAGGACCTGTCCCAAGGTTTTAATGTCTTCAGGAAAAGCTGTTTTAACCCGCTTTGTTATCACTGGAACAACCAGAAGAGCTACATCAATGAGCAGAACCTCAACTCATGCTTCTGAATGGAGTTTTGAAAGGAAAAACAGTCTTAACAGCCTCTGTGTAAGAACCAAGATACTTCCAACAGTGATTGCAAAGGGAACAGAGTTTTGCTTTGAGCTTCCTAGTGGTTTTGGCTATGATTTAGCAGGAGAGACAAGGGAGGACAAATGAAAGTTAGAACTCATTTGCATCCTGTAAAAAACCCCATGGTTGTTACATATACTGAAGTGTTTTTGTCTTACTAAATAAAATTTGGAAAATTTCAGGACACAACAGGTTTATAATATTTTTTATTGTATAAAGGATTTTTTCCTATTCTTGTCTTCCAATGTTACAGTTGCCAGAAGAGGATGGTTGTACACCTTCTGCTGCTGTGTCTGCTTACTCTGTAGGTAATAATTTATTATAGCCCTAATATAACATTACCTTCAGTCATTCAGAAGAGCCTTATCTTAGGTGCTTGCCAGAGTTACTCATGTGTTTCTTTGCTTAGCGTGACATGGCCATATTTTCCTTCATGGCTTAGTTCCTAGCCCAGGCACAAGTGATGAAATGTGCTCACATTGCGCTGTTTTATCACTGACTTAAGGGATTGAAGGGGGTTGTGTTGTAAAAGAGGACAGTAGGGCCAGTCAGTTTGATGCAATGAATGGATTGCTCTTATTCGTGGAGGAGTATGGTCCAAACAGTGGTCTCTGGGCCAAGACCAGTGTACAGGAAATTTCCATCTGCTCTGCTTTTTACCAAAGGAGATGGAGAGCAGGTTTGCAGCAGCAAATGCTGCCCAGCAAGTGGACTGTATTGGAGGCTTGCCACAATCCAGAGGGCTGTCTTCAAGGGAGTGGAAGAGTCTCCTTTTGCCTGTGGTTCAGCTTTTTTTGTATGAGGACATCTTGACAATATTTCTAGAATAGCTACATGTGGCATGTGCAGGTTGGCCAAGTTGATGACTACCCCAAGGACTGGGAAGTGAGGTCTGTACTGAAATAGAATTGCCAACTCCTTTTGATAAGTGACCTCTTTTAATAGAAAATCATATCCTTTAAAATACTGTGTTAAAAGTTACCTTATCAATTACAAGCTCCCCTGCCATATAAAAAGCATCTCATTTGCATATGGAGTAATTCAGATTCAAACTTCTAGTTGCCATTTGACAAGTCAAATAGTATTTTTTGAGTGGACTTTGATATTATGGTTTTATATTGCCTTTTAGGAGTATTGCAAGATTAAGATTGTACCTATTAATCCTGAGAAAAGTATGGAAAGCTGGAAAGCTCTGTATATATATAAAACAGTAATAATATTATTAATAAAATGTATAAGATTGTATGTGTACTTTTCATTGGTATGCAGTGATAGTATGTATCCTGAGATAATATGCATACCCATTACATGAGAACACAGAATATCTTTTTAATCTGTGTGGGTCATCCAAAACAAATGCCTCTAACAATCATCTGCACACTTTGGTTGTGTATTTTTATCATCTTAAGGTTAAATACTAAATTAAGAATTAGATTTTGATATGGTTTAAAAATTTTAACTTTGGTAATTTTTCAGATTCATTGTTTTAAGAATTTTCACACTTAGGAAACCATTATGATGGTTCAGGTAAAAATGGAACAGTAGAAAAATCATGTACAAATTGGGTGGTAGCTCTAAGATCTCAACTTACTAAAACTTGCTCTTTCAGCTGATGTTAGAAAGACTTGTTACTTTCGTGTGCATGTATTTAAACAAATAATCTGGATCGTTTAATTCAAATACAGTCAAATAGGAAATATATGCATTGTTGTAAGGAGATACTTCAACTGGTCTGGTCCATAATATGTATAGCAGAATTGTTCTTAAATAAAACTGAAATAAAGGAATTCTCTTGATTCACAGTTCCCTCATGCTATTGTTCTATGGACCTACATAAAATCCAGGTACTTGTAAATTCTCCTAAGCCTCTGGCATGAAAGATCTGTTTGCTGGGGACAGGTTGTTCCTCCTTATCAGGAGTGGGGCCCTCATGCGTCAGCTAACCACATTACCAAGGTAAGGTCAGTGTTGAAGTCTCCAATTTACTCCAGTATTGTAAAGAATAGTATAAATTAATGCTCAGTTGCAAACTTTCTAAAACCACTTTTTACATTGTAGAAAAATAAGAGGTGCATAAATTTACAAAAAATACCAAGTGGCTTTATAACATTTCCATGCCACTGGATCATCTAGGGGTTTGAGTCAGGTTTCCTGAGTTCTCAACTTCACTTCTTCAGTCTTGTCATCCCTTACAGTTGTTCGAGCTCTGCTCTAGATCAGACTTTTCTGCCAAGGTAAAAAATTTCCCTGTGGTCAGACATGTAGATACCTTTGGGTACCTTCAGCCTTCCCCTTTGTGTTCTTACAAGTCAGTTGTGTTGCCTGGTTTTCTTTGTTTCTTCTTTGATACCAGGCTTTTTCCACTGTTCATTTTGCTGCCGATAAGCTGAGTGGAGTAGGTTTCCTGTAACAACACCCATCTTGCTATCCCTTGGGTGAAAGATTATTCCCTTGTTCCTGGCCTGGATCATGGGTGATACCAGTCCTGTTAACAGATGTCTGAATGCTGTGTGTAAATATGCACACAGTTTATTTTTTTTATATTTAGGTATATAATATGTATAACAAATATTTGTGTTGTATAAAATTTTTCGTAATATCTAATAGCTAATGTCTGGTATATGATTGTTAATATTAATCATTTTATAATTCATTATTTTAGATTTATATGTAAAATAACATCTGCTAACGTTTCCCAGTTTCATTGCTTTAAAATGTTGATTTCTATTTTACTTGTTTTTTATTTGTTCATTTAAAAGAAATGCAACGTTATCAGTAGGTTTTTCTGTTTTCTAAACATCTCATTGACTAACACTGCTCAGTTTATGGAAGTAGTATGTGATGGAAGTACTGTATGACTTCATGTATAGCATTCTGAAGGGATGTGCTTGCAGATCTAAGGTCTTAATCTTTGCTGTAAGAGGTGCTAAGTAAAGTCCTATGGTCTTTGTTGTACAACAGATGAGATGATGGGACTGTTTTGGCCTTAAAATCTGTATTTTGATTTTATTTATTTGGGATAATTTTTATTCTGTCTTTTAGTAAATTATTTGACTTAATACCTATTAGAATTTTGTATGTGAACATATTGTATGACCTGCTTAGAAGTGGCTTAATGCTGTTACTTGTTTGATTATTCTCTGGCATATATTCCTTAACTGATCTCAGTGGCATGGGCTGGCTTATGTTCTCTTGTTACATTTACGAAGGGTTTAGTAACTAAGAACGTAAAATGGAGCAATGTAACTATTCATGCAAGTGCTGACTTCTGTTTATATTCTTGAAGACAAAACACACCTGCATAAATGTTAGATTAATTAAAAGTATCTCTTTATATCTCCTATTAGAAGCTAAATGAGTCCAGTGTGTCTGTTTTTCTTTAAAAACTGTCTAGCAAAATGTACAAGATAGAATTAATACCACAATATTTAAATCCAGGTGATCTATTAGTGTAGCCAACTGTTTAGTTTGGTCCATCTAAATTAGCTTTCTTTGAAATAGTAATAAGGTCATATATTCTTTATTTTTAGCCTCTTTTCCTTTAGAAGCAAGGCTAATGAGATCACACCGTGCACTTGTATAGGTGCACACACATCCCTTCATCTCCCTCAGTATCTTTTGAACCTATCACTGATTTTGCTTACATTTTTTGGCACAGTGGAGATCTCAGAATTCAGATCCCACAAGTTTTGTAAAAATACGTAGCTGAGTATAGGTGGAAGCACCTAAAGGTGTCCTGACAGAGGGAAAGGTTGCAGCATGAAATAATCATATTGCTTGCCTGGGAGTCCTAGTGATGGGAAAAGAGAGGCTTTAAACAAATGTCCCAACTGTGGGAAATGCTTCCTTCAAAGCTAGACACCAAAGCCAACCAACCAAGAGGTATAAATCTGTGGGAGATGAGGCTTAATTAATTCTGTTGTTCATGGGACTACTTGTTCCTTAGATCTTTAATAATAATAATATTAGTAGCATAAATGTTTCCGTGCAGTCCATTTTTGCATATTTAGTGTTTAAGGTAAATATGCAGAGATATTCTTATGACAGTCCTAATTTTCAGAAACATATTTTGTTTTCACTGTGAACATTAAGTGTTTACAGTTCCTTCCCCCTACTTTTAAAATGACAGGTATAGTGAATGCTTTCCAGCCCTGTTTTGCATGTGGTTCTGGATTTCAACTAGCCAGAAATGCTGGAGAATTCATGGCACTGTGATTGTGCTCCAAGGGAGTTAACTGGGAAGAAAACAAGGTCAGTACAGTACGCTTACTGAATATGGAAATAATAATAATTATTAATCTAACCAACAAGAAATGTATTCTTAATAAAATGTGTGGGTTTTTTCAGTGTAATCATATGACTGTATAATACAAAAATTGCTTTGAGAGTAGGTCAAAGATTACGCACAGCAGAGACTTGTGTGATTGGTTATGAACAAGCAAAAATAGGGTAAACTTTTGACCCGGCAGCAGCAAATGGAACTGTGTAAAGCACCTACAGATGGCAGGATTTAACATATAGTCAGTCTCTGGCCCTTTCACAGCAATTATGATCGTATTACAGCAGGCACTGAGGGGAAGGCGCTCTGCAACTCTAATACAGTGTGTCTTTGAAAGTTTTGAATATGCAGTTGCGTTTCATTTTTGTAGGGCCATCAATTAGCTTAGCAAGAAGAATTCCACTTTTGTTGCTTGTGTTTGACTCAACAAGTTCCTGACTAGTGTGCCAAGTCCATTTGGAACAAAAAAATCATTTGAACAGTCTGAATAATTTTGATAATTTGGACTGCAGTAGATTTATTGCTAAGCTAGAAAGACTCAGTGAAAGTTTTATGCTGTTGTGCTGCTGATGTAGGCTTGAAGGGATAAGGAGAATGTGATTTCAGAGGGAGGTGTGGGAAACAAGACTACCAACCAGCTCCTTAGATCCTTGTGTAGATGCATGCATCTTCCTGCTTAAGTTTGCAAAACTAAAATGTCAAAACTCCCCCAACTGATAAACTGTTTATTTTACTATATTGTGGCAGTTAGATAATTCAGTGCCTTTTGGTTTTGTTTGTACCTATTAAATACATGGTAAATTAGAAAAAGTGAAAATGTCTTGTGAATTAGAGAGCAATGATTGCCGTTTTCCTGTAAACTTTGTCAGTTACAAAATCAGAAGTCCAGTTGCACTTTTGGCACAGTCTGATAGTTCTGAAGTCATCTGAGCATATTTTGTGTAATTCACTGCTTTTCGGGTGTTTGTGTCTCACCATAGTTGTGGGGAGTTTTTTTGTGTTTGTTTGGGTGGTTGTTCCACACACCCACACCCACGTTTTTTTGTTTTGTTTGATTGGGTTTTGGGGGGTTTTTTGTTTGTTTTTCTTTTTAATCATGCTTTGACCTATGGGCATTTGAGGAAAGAGTCTGAATTACAGAAGGCATGCTTCCTTCTAGTTGTGATCCAGCCACTATCTCCCTTCCCGTCTCTGCGTTGCCTGCTGGCCTGTAATCTGATGCGTGTGCCAGATGTGGGGAGGTAGAGCAGAAGCAATCCAAGCTTTTTAGACCATTTCATGGAAGGGGTTATTTTATTATATTTGTGGTTCACAAAAATTTTCCTTTGGTTTTTCAGAATGACTTCTATGGAGAGTAGAAATTGCAAGCATATGGTAGTAAGCTAAATAAGATAGTGGGAAAATGCTCTTTGGAGGAAGGGAGAAATTTCAAATACTGATAAAATAAAGGGTGGGTGGTTGGCTTGGTTGGGTTTTTTTTTTTTTTTTTCCTTTTAAATCGTGCTGAAGCTTGCACTGTACATAGACTGCTGGGTTTAGTTCCATTTCGTTTAGGAGACAAATTGTATTCATTTTAGCCATGCCTGTACCTGCAGCAAAGAGCTGCTGCTGCGAGCTTTAAGGCACTTAAATGGCTCAGTGACTGCTACTACATGAGTTTGATCTGGTCATACAAGATTTCAAAACTTTCCTGGTTTTTAAAATACAGTGAAATGAAAACTACTCTCCTTAAATGCCAAACAGCACACACTGGGGTAGATTAATTCCTTCTACAGTTTTATAACCCACCTCACACACCCCAAAACAAACTGTAAGTCAGTTAAAAATCCCCCCCATGCATTTCCCTCTTTTACTGATGAACAGCCTTCAGATCAGCAGGTTTGAGCTGCACTCAAAATCTGCCTGGACCTGTTGATGCCCCGGCTCCTCAGAGGCGGCTCAGGAGCCACAGTGCCGCCCTGTGCTCCTGCTGAGGCTGGGCTGCGGGTGTTACGGCGGCCTCTGCCAGGGATCGTGGGCTGGCAGGGTTACCACACAGACCTCCTTAAAACGTAGTTCAGTAACCTTAATCTAAGGGTAGTAGCATAATTTTCCAGTGTGAGGTGGTTGTCTGTTGTGTTCTTGACTTTAATGAATTGGGGTTCATTTGCATGACAGCTATTTCACCTGAAATAGGGGTAAGTTATTGTCAGCTTTCTGCCTCCTAAGTACCAGCTTCATAGAGGTGATCTGGATTTGTTGTACTGGGGAGATGCAAAAACCAAAACCAACTCTATAGAAAAAAATTGTTCTCAATATATGGAGTAGAAAGGGAAATTAATTAAAGAGGTGGGTTTCATACTTGGGAAAGAAAGTGATTTTCAGAATATTCTGGGTTTTGTCTAGTCATGTTCTTTCATGTTCTTATTGAAGTATAAAAAGGTATTGAAATGACCTGAAAGGTCTTGCAATGTTATTACTGACATGTTACTATTGAAACATTATTGAAATATTATGGGTTTATTCCTGTAGTTTCATTGATTAAAACAGAAATTTAATTAAAGGATATGCACTTTTCATAGCTGTTTTGTAAATAACTATTTTTTTATTTGTACTTTTATATTCCAGTATCAGAAGTATCTCCCACAATTATAGTTACTTAATGAACATCCTGTATGCTGCTTTAAAATATGCAACATATTAACACATCAACCAAACTGAGGGATATATTAAAGCTTTAACAATGACAGGTACTTTATAGTGCCTTCATATTCCTCTTTTAATTCTAACCATTCTTTTCTTGCCACCATATAAGAGAGATGCTCCTATTTTTTAACCATTGCTGGAAGTAAAATAGTTGAAATGACTCTTCTAGTATGGCTCAAAGCTAAGTGCGTAGGTTTCCATTATAAGTGGCACAAAAAGTTCTTATCTACCCTTTGGTAAGTAGGTGACACACCTGTGTGCAATATGTGTAAGCTTTGTTTCCTTTTAATATTATCTAAATACCTAATTTAGTTTTCCTTTGCATGTGCTCTGAAAGACTAATGGACAAAAGCTGTAATTTCTTAGACCACACCTTGCATACAGATTCAAGTGAAGTGTGATGGGTTTTTCTGCCCCCAGAAGACAACTTTCCAAACCTGGTGGGACTTTTTCTATTATTGCATATCAAGGCATTTCTAACCTCTGTCAGTACTTGGTCTAATTTGGGTTTGAAGTCAGTGTGGTGAGAGGGCACCATCACTGCCATACCAGTAATATTTAGGTTACTACAAGAGCATAATTGTCACAAGAGTATTCTGGATATTGAAAAGTTTTTATGTCATCAATCAACCTTTGCATAGTCATTACAAATAAATTAATACATAGATTGTGGCATGGTTGTTTTCATGCTGCTCACCAAGGTAACTGCTGGCTATATAACTGGAGGATAAAAGTAGTAATCTGCCCATACAGATCTAGCTAAAAGAACTGTTTTTCCTGATACATTTAAGTTGCTAGTGGAAAAGTGAATAGGGTGTAGATTTAGAATTTGGGGTTTGTTTGGTTTTTTTTAACATAAAGCATCACAATTAAGGTGAAAAATTTATTACAAGATAGTGTTGAATTTGGCTCTCTTCATTTGTATATGAGTGAGGAACTCCGCACATCTCCATTCCCAAGGTATGTGATCTTCTGAGAGAGATTTTCTCTTCTCCCCACCTAAGCTGTGAAGATCACTGGCTTTGCACAATATATGTGGCATAACAAACACCTTCAGAAGGAAAAACGTAATCAGATACATTTATTTTCTGTAAGATATGGAAGTTAGGTCGATATATGCCTTTACCAGAGGGAAGGGAGTCAGGAACATGACATTTGTGCCCCTCTTGGCTCAGGAGACAGTTTTGACCTCCTGACAGTCAATCTCAATGAGCAGTAGGATCACTGGCAGGGTGCAGATTAGTGAAAGTTGATTGGCACCAAGCACCAACCATGTTTGTAGACGTGACCACTTACAGCTAATAAGCTTATAATAATTTCTGCTTAAGCACAGGTGGTGAAAGTAGCAGAGAGGAAAAAAAAGTAAGGAGCTTAAATACAGAGAATGTATGGGGACAATTGTGATGAAACATTTTCTATGTGTGGTAATTGACCCTCACCTTTTGCACGGTGGCTGGTGTTTATCCCAGTCATCGATGCTGATACTCCTGTTTACATGACAGCTGTAGAGTAGCAGAATCAGATACTGAACTACAACAAGAAGCTTTACTTATGTCTCTGTTACAATCAAATATTTTTGCATTTGGGCATAAATATCAAGGCTTCAGAAGGTTTCTTGTAAATCTTGTGTAGGAAATTTTTGATGACATGCGCGCATTTCGTTTTACTGTCTGAAGGACTCTATTTGTGCAGACGAATATTGGTCTTCGGATTAATTTTGTATTTTGAAAGCTTAAAAAATTCTCTTGTCTAAACCAGATTCCTTTGCTGTAGATGACTCAACTGAAAAATAGCACATGCCTCCCTGCCTACTTTTCGTTTGTTACCTAAATGGAGTAAATTCAGCTTGAAGAGGCTTGGAATGAAGAGAAGGTTTTAAAATTATGCCCCTTTAGTTAATCCCAGGGAAATTCTGGCAAATCTGTCTTTTCTTAGTGCATGCTGTATGTGTTTAAACTCCATTTCACTCTGAGGCATAGACAAGTCAGGCTGGTGGTTTTTTCCCCACAATAATACTTTGGTGTGTCAGTAACTAGGTTTTGGGTGTACCTCATTTTACTACATGATTAATAAGGAAGTGTGTGTCTTTTGTGATTTCTTTTTTCTTTTTAAAACCTCCTTTTCTGTAAAGGAAACATTTCAGTGGTGGTGTTAGTGAAATCTAGCTTTGACGTGCTGACCTTTAATGAAATAGTGTTTCACTACCAATTGTTATAAGCCAGTGGTGATAATTTCTTCTCCCTGTAAAATATAAATCTTTGGTTTGTTTAAACATCATCTTATTTGAACAGAGCAAGCTCCCTCTGTGGCAGATTATAGTACTTTCTTTCTTTGGGGACAAAGAAAAAGAAACAAACAAAAGCAAAACAAAGAAACAACCCAAGGCATGTTTCTTTGTTATCTTTCTTGGCTAATGCAAAAGGACCTTGGCTACTACTACTCTTGCAGTTCAGAGGGCAGCGGAACAGATAATTTATGTATGTTATATACTTCTAAGTTCTCAGCAGTCTGAGACAACATAAGGACTCCATCCTGAAAAGTAAGAACATTCTGAGCTTAATTCAAGAAAGCCTGTACACATAATCTTTACAGTTAAGGCCATGAATGGAGCCCTATGCTTAATATTAGGTAAAACAGTTCAGTGAATTGCAAGACTAAGTATTTAATCCAAAGCATTGTGGCTGTGGTGTTAACAAATAAACTGTCTTCCCAGTGCTACATTCTCATAAATGTTCTCGGTTTTATGTATTGGTTTGGGGTTGTGACTAAACAGTTTTCTATACAAAGCTTTTTACACTTTTTTTTTTTTATTTAAAATATTTTTCAGAAGTTAAGGTGACAACACCAGGGGAACCACCAATTTTTTAGCCCATGAAAATAAAAGAGCATTTCCTAGAATTTTTAATGTGGCGCAGTTCTGGTTTATGTAAGTGAAGTCCTGGTAGTGTATCTTCTGGTAAAGTTGTGGAAGTAAAATTAGTCTCTAAAATTTAAAATTTTCTGGTTGGACTGCTCACCTCTCTGTATAATTCATATAGTAGTATACTACAACTCTTGCTACTTTCTTCAGGTTCGCTCCGGTATCTGATATGGTCTCCAAGAACGTCTCGTTGTGGAAGAGGACAGCTTTGTTCTGATCCCTGTTTAGCAGATTCTGACAGATCTACAGGCCTGTAGATCCAGTGCCCTTTCCAGAATGCTTACACAAGATTATTCTGGAGAATTTCTGTGCTGTCATGCTACCACATACCTAGAGTTTAAAAATTTTTTCTCCTTTCTCTCCCAAGAATATGTTTAGACTTCTGTATTTTTACAGAGCTAACATCCATTGTGCTTTCTCAGGGTACCACTGAAGTTTAAGGCAGTATCTGCCTGTCTTCATAGTGTCACTGCAAGTTGCAACCGGAGTCAAAAAGGCAGCATACCTGATACTACCTGCTTAAATACACGTGGCTTACTAAATGACCTTCAATAGGTCATTTTATGTCTCTTCATCCTGAGATCTATAAACTTCAGCTAATAAAACATGTATCTACCTTTGAAAAAGCTCTTTGAAATCCATGAGTAAAAGGTATCCAGTAAGGTCAAAATATGAATTATTTATTGCTACATGACATGCACAGCATGCAGACTGTAAGGTTATAGATATCTTGTCTGTTCCTTTTCCCACTGAGAATAAAAGTCATGCCTTCAGAGCGCTACTTAAAAAAGAAGTATTCATCGTATGAAATCTAATATAATTTTGTGTTTGAGTGTGTGATAATACTGAAACTTTGGTATCTCTGAGGAATTGGTTTCAAGTGTCAATACCCCAGCTTCCTCTGACAAGTGAAAATGCAGTTTTCAAAATAATAAGCATTTTTAAAATAAAGATTGAGTATGAGAAGACTAAAAAGAATAGTCAGGGATGGGGCAAAGATTGGGTTTTGAAGCAAGCAAATCAGAATTTCATGGTATCAAAATTGTGGTAGAGTAGTACAGTGTAATAGATTACTTGACTTCCAAGTGTTCGCTAATACTTGTAGACATTATCTGTTTTCTAATATTTGACATGCCTGCAGTATGATTTAAAAGAAACTGATTTTTCTTTTGGTACATTTGCTAGGATTTATTGTATACCCTACTTGTAATCAAAAAAAAGTTGTGTTCTCTGATCACTGTTTAGGTATGTGTTATTTGTGGGTGTGTATATATATATATATATAGCTTATCTTGAATATATATACAGATATAAAACATGCAGAAAGCAAGAACAGATATATGCAAACCAGTTAGGCCTTTACACTTGAATGTGAACATTCTCAACTGTACTTGGACATCACTAGGCAACTAGCACAGGTTTTGAAGAACTGCTAGTTCTTCAAAGCTCTTGCTGACATATGCAGCTTCAGTAATTGGATTTCTCTATAACAGTTTTGGCCTCTGAAAGGGTATAAGGAATGGTCTTCAGCAGAGCACACTTAAATTACATCGCAGTGAGATCCATGACATTAGCATAAATCTGAAGTGCTTGGCCTTTAATCCAAGTCCAAATACTAGGTCAAATTTGTATTCAGCTAAATCCAAAAGAGCCTATAACTATTTGGGATAGGCCCAGACTCTTTCTAGTACTGACAACAGAGGCAAGAGGGTTCTTGCACAGATTTTAAAACTCCTCTGGGGATAACAGACTACTGGTTATGTTTGGTTCTCTACTGCATTGTTGGATGAAGGGCAGTTTTACAGCTGAAGTTGTGTCCAGTTGAAAAGATTGAGGAGATGTTACTAGAAAGCAAATTGTGATGGAGAAGGGAAGCAGTGCTATGCCCAAGTAAGACTTGATTTTTCAGAAAATTGTTCAAAGAAAGATTACTTCTACATGTCAGTGCATTTGGTCTAGAAGACTGTACTTTAAGACCATAATAAAGTGTCTTGCTAAAAGGAGCCATCTGCTTGGAAATATTTCCCTTTATGTTGCCTTCCATCTTGGTTCTCTTCCATTACACTTTAGGCATTGTTTTGCACATTCTTTGTATTTTTTGGATACTTTCGTCGTTTGGATACTCTTCACAGCTGTAGAATCTGAGATCTGGACTAGTCTCATTTTTCTTAATCTGTCCACTGCTCTTGACTCTAAGAATGGCTGAGGTACTGCAGGCTATTTATTAATAAAGATAATTCATCTATATAAATTTACATGTAGCATAGATATTGAGTGTGATGTGTAAAAGGTTGCAGGGATTCTGTGCCATGGAAGCTTCCGAAGTACCTAAACCCTGGATGGTTACTTTATTTCTTCCTCTTCTTTCTCCTTATCCTTCTCAGTAATCTCCATTGCAAACACAGATGTTAGTGTCAATGTTATATAGGGGATACATGGTTCAATATTTCCTTTCCTGTTTTTTCCCTTGTATTATGCAATATTTAAAGTCATAAAGTAATATTGTGACCACAGAAGTTTTGGATTTTTTTTTTTTTTTTAAACCCTGCTTTAGTAGAGAAGAACAGCATTGCAACCAGGACTGTAATCTTGTATTATCTGGCTTTCTAAAGCTGAGACATTTCAATGCCTCGTACTTAATTCCATCACTCATTGCTTCCACATAGTGTTTCACTGTTGCTCCTCTCAATAAGTGTTCTCACATGTGCCTCTCAGTGCCAACTGTATATGCCTATATATAATATTGTACAGCCAGCATATTCAGAATTGCGTTAAATCCAAAGTCTGCAGGCAGCAGGTAATCTAAGAAATTGCATCACACTTGGTTGATAGGGACATAGATTTGCCTTTATAGGTTTTGTTCCATTGGTTTTAAAATTTATTTTACTTTAGATCTCTTTTCCTATTGATGTGGAAGGGCTTACATTTCTGGATGGTCATCACTGTGTGTTGCAGCCACTCCCACATAAAATTAAAAAAATTTGAAAAGTTGGGGTTTTTGTCCAAAAGCCTTTCCAGGATAAATCCTTCAGCAGCCCACTAATACCTTAACTTTTTTAACAGTAAGACCACCAAGCACATTCAGTGTCAAATACACTTATTAAGAGAATCCCTTCAGTTTGAGATCACTTCTGTTCAAAAGCCCCACCCAGCCTGGCCTTGGAGACTTCAGGGATGGGGCATCCACAACTTCTCTGGGCAGCCTTTTCCAGGGTCTTGTCCCTCTCATAGTAAAGAATTTCTTCCCACTATATAATCTAAACCTTTCTTTCTAAACCTATCTTTCAGGTTAAAGCCATTCTTGTCCTGTCCCTACATGCTCTTGTAAAGAGTATCTCCGTAGCTTTCCTTAAAGCACCCTTTAAGTACCGGAAGGTTCTGTAAAGTCTTCCCAGAGCCTTCTCTTCTCCAGACTGAGTAACTTCAGTCTGTCTTTACAAGAGAAGTGCTTCAGCCCTCTCATGATCTTGGTGGCCCTCTTCTGGACTCACTTCATCAGGTCCATGTCCTTTCTATGTTGAAGGCCGCAGACCTGGATGCGGCACTCCAGGTGGGGTCTCATGAGTGCAGAATAAAAGGGGAGAATCACCTCCCTTGTTCTGCTGGTCACACATGCAGTAAAGGGAAAATCAGCCTTCCAGTGTCCAGGACCCTACATGGCTTTATCAGTTAAAATTAGCACTGAAGTGACATCTGTAAATCCATGGATACAAATATAATTCCTAGAACAAAGTCATGAGATGGTCTTGAAATATTAATCAGCAAGTAAGGCTGGATTGCCTTTGGACAATGGTAGTGGCCATACACTTGCAGGGTAAGGTGGCCCCCTGGGGCATCCTGCTTCTCAGATGGAGGTGTAGTTTGGAAACACAGTGCACATCCGTTCTCTCACAGTTGCTTCGGTTGTCTCTTGGCTTGTGGTTGGATTGCTGACTTTGAAAGCAAAATATGACTTTATGTCCAGATTATTTCACAGATCATCTCTGTCTCTTTTTGCCATAGTGCTGTTAAAACTGCCAGCAAAATGTTTTCTTTGAGGCCTTTTTGTCTTGGTGTGTTACATGCCCTGCCTATTTTCTCTGGAATTTTGGAGAAGAAATTGCACAGCAGAAAGGACAGTTAATTTCAGGGACTTGGCTGATTTCTTCTTAAAAGAATATTTGCTTCACTCAAAGTAAATGGCTTATACAGTGTTATTTATTATTATTATGTTATTAACTTGAAGCTTGGAAAATGTAGGTTCTTAAGAACCTGGAGAAGGCAATTTGTAAAAATCTAAGTCTCATATTAAGGGTTATTTGCTAATGGTTTTAAGAAATAGCCCTGTGAACTGTCAAGTACTGCAGTTTCAAGTTGAGAATCATGACAGCCATGTGTTTGAAAGATGAAGATAGGAGTGTCTTTGCCAAAAGCATAGCAGTGGAATAGCCATGTATTCTTCCAAACTTGACTTTTCTCCCAGTTTAACTGACCTTCTGTCTTTTTGTGCTTCAGTATAATATGCTCAAGTGCAGTCTTTAAGAAAAAGAAAAACACCACCCATATTGTTGATATTTTTGTTGAAGTAATATTTTTGAGATTGCTTTCATGGAAAATCTAAAGTGTGTAAGCATGGTATGGGTCACTAATTTTACATTAATGGAAGACCTGTCAGACCTGCTATTTGCAGTTCGTAGCAGTTCCGATGTCTCTGCCATCTATTTTCAAAGGTTGCTTCTGACTTTTTCATATTGATGTACAGTATAACATCAGTAAATGCATATAGGAGTTCTCAGGCTGGGACTGGATTTGCTATATGTTCTGTATGTTTCTGCTTAAAATGATTGAGGTGTATTATGTTTCTGAGCTTTTCCCTTCAGTCATACATATGCATCTAGTTTGCAGTTCATTTTATGGAAAAACTGGAACCAAGTTAAGTTCTAAAATAGATTTCTGATTTGGAATTGTGTGTTGAACTTCTTAAGCGTTAGCAGTAGACCCAAGTCCTGACATGTTTCCTCATATCATAGACTTAAATATGCTAACCACGCTGGGGGTTACTTGAGATTGTGTAGCATTTCTACTCAGAGTTAGGTCTCTGTAAGAATGTGATGTCTTGCTTCTACTGCAAATATTTGCCTGCACACTTAAAATTTATTGTTTCTTTATTTAAATGAAATGAGTGTAGTCTTCCATGCTTTAGAGCTGCCATTTGTTATTACTGGCACTTGTAGCAAACCTGCACTTTTGTCTGATGAAAAGTGAGTAAGGCTGGTTTGTGTTGAACACATGACTGTCATTATGTTAAATAATTCCTTAATACTCTACGTTCAGTGATTGCTGTTCAATTATCACAAAGGTTGTTTTTATTCCCTTCTTTTATTCTCACAAGTAAAATTTGAAGTTGTTGAATTTTCACAATACTTCAGTTAAATTCCAGTTTTGTCACATCTACATCATTAGAAAAAGAGAACAGACCAATTGTTCTAAAGCTGATTTTTATTTCATAGCAGAGTGTTTCATTATTTTATTGTAAGTCAAATTAACTCCAATTGCTTCTACTTCTCCATTCACTTTTTGTTTTATTTGATAAGCTGCAGTCTCTGGCTTTTGGTTTTCTCATCAAATATTGACAGCCCTTGCCAGGAGTATTTGTGCTCGGGCTCAGTTAGAGAGGGATGTTTTCATGGTTTTGTCTAATACTGATAGAAACTTCCACATGAAAACTCCTAATAGAAAACCTGACTTTCTTCAGTTTCTCTTCTGTACCTCGTACCATTCACTGATATTTTGGATGTTTAATAATACCAAAATTCGGAAGACGACCCTGCTTTCCTGTGTGCCACATTCTGAATTGTGAAGGCAAGAGATCAGTACTCACTGCTGTTCATCACCTTTTACCACTCAGCATTTGTACTGACTTAATGCTGCTTCAGGTGTTTTTAAGATTTGAGTGGATGATGCAACCCTAAATTAGCTTATTATTTATTCTCAAATTTGTAAAGAGCAACTGTCTCTGCATTCCAGTTTCTCCTATGTGAAGCTAGTTACAATCAGTAGCATTTCCTTTCTTCAGTGAGGTCTCTTGGAGGTGTGTGAAAGCCCAGAATTTCAGGATCTGCAAGATACAGTCTCTTGTGTGTTCCGTGCTGCTGACAAGAACCGGCTTTTCAAATGCAAGGCAATGTCTGCAAGCCGCTAGCAGTTAGAAGAACAACAGCTGAACATTGACAAGACCTGAGATTTTTGACTTCCTAGGAAATGTTAATTTTCGCTTCAAAAAGAGGTCTAGGTGCAGAGACCCATGTATTCATCACCAGGTATGGCAAAATAGTTTGCTGTATCTCGAACTAAAGGTAGACACTTGCATTGAACACATCTGCAACTTTCTGTTTCAAGGGAAACCACAGGCAGTGTATCAAATCTTGCTGAGTTCACATAGTGTTGCTGTTATGGCCAGATGGGGTGTTACACTGTGCTACCCTGCCCGGTTATCAGAAACCTTGAATTTTCACCAAATTATTTCTTTAATACTCTTGATTGAGTCATGATGTCATTTAGAAATATTTATAGATAAGACTACATGAAAGAAAACTTGCCTTATCCTTGGATGAATTAGTATGATTTTGTTCTGCTACTGATAATAAACATTTTTTTGTCTGACTTTTGTCTAATTTAAACTTGTCTGATTTAAATCTTGGCCATTGAATCTTGCCAGCTGTTGGTCCACAGTTTTCAGGAACCTTTTGTTATTAGAAGTCTTTTCCCATATGAGTACTTCTGTTCTGAGCTGAAGTGAAATAAAGAGTTTGAGCTGATTTTAAAAATACATTCACTGGAAGGCACATTCAGTAGAGCTGAAAGTAATTTCTTTTTTAAAAATCCCAGACTCTTCATAATTTAGCTACATTCTGTTAAAAATGCACAGCAGCTCTCAATGTTATTACATTTCTGTAATGTATTGTGTTAATATAACATTTTTTTTCTATGCCGTAGTATTTCCATTCTGGTTCTGGTTTTCTCTGCTTGCTCAACTTCCTGTGTTGAGTTCCTCTCGTGGTCCGTCAGCAACTCACAGTGTTGAACTTGACTCTCTGTGGGCTGAGGCCCATTTCCACCAGGGAGCACGTCTCTGTATAACCCACAGAGAGCACTGGCAAGCACCCCCTCAGGGATATCACCCTTTTTTAGTTTCCAGAAGAAAGAGCTGAGCCAGGAGCTGACCATTTCCATATTGCAATGAAAGAACTCCTTTTTCTTCTCTTGTATCTGTTCTTAATTAAAGGCAAAGGAGTGAAGCAGTAGAGGTTTAAAAAAAAGCAAAAAAGAAAACCTCATCCACAGTACTCAAAAATCTCCATTAACTATAGTTATCAAACTTGTCTTAAAAAAAAAAACAAAAACACAATTGTCAGCGGACATGCCCATACAGAACTTAATTGCTATATATAGCACACACCTCAGTATTGAATTATCCATTTAGGTATTGCAGAAACTTGCACACAGTGCTCTGAGAGGATGGCTGGGTGCATGCTTTTGAAGTTGTGAGAGCCTTGGTGATCTGTCTTCAAGAAGCATGGGCATTTCCATACTGTGAAGAGAAGTCAACAGTAATATCTGAGAGGTGCAGAGAGGAGGGAGTGTCTTTTCGTTGCCCTTGTATGGACAGAAGTCAAAAGATATTTAGCACTGTAGGTGTATGTACTGCTAATACAGAGACTGACTGTGAGAAATGCCAAGTGCTACAAATACCAGTGGAAGTACATTTGATATGATTCCTGTGTCCCTCAAGAGGAGACGCAAAGGTCAGAAAAACTAGATTTATCTACAGTATCGTATTTATTTTTCCTCAGCTGGTAAAAGGAAAAAATCTGAGTTTTCAAATAGTGGTGAATTAGTAGTTCCTAAACTGATAAAATGTTGATGTCATTGCCATGTAAGTCAAAAAGTTTCCAGTTTTGACATGAAAACCCAATGTTTTTGTTAGTGTTCAGACAGAGGAATTTAGGGGAAAAAAAAAAACAAAACACAAAAAGTAAAACAACTTATATTTGTGAACTTCATGTTTTCTTCTACATTTATTGAAATGCAACACATGTAAATCACTGTACTGTCTTTGTTCTTGACATGAGCAGCAACATCCTTGTTGTGCATCTAGGCAATCAGTCCTTGTAGTTTGCGGTTGTTGTTCCCTGTGCCAGTGTGGGGCTTTGCCCTTCCAGTCTTTCTCACAAGGGGTACTTAATGCTGCCTTAGTCAGCATTAAGTCAGTGGCCTCTTGCCTTGAATAAAGGCAGGTGAGTCAGCTTTGAAATCTTTGAAACACAGTTGGAAGTGTCTTGCTATTTTGCCATGCAAACCAGGGCTGTCAATATACCTGTCAGTTAAGGGTACTGCTTTGGGTACTCCAAACTGAAACGATTGAGCGGATTATGAAGGTGGAACTGGATCCTCCTGAATGTGGTATAGAGGGTGAGAGACAGGACTAAAAAAATCATGTTTTGGGATTAAAAAGACTGAAAAGATGCTTTGAGATTGCTTTGCCAGTCCTTGCCTCAGGGGTGGGTATGTTACAAGAAGGGCAAACAACACCAGATTGTCGTGGTGTATCCTGTCTCTGCCCATTCACCCTTCCTTAAGAAAAAGGAAGAAAAAGGAAACACAGGTGTAAGAAAACTGTGAAATGCATGCAATGAAAGCAGTGTTCTATTTATCAGTTTCAATTATTTGATCGTGTTAGAAAATAAACTGTGAATGTTTTAGTGAAGTGCAGCTTCCTTGTGTCACCTGTGGCTGGGCAAAAAACATTAAATATTGAGGAAATATATTTCTTAGAGAAAATTTAAGTGAACCTCTTCTGCTGTGAAAGGTCTGTGTCTTATCCTAACATGAAAAATTCTGTAGTGCCACAATTAGTTTTGAAGGTCACCCATTCATGCCCAAATTATATGTATGATTCCTGTGAAACTATTTAAAAAGATGCAACAACTCTGTCATTTCAATTGGAAGCATGTATTTGCTGTCTGATAAAACCAAAGAGCCTTTTCTTCTTTGCTGTTGCATGTTCCTTTATTTACATTCAGAGCAGTGTTTTCCATCAGGAATATTTTTTCACTCATTTCTTCTTTCTCTTTTTGTCTGGAATCAGTCTGTACACTGCAGTGGGATATTCTCTCTTCTCTATTATCTTTGTACGTTGTTCTTCACTAAGCAATCTTTTTAACAACTTCTGTGTACTTTTACTCCTTTTTCAGCCTTCTACTCCTATTTTATTCCTATGATGACTCTTTTTTGTTACTATCTTTTTATTTACACATAATTCTTTCCTTAACACTGTAATTACTGTGTTTGTGCTCACTATATTGTTTTGACTTTGAATTTCTCTTTTAATGATTGCTGTAAATATTAGCAATACAGTTCTAGCTATGGTATCTGAGTGGGATCATCCCATTTTTTATGTTTTCCTTAGATTTGTACTTCACAAATGAATTTTTTGTGTGTGTGTTCTTGCGAAAGTTCATTTTCCTTCTGATGCTTGTCAATATATTTTCTTGAGTATCAGAGATGCTCTCTGTAACCTTCAGTTTTTGTCACATTTGTATAATTTTCCAATTTAACCAGTATGCTTGATGCATCTTCTTCAGCTAAGGAATTCTCATGGAAAATGCAAGTGAAATAAAACAAAGTCAACATCACAAAGCAGTTCTTGTTCTATTGGGCTTAAAGTTGTATGTAGCTCCAGTGTTCATTTTGCTTACCCTGTATAGTGTGGTGCTTTGAAATGGAAGGATGTACTTAGAAAGGACTGGGAAAAATAAACCACCTCAATTGAGTGTGTATATGTTTTTCTGCTGAATATATATAGTCTCCTTATGGAACCAGATTATTTCCTCCTGGACTGAGGATCTTTCTCACACATTTTCTCTAAAGCATGGAAAAGGGAAGAGTAGAAAAGAGTATTCATGCTGCTGCAGAAAGGGGGCCCATTCCCAGTCCACTTTCAGCTTCTCTGCTCCAGAAAGGTTGTGGCTAAGCTTTGATGGTAGTGTTGGAGCAGGGTTTCCTCAGAGCCTTAGGCAGGGCTGCTTTCCAGAGTAGAGCTGTCCTTGGGGAGAGGCCTAAATAGAAAGGGTGACAGGGCAGCGTTGGCAAGGATGGTGTGTAAAGGACAGTCACTATTTCCTCACAATTTCCATTTTATTTTCCTATAAGTACAGCCACTGTCTTTGACAGTAATTTTTTTCAGTGTCTGGAGAAACTGTAAGTTTATGGTCAACGTTGTCTTTAAGGAGAATGATCTGGTGTAATGGGAAAAGATGGCAATAGAAGGAGAAAAGGAGGTAATTACTTTTCTCAGTCATATACATGAAAAGAGCAGGTACAAAGCTGGAAAAGTTGTTCTGTGGGCTTGACAATTCCTTTAAGGTGTTTCATCCACAGCTTTCTTAAACAGTTTGTAAATCCAACCCTGAAATGTCTGGGTAAGACTGTGCTGGTCTGTGCCCACCTGCACTGCCCAGTGCTGTCAGAGGTGGGCAGAGCCAGGGTGGAGAGACTGGATACCTTAATGCTGTGTGCCAAGGTAACAGGGAAATGGAGTGCTAGTGCAAGAGAGGAAAGACTTGTTCTTTGAGTCTGTGAACTACTTCAGTGAAGGCAGGAGAGAGCAGTATGCTTGTATGTGTACTTTGCCTTTTACAAGCAGGAAACCTGAATGCTGACATGCAAACCTGCCTAGGGCTTGGCATTCAGGAGGGAACTCTGAAGCTGAAGCTTAGGTAGGTTTTCACACTGGGCAGTATATTTAAAAAATGCTTAAGGAGTTTGTTATGGTGCTGAGTTAAAGCAAGATAAATAATGTCCCTTTGGGAGAGGGGATAAAAAAAAAGAGAGAAGCACTGATACTGGAGTTTGTAGTGTGAATCATTTATTATTTGTGCTTTTTTGCATTTGCAGGAGAGTTGGGTGCTGGGAGGAGTTGAACCATAGGGTGTTGCTGAGAGAAAGGGTATTTATTGCAGCAGAACTAACATTACAGGCTAAAAGTTAAAGTACTGTAGGGGGAAAGAATAATTCTGATATGCCAAATACTCAGTATTAAGCATGCCTAATATTCAGTTTAGTCTCATATGACATGTTTATGACCAACGTGTGTGCCCCAACAAAGGCACAGCCTAAAAATGTATTTACTAATTAGTTTTGGTGCAAGAAATGGAGAGAGCCTCTTCTCCACCAACAGCACAGTTTGCTTTTCAGTAGAGAAAGATGCAAAATGATTTCAAGTGTGCCAGGTTTGGGTTTCTCCAGGAAACGTACCCTTAAAATCAGCAGAAGGGAGGGAGGGGAGTTCCTCTGTTATCATCAAGCTCTGCTAATGTAGCCCGGGCACCACGTGACTGCAGAAAAGGCTATTATCTCAATGAAAAGGAAACTGCTTTTTAGAGCAGCAACAGAACAGAAGCAGGAGGAATTTTCGAGTACTCCACCATGCTGGATTGTCAAAGGGGGATCTCTCTGATCAGCAGTTAGGGAAGGATTAGCGGGGCCAGTTTGTCAGCTGTCATTAGAAGCAGATGACAGAGATGATAAGCTGCTGTGTGCGCACGTCCTCACTCAGCATGTGCTTTGGTTTACATCAAGACATAACACTGGTTTGGGATAATGGAGAGCTGATATTTTTAAGGCTGTAAATTTACTGTTAATTGTCTCCTTCCCCCCACCCCTCTGCTATTTTTAATAAAAAGCCAGTGTGATGGATGGGGGATTTATCTACATCTTGGTCTGAAGACGCAGAAAAACTAGTAAGATCTGCCTCCAACTGCAAAGGCTGGAAGACGACAAGGTGTGTTTCTGAAGTGCCGTGACTTCATTGTTAGTGCTTTCTTTTTGCATGTGTGTGTGCTCCTGTGTGTGCATCATAGGTGTCTGAATGTTGGGGGCTTAGGGGGGGCAAGGGGATGTTGGTTTGAGGGACTGGGAGGAAGAGCTAATTTCTGTTTGAGTAAGAGTGTTTAAAGATAATGCTTCTAAATAACAAATGCAAAGAAATAATGTGAATTTGCTTCTCCAGTTTCTGTCCACCCCCCCACCCCCCACCCCCCCCCCCGCTGTTTTAATGGCTACAGGTGTACTTGTGGTTGCCTGTGACAGTTTTATGGGTTTATGAGGCTAAATATATCTTAGTCAGTGCACAGGAAATATTTTTGTAAGCAAGTTTTCTGGCATCCAGAATAATACACAAACCCATCTATATTTTCGCACTGTCAAGAGAAGGTGGAGCCTGAGAGTGTCCTTTTTCATTGCAGTAGTTACTATTCAATATTTGGTAATTTCTGTGCACATGAAAAAGTACAGAGTACTGAGACATTTTTGCAATAAAGCTTTCTCTTCCTGACCAAGAGCTTGAGTAGGCAAAACACACCGAAACATTGGTAGTCCTTATATAACTTTCTCTATTTTCTAATCTTAATAGTTTTCTTTACATGATCCTGTAAACAGAATGACATTCAGTTAATCTTCAGACCTTGTATTTATCTCATGGTTATGAATGCTGATGTCATTAAATATCTTGGCAGTATGTACTTTTCTTTCAACCTTGGGAGGACATTTAATATTGCAGATTAATTAACTAATAATATCCCTTGAAAAAGGTTATAGGTAGTTACACATAGTAAAGTGAAGACAGTATGCTGTCTCCCCTGCTTGGGAAGTTACTGCAGGCTTGTTGACTTTACTTTCTTGTCCTACACAGCATTGCTCTTTACCTCACAGCAGTAATACTAATCCTGGATAACAACAACAACAAAAAAACCCCAAACCAACCAAACAAAACAAAAGCTAAAATTAAGTGTTTTGCTTTGTATAGGAGTGCTGATTGTCACTTCATTAGAATTTTGCCTTCAGAGTTCAGGGCAAGATTGAGGAGATGGATATACTCAGTCATTACTGCAATGCACTAGCAGTTTGCTAAAAGTGTGTTTTCCCAGATTCATATTGAAATAGTGGTGTTGACTATCATGCTTAGAATCCATTTAATATTTAGCTAAATACATACAAGAAAGGCCTTAGTTTATTTTATTTAGGACTTTGAAAAACTCATGCTACTTTGAGATAGGAGGGAGAAAGGAAAATATTATTGTTTTTCAAATTAATGGAAATTGTGTTTGAAGAGACTTTATTTCATACTGTGAAGGCAGAGCCAGAAATGTAAACAGGTTATCACTATTTATTTGCTTGTTCTCTTTTGTCTCGGTTTGATTATTTTAATTGCAGTATACCGGCATTTTGGTAAAGAGGCCTGGGGCAGGGGTGCTGTTGAGTAGAGGCTTGAGAGCCTGTCACATTCACGGCACCAAATGTTGAAGCCACAAGAACAATGAAACTTCCTCTCTGCTGCTTGTGTTTTCTTCCTTTATTTCATTACAGAAGATTTAACAAGATAGGTGGGGCTGAGTAGCAGTTACTGAAATGTTGGCACTTAGGTTTTGTAGAAAGATAGATTTTTGCTGCTTGTATAGTATTTTTTATTTGCCTGATACCTTTTAGGGCATATTAAGGGGGGGAAATTTGAACAAAATCACCCTTTTGTGTAGACTGTGTTCATCAGATGGCTTCATGTTCTCACAAAGCTGGAGTTTGGGTGTTTTCTTTCATAAGCAATTTCTTACATAAATATGGTATCTAGCATATATAAAACTTGAAGAACTATCTTTGACCAGAGTAATTTTGTTTGCTCACTTTTCAGAATTCTTTGCATTTCTGTAGTCAACAAGGTTACGCTGGTAATGTTTATAAAGTGTTGCTCTCTTTTTTTTCTTTTTTTGTTGTCATCTTTGTAAGGGAAATTTCTTGTGCAAGGAAGGAGGGAAGGTGTGACTGCATTGCAAAATATACCATACTGTAAGAAAAAAAACTCCTCTTGGAAAGTCTGAACTAGAAGTGTATGTTGAAATATTTTCATTTAACTCCAGAGTTCTTAGAATGATATTTAATAATAAATGTCATTAGGAAGTCAACTAGCTGGTTAGATTTTGTAGCACCATTTAATTTATTAATTTAATCTAGTGATGGAAAGGAATGAAAGGTATGAAAACAATCTTGATTCTCAGAATATATTTTAATAAGTGGAATAAATTTGTTACCACATTACTATATAATAGCACCATAATTGTATTAAGAAAGCTGAGTTAAGGACTCAGGATGGGGTCTACAAGCCAAGCTGTTAGAACTGAGTAAATGAGAAGGGTGTTTGTAAGTTGATAATCGCTATACCTCCAAGGAAATCCTGATGGAGTCATCTTACAGCCTGCATTTCTCCTTAACTTCACTTACTGCTTATGTTCAGCTGTGGCAGGCCTAGAAGGATGCCTGAATTGGACTAAAAATTATTATTAGCAGGTAAAGCTTTAGTTCTCTGAAATTGAGGTGTAAGATGCGAAAGCCTGTGTCTTTCAGAAGTGGGCTGCTCTCAGTACCTGGGAGTCTGGCTTATCCCTGCAGGTAGTTTTCCTGACAGCTGAGGCTGTACAGTGAGGTTTTGGAAAGGGTTGTCTGGGATGTGAAGATACAGAGCATAAGGAACAGTGCAGGAATTTTATGAAAATCTAATGGAAGAATCAAACCAAAAGTGTACGATAAATGCATTTAATTTGCAGTGTGTGTTGTACCTGAATCTCCTCTTTGCTGTTCCCTTTTCATTTTATCCTGTGCATGCTGTCCCCAAACAAACTTCATCAGGATACTGTACTGCTATGATTTTCCATTCCTGATAGCATAGACTGTTGTGATTGAACAACCATCACAAGATTCTCATGAAGAAACTTCTGTTAGTACTGCATGGAATAAAATTATTTTTGGTTCTTTTCCTGAAATTTTTCCGGATGTTCAGTCCAAATAATTTTAAGAGCATGTTATTTTTTATTTTGAGGTGGTGTATTGCAGACTTCTGGTCAACTCCTTCTATGAATGTAGTGGGTGTTCCTCTCTTTAGTAATTATATTCCATTATAATCCAAAATTAAAAATATTCTGAGCAGAATCCTTTCTTAGCACTTGTGATTCCTCTTTACCATAAATGGTTTCATTATTAACAAAAAATTAATTTCAGTTTGTTTTTATAAAGAGAATAAAATGTTTCGTGATGAACAGTCAGCTTTAATAGTAACCTTGTTTTCCTTGGGCTGCAGGATACAAGCATAGTTTTTTTCAGGCCCGTGGAGTGATTTATGTTCTACAAAAGATACAAATAACAGTTTGACATCTTCTTTTAGTAGACTAGGAGGAAAATCGAAGCTTCAGTGAAGTCAGTGATAAAATTCTGATTTATTTCAGTTGAGTCATAACATCCCCTTAGAACTGCTCCATTTTTTTTTTTTATAGAGTGTCATTTCTACTGTTGGGAGCTTATAAGGGAGCTGTATTAAAGCTTATAGGGTGTTGCCTCTAAGTGTTGTGGAGGCCAAAGGTATATATGGATTAAAGAAGGAATTAGGCACCACTGCAGATACAGTCAGAGGGAGGAGGCACAGCAACGCTGCAGCTAAGCTCGTACTACTGCTTGTCAGAGACACGGAGAGGAGATACTGGGGGAAGGATCATTCTACAGCTGCCTTGTACCTTTCCTAAGAGATCTGCTATTAGCTTCCATGACTGACTAGTCACTAACTATCTCTTTCATTTGACTTATATAGCCATACCTATGTATGTTTTATTTGGTCACAGTCTGTATCCATATGTGTGTGTGTGTATATATATATATAGACACACACCTTGGTACAAAGCTTGTGTTCACGAGATTTTATTCCTTGGCATTTGACTAAGTAAAGCAACAGCATTTTTATGGGTTGTGTTTTCCTTTTTATGTGTAAAAATGACAATTAAACTTCCATCTTCTGATGATTGCAGTGTTTTACTGAAGGAAGTAGCATAAAGATTGATATGGAATTTGAAGTCATTAGTAATTGTTATTTGTGTTAAGAACATCCAAGTTAATCATACTTCATATATGTTTGCAAGATACTTGTGTGGCTCTGACATAATTTATTAGTTTTGACTCTTTTTTTCTTAGTAACAATGTGTGCAGTTAGCACTTTCAATGCCTTTACCCAAGTTTAACATCCATCTAACGTACATCTGTTTTAAGTACAAAACTGTAATTCTGCTTGTTGGGAGGTGATAAAAGTATAATCTTTCCTGATATAGCTGTATTCTCTCAAAAAGCATATGCTAAACTGGTTGCTCTTCTAACTTTAATAAGAAAAAAAATTTTCTACTTCCCAATCTTATACTGCTGCTCCAGTATAAATGGGTGATACTGGCATGCATACCAGTATCAGCAGGAAGCACATGCTGAGGGGATCTACCTGTTCATACAAATACAGGATTGGAATAGAGGCCAAACTCCATCTGGTCTCTCCCATGATACCCAGACCCACATCCTTGCCAGTAGACACCCTCTGGGACCAGGACTGAGGCAAGCCACTGTAGGCTGAGGAGGATGCTGAGTTTTCCAGCACAGATTCTCTAAATACATTTCCGAATCAGAGACGGAGTAAGCTGTACTGAGCACCATACTGAACAGGATGAGTTGGGTATACAATTTCAAGAAGGGGTACAGTGTTCTGAATCTCTTGGGGGCACCGGCCACATCCCTGACTGACAAAGGACATCAAAGTCCAATTCATCTCACCTGTTAGTTACTGTGACCATGGCCATTTGTGGAGCTGAGTACTAGCATTTGTTTAACTTAAATATAGGTAAGTTTGACTTTAGACTGCTGTTTACTTGCAACCTCTGGAACAAAGCAGCTTGAATTCTTGATTCTTAAATTGAAAGTTTATTATTAGACTCTGTTGAATGAAATGCATGTTTATGCGAGCATCTCAGTATTTTAGAAGAAAGTCTGGAGTATGTATCTTGTACATATGATTGCAATGGGTTATTCATTTGCCATGATAACAATATCAAAATGTGTAGAAATGCTATAGGTAATGTTTAGGCATACTTTCTGCAAATCAGAGTTTTAATTCAGTGCTTGGTATTTGAAAGAATGGCCTGAAGTTTCAACATGCTTCCTAGTAATAGATGGTTGAGTAGAAAATGATGGTGCCTCAGGTATGTGAAAACTGGAAACATGAGTTCAATTTTTGATTAGGCACCAGAGAAGACACATAGAGTTGGACTTTCTGAAATGCAGCAAAAATTTCAGTAAGATCAGGTGTTTTCAGTGATAATATCTACTCTGAGAGTGAAGGAATATTATTTTGATGGTCAGGTAGCGATATGGAAGGTGGCATACAACATAAGCATCTCTTGCTGAGTCTCCAGTGCAAGCTTGGGTTGCACATCACATTCCACCTGAGCATATAGACATGCTAAGCTGATCCTAGTGACCAGGAGGACCAACGCCTCTCTAGCTGTGTAAACTCAGCATTGCAACTCAGATTGATAAGTGATGGAAGTCAAATTAAAATATGATAGGTTTAATGTATCTGTGTCTGAGTCCTATGACTCTACATGTTACTTACTGTATACACCTGATGCAGAAACACGCTGTTCTCTCTGGCTTGCCCTTCACTCTTTACTGATACAGAATGCGGTTTCCTGAGCTTTTTATTAATGGACTATGTTTTATCTGAAGTAAACAGACTGGTATTTGACAGGCAGTTAACTGAAGTGAAATTCTAACGTAGGCATGCCCACACACACCACAGAGATGTGTAAATGCCTTTGTCTATGGGATTTGCCACGTTTTTCTCATTGCTAAGATAGGCATCTTGAAAATCACAGCAAACTGTATAAACTTGCTGGTATTGTACATTTATGTCAGTTATATTTATAAGATTAGAAAATGTTCCTGGATTTGACTTTTTCCACAGTGCCTTATGCTTGTGAGAGGAGTCATTCCATTCTTCCTCTCTTTCAAGTCTGGTTTTTCTCTTGCTCTGTGGTGGTTTCTGGTGAAGAAATTTGGTGTGGGAATTTAAGTGGACAAATAAGTTTTGCAACTGAGATTGACCAAGAGAATTCACTACGAGTTAATATGCTTAACTCACTGTTCCAGGAGTACTGCCAAATGGAAATGAAGGCTGCTTAAATACAAAATTTCCTATTCTAACTTTTCTATGTTATTAAATTTACTTGATTTATCAGGTATACTATTCACAAAGTTTTATTTTAAATAACTGTAGACTTGAAATATTAGACTTTGAAATCAATCCCATAAGTTGTTAATAATTGTGAACTATAAGAAAAAAAATAGATTAAATAAACATCTAATGTGGGAATTTGTACACCTTTTCCATTGAAAATGCTTCCAGGCTTAATATTTTTTGCAACAATAGTTTAATACTTATTAAATACATCATAGAAAGCTAAATGGGTTTAGAATAAGTGGTTTTGTTTGTTTGGTTGGGTTGTTTGTTTGTTTTAACTTAGCTGCCTACCTAAAGCAAACAAAAGGGATGTAAGAGTGACTGGCACATACATATACCTGTATATATATACACATACATACATATACACACATACATATATATACCTATGTACACACAAACACACACATATATATATATACATCCCATCATTGTATTTTGGTTTTTATCTGGTGTTTTAAGGGAAGATTTAGTGGTGTTAAGTTGCATTTCTTTTGTTGTTGAGTATTAAGGATCACAAACAGTTATTGATAACTAGAGAGATACAATCCCAGACGTGAAATTACAATGCAGAGTCTTGAAGTTTTGATGGAAACAGATCTTTTCCTCTTTAAAAGCAGAAATTAAACAAACTGTTGTATGTTATGGGGAAGGGGAAAAAAAAAAGGTACTTTCTTCTTCTGATTTTTTTTTTTTTTTTTTGCTGTTGTTTTATTAAAGCCTGGTTTTGCTATTCCTGGTCATATTAGAGGTGCTGACGTAGCCTAATCCGTAAGCAGCTGAGTGAGTGGCTCTGTTAAGAGCCTTAGCCTATGGGAATACAGAAGGCAGGAGCCATCTTACAGTGTTGGGGTCAGTCTGGAGGGGTTTTGGCAAAGTCTCAAGCAGAACTAGGGATTTCTCAAACCTGTGGGTTTGAGTACTTGATGAAAACCTCTTTCTCCTTCAAGATGTAGATGGATTTTATAGAAAGTCATATAAAATACCGATCTGTAACACTGAACATTAATGTTAGCCATTTATTTGACTGTTACAGCATGTGTTAAAGAGCTGCAGCTGCCCACTTGCAGCCTAATGTGTTTATTAGACGATCTTCCCAGTGGCATCTTGAAGTGTCTGTCAGGTAAAAAATTCATGAGCATTATTGGCTTTCAGGCTGCAAATTGAATATGTTGTCTTCCTACTGTCTAATATACCACTCTAAGGCCATTACACAGGAGTAAGGGAAAAGACTAAGGAAGGAGCCCTTCAGCTGAACCCTTTGTTTATAGTCTGTTACTACATTTTGTAGACTGAGCAAAAATTTGAGTAGTAGGTGTTGGAGGCAGTTTTAAGTTCTTTTATACATGATCTCAATGGCATTTGCAAGTAAATTATGTTGCTTTTCTTAGTTTTAGTTTGTGAAGTTGAAGAATAAAGTTTAGTAAATATTGCCATAAATTTTCATTTAATGTTATGTGTAATAGGGTCTCTTTCAAATGAGATTGTGTTGTCTAAGCAAGAAGTATTATTTTCAGATAGAAAGGGCTACAGGTACATGTCAGGTTTTAGTTCAAGTCCTTTAAAGATGACTAGAGTTCTTCATCTTGCTACTAACCTTCCTTGTAGAAACTCTGTTTCCTCTTCTTGCTTTATACTCTGTGTTGTCGGATGGCAGTTTCATCTATAGTAAAAGTGGTAGTGCTGTTTCAAGCAAAAAGTGTACCCTTAAATAAATTAGTTTGTTTTTAATATCAGATTATCATCACTGACCAAGGTTTGGCAGACTGGCATTGTTTTTTTGGGGGTATATCCCAGTCCCATGTGTTTGGCCATGGACGGGTACAGTAAGTTGGTTGGAGAACATGTGGATTACGTATACCAGAGATTTGGCAGGATGGTTTAATGTATCTTTAACTTTCTTTTCTGTCAAACTTTTTAGCAGCAGATCTCTTGCTTAAATTTAACTTTACCAGGCAATGCAGTCTTTTTTTCCCTGCTCCTTTTTTTTCTGTGATTTTCACCTCCTATTTCTTTATTCTTTTCCAATCCCTTGTTCATGTCTCTGGATTTTTTGAAATATTTGTGCAAGGGCAAGTTTGCATGCACAAAGGCTGAGCTTTTCCAAGTGCAGTGAGATGCATGGGGCATGTGGGCTCAACTCCCTGATTGGGATTCTGACAGGAGCTACAGCAAAATGTGCTGGGAGTTTAAAGCAACCCTTCCTCCTGAACTGCTGTGTCTGATCAGTAAGAGGTTGGCCTTAGGCTCCAGTGACACCTATCTCTGATCCGGTATCTTATTCTGTGTCTGACAGCGATTTCCTTTGGAGGCCTGGGAAAGTGACTAGCAAGTATTGCCTTCCTCAGAAGGGTTGAAGATTTCAGTATGTACCAATATTAAATATTTTCCAATTCTGAAATGGAGCCAGTGAAAAAACAGTTCATAAGCAGGAAAAAATGTGAAGAATCAGAATTTGCGTGTGACTTCCAACTTTCCTCTGGCTTCTACCAGAATTAATGCTATGTGGAGTACATTTGTAATTTTGAAACCAAGACAAGAAAGCTTTCTAGTCATGACAACTTCACAGGAAAAAAGGGGAAACTATAATGGCTGTATGTTTGAGTGAACAATTAACCACAGAAGTATGAGCTGTTTTTATTTTTTAAATGGGCTGTTGGAGAAAATTTTTGCCAAACTTTTCACTGACTTGTAGTATTTTTGGTCAGTAAACAGTATTTTTTTCTGTTTGTTGCTCAGTAAAACACTGACTTTAATATGTCGTTTCAGTATATATCAGTTGTATATACACTGCTTGTATGTGTTGATGGGATGGAAGAGTGGTAGTATAGTGCTGCTACCTGATTGTCCACTATATGTGGTACTTTACCTTTTGTTTGCTACTTTTCAGATTGAAATAACAGCTTTGAAGGTATAATCCTCATTTATTCTTTAACTGCATTTGTTAGGCTTATAATAAATCTGACAGTTTAACAGGCCTTGTTTGGAAGATGGCCTGCTCTGATAAGAGATAAAATGCACATTATCTTCTTCTACATTGACTCTGAATGATTAACTGAATTCACTGATGCTGAGGATCAGTGTTGGAAGGCTTACTCTGCGTGCCATGTTCCTTCATGGCATTTGAGGACTCAGAGATATTACAAATTCACTTAAGTGATTTGTACTGGATGTTTTCTTATCTCCCACTTCACAGGGCCTCTGGTTTTCTTTCCCCTTTGAAAGATGAATGTTTACTACTGCTTTATAATTAGTTTAAGTCTCTCAGTGTACTCCAACTTTGAGTGGTTGCTGGTGGAGGATGTAAAGGAGGATGTGCTGTCACTACAAGAGCAGAGGCTATTGTTTTATTACTGATAACAGAAAAAAAAGTATTTTAAGTGTATTTCAAGCTCTGTTGTTTCACTCTTTTAACCTCTGGTAGAAACTGGTTAGGTGTCAATGAATGTAATTACTAACATATACTATCCTGGAGTTTTTTTTAATGTAATTTTTCAGTCTTTTCAATTTACATTTAACGTTTGGAATAATGAGGTACTGATTTTGTCTAGAAGTATTTTGAAGGCCTCTGATAGCAAAATGCAGAGACAAGGAATATACAATTCTGGTCCTAAATGTAAAGAGAAAGAAAGTATTAAGTTACCTGAGGTATGGGTCATCTTTTGGAGACTAAAATTAGTTCTTTAGGTATTTTTAGTAATAATAATTCTGCTTTTCTAATTACATCCTTCCTTGTAGGAAAATCCTGCATTGAGTGTATTTATCTTTCCATTGCTTTGTTGCTCATTCATGCCCAGTGGAATTGAAGCTTGACTAGCATCTGAGTCAGCGTTAAAAGTTCAGCTCGTAGTTATTGTTACAGTTTTATTGTTGGTTTTTGTTTTGTTTGGGGGTTTTTTAGGGCTGTTGTTTGTTGATTGTGGGTGTTTTCTTTTGTTAAGACAAATGGAGAAAGTCTTAATATATACTGAGTAGAAAAATCTGCTACCACCACTGAAGACAAAATACTAATTCTGTGGTGGAATATTATGTTTATATTTTGGACTGCAGTACAGCTCTCAAACAACTTACACAATGAAAAAGGGAGTGCCTGGTCGTGCATGACACTTCATTCTGCAAGACTTGAATTCAAATTCAACTTTGTAAGACATTTTCTTTCAAAATAAACTTGATTTAGTTCAATACCTGACATGTCATGATGCTATTTTTTATCAGACATGTTTTTTATCTCTCTCTCCTCAAAACAGTGATTACTGCTGGGTTTGTTTTTACTAGTTCCAGTTTGGTTAATCTTTTTTCTGTATCATGCTAAACAACCCGTACTCACATTTTCTTGATTTTTGTACCAGAAGACATATGATAGAGCTACATTTCTATTTCTTCTAAAACATTAAATGAATCAAAATGTTCAACTTCTTTATCTTTCTTCTTTCTGAAAATTCCCACAGAGATGTATGAAAAGATCAGAGGAGCAGGATGAATGCTGCTTTCTAATCTAAGGTAGTTCCCTTAAGGGGAAGTTTATTGGAGTAAAATTTCGAGTCTCTGACTTGTCATTCTGCTCACAGTGGCTTTAGTTTTGACTTGTCATGTTTCCTGGGAAAAAGTCAGACATCAAATTTGGGAGTTTTATTTTCTGATCTGAGAAATTATCTGAGTGGTTCAGGAACCTAAGAATATTTAGAATGTCTTTAAAAGTTCCTAAATTATCTTTGAAAAATATTGTTTCCGAGGGGCCTGTTCCTTGGTACTATATGTGCCCAGAAGTACTTTCTTCTGAAAAATGTAGTTTTTGTTCCTTGCTTGGACCACGTTAAATTTGTAGAGATACCTAAACCCTCTTGAGATCTTCATCTAGCAGTATGCATAGGTTTTGAATATGAATTAGCTCATGGAAAAAATGTCAAAACAGCCGCTTTCTTTTTAAAAGACATGAGGAAGCTGGGAGAGTGCCCACCTCTTTGACTCAACTTGTTAGAGTCATTGCTGAGAGAGGTCCTCCTCAGCCTGAGGGAGTCAAACCTGTTTTAAAACAGTGTTTGAACTATTTTCTTGTGAGTTCAGTGGTATGGACTACACACTTAAAGACTCCACTGCAAGAGTTAATCAAACTTGCTGTCTTTGCTTCATAAACATCCAGTTTTGGCAGGCAGATAGCTACCACACAGGAGGCTGTCCTGTGTGGACAAAAATACAGGCTTGAAAGCCCTCTGTGAAGAGGCAACTGCATCTCCATCACTCAGTTTCTGGCTGCTTTAGTTGGTAGATAGTATTATTGAAGAGTCTATCCACAGCTTCTAAAAGTTGAGTCCTCCTCATTTATTCTAACTTGGGAGTGGATTTTAGTTTCTGAATACCAAGAGAACAGCAGAACTTTAACTATCCTGGTCAGCTCCTAAAGCCCTAGGGAGACTGGGGGCACATCCTTTTGATTTTAGTACTATGTACTGGATAGAGATGAGTGACTCACTGTAGCCTCTGAGGTTTTATAGATTGCTTTAGTATCATCTGTCTAGCTCTCCACTCTCCAAGACACCTACCTCTGGATTTTGCATTCTGGTCTGGAGCACAGGCACCAGTAACACAGGAACCGCACAGCCTATACAGATCTTTGACGTATAGAACATGATTTTTAATTAAGACATAAGGGAGAACAGAGAGCAAACATGTTAGTAGGTGATAGATTTTCAGAAGTAAATTATGATGAGTGAAAGAGAAATGGGTAACTCATTCTAAGAACAAACTGATAATGCTGTTGAGAAAAAGATGTAATGGCCTGTAAGTGCAAACAAAATAAATACATAAATTATTTGTTAAGAACCAGTTACTGTGTTTAATAAGGAGAGAAGAAGGTGCTAGTTTAATAATTATGATACCACTTTGGTTTCCGTCAATACATGAAGTTTAGAGTTTATGGTGGGAGATGAGTTTTCATGTGAACTCCAAAGGCTCATAATGTAGACCAAGTGGAATCTCTGCAGTGTAGCATCAGTGTGAATGCAAGAAGAATTGAGCTATGCATTGGTGGAGCTACTGGTGAAACTTTGGTTCCCGCAAAAATAAAACTTTTCTTTGAAGTAAGCCAACAGAGTAGGTGGGAAAGCTGTCAATAACTGTTTCTGTATGCTTTCTTGGGGAGAAAGGGGAATTGATGGGGGATGTCCAGTCTAAATGCTTACCTCCCTGCTTAGAGGAGAAGAGGGGTGAGAAGATGACAATTGGACGTTTGATAGATTTTCATGAATTGTTGTGCTTCCTTTTCTCAAGAAAAGTAGTTAGGTGATCTGTGTTTCTCTTGAGAAACTAAGAAATGAAGGGATTCCCCAGTCTTAATTGCTCTTCTGAACTTTAGGTCACCATCTGAGTCTGTCTCGGAGCTCAGATCTTGGGAATGTACAGCTTTCATCATACTCACAATTTTTTCTCACCCTGGTCAGTGAAAAATTTAGTCATTGGAACAGAGCCCCAAGGACAGTTCCAGCTTTCCACTGACACAGGTGCGGAACTGCTGTCTCCTCACAGCTTCTGTTTAATTATTGTCAGTTTCTTTAATAGTACCTTGCTCCTTCCTTGGAGCTCTACTTGTGATACTTGTGAAATTGCATATTTTCAAGAAAGTACTTAGCTTCGAATATATTAATGTATATTTCTACTCCTATACTTGGATGAATTAGGATGTGAATGTCTGCTGAAGCTAGAAATCCATGAAAATGACGTAGTTCTTAAGAAACAGCCAGTGTCACGGACCACACTAGAGACCATGGTAGATGTTTCATGTTCTGCAGTATGGTTGGCATTGGTATGGCTCTGTAAAATGCCCTGGTAAGGTTGCTGAGGGTTCTCCAGCAAGTACAGAATGATGGAGGTAGTGATGGTACATCTTCCCTTTGAGAGTTAAGCTCTGCTCCACCGCAGAACCAGGGCCTTCTTGCTCTTCTTAGAGTGGGTTCTTCTTAAAATGATGGCAGCGTGTATATGTACATGTAGATATACATACGCATGTATAGACTTAATAGAGTAAAAGATAATCTAGATATTTTTCAAATGGAATCTGATACCATCCATGTCAAAAACCATCTGGAAACTGTAAGTTTCAGGCATCATACAGTCTTTTCTGTGGAACTTGACCAGTATCTAGAAAAAGGAAAACTACTTTCTTCTCAAACTGGTTAAAATTTTTCTTTCAGCACAAAGAAACTATTTTTAATTTTGAAAAATGTTAGATGGTGATCACTTCTGAATCTGAGATGGCTCTAAATCTTCATTTCCTTGCTCAGGTTTCAAAGAGTAGCCTTTCTCAGCATCCTTGCAGAACTGCTTGGACCTTAGTGTCTGGGCTGTCTCTGCCAATATCTGCAATATCTTCACTCAGTCAGTTCACTGGGGAAACTAAGATTTCCAGTGTGACCAGCTGATTACCAACATATAGACTGGCTGCTAAATTTAAACTAATGTCTAAAAGAAAAAGATTAAGTTCAGTGCCTGTCTGACCAGGCCAGCAGAGGGAAGGGAACAGGTATGACAGAAATTAAGGTCTTAAAGGAGGTGGTGAACTCCCTTGTTTTGATACCTGATTTCCACTTTATGCCACTGTGAAGTGGTCATAGAATTACAGGCTCTAGCTCTTATTTTAGCATGGTATGAATCACCTCCTGGGTACACTCACCTCCTTCATGGCCCTCATGTTTATTTTTCTGCTTATCCTGAACAATACAGGAGCTCCCAATGTCTGGCAACATCTCTCTGCCATTATCATCCTTACAAAACTGGCAGCAACTAGGCAAATGATGAGCTGGGACTGCCCTGTCATGTATGAGGTTTCGGGCCATTTGCATCATCTCCCTTGTCCTTTGTAATGGTGATTTCTGTCTCCAGAATGTTGGTACTTATTGAGGAGTATGTAATCTGGGGCAAGCAAGGGTCATCTGTTTCTATGGTGCATAGGGCAACAGACAGGCAGGAGGAGGGCAGGATTTCCACAGGCTGTGTATTGCACAAATTGTAAGCTTGTGTGGTTTTAATACATAATAGCTGGACAAGTTATTCTCCTTATGAAGTAGATTATATGTACAAAATATTTATCACTTCCTCAGTGGTCTCTAGTGTCAACAGATGTTCTGTTTCTACGGTTTTGTACATGTAGTTGTGCAAGCATTATCTTCTGATTTTTACCTAAATCTGCTTGTGCTACCTTTTTATGTAGCTGGGACACATGTTTTATTTCATGTATTTCAATTCTGTTGTTTTTCTTGTTGTGTGGCACTCTGGCTTTGTCTTTCCTCATTCAACCTTGAAAATTTGCCATGAAAATTCAGCAATCCAAAACACAAAACGTGCTTACCTGTTCTTACATAACTGGTAACAATCAAAGAGATGATAACACTTCACCTTGCCCACCACAAATTTCCTTCCAAAGGAATTTTGTGTAGTATTTTGTGGAGTCATAAGCACAGTGTTTTTATTTGTACCTTTCAAACAAACTCTATTTCAAATGATAGATTTACCAAGTAAAATCAGAGTTGAGCATGGAATGAGAACCTTGGAAATACGAACAGAGAACTCAAGACTTTCTCCACCATAACCATTTTTTTGCTCCTTCTTCCTTTTAGTTGCTGATATGTGTTCAAGATGAGTGGGATGGGAGAAAATACCTCTGACCCATCCAGAGCAGAGTCAAGAAAGCGCAAGGATCCCGATCAGCTGGGACCCAGGTTAGACCATTTACTTCTGAAGATGTCGAGGGAGGAGTTAAAAAAATTTTGCATTTACATATATTTTTCAGTTAGAAAATTACAAACAACGTTCTTGCAAAGAGAAGTCTGTGCCGACCTACTTTGGTGCAGTAATTCTCTGTTGTTGAGAGTTTGAGATGGGGAACTATTCTCTCTTATTAGTATTTGTTTATTTTGAATCCAGTGTTGTGCCAAAATGCAGAATTTTGGTCCCAATTTAGGAGATATGTAAAAATCCTTTTTGGCTAGTCACTGCAAGGAGTCTTCAGTCACTCATTTTGGCAACCTGACATTTTTTTACCACCTCTCTCTTTTTAATCAGGGTGTTTAAAAATATTTTTCAGTTTTACAGGAGTTGTGTTCCCAACAAAAATAAAGTTTAAAGAATAACCACTCATTCATCATCTTTTTTTATGACTGTCCTAAATTCACAAGGAAGTGGGGAGTATGGATCTGCTTGGTTTAACTTTTTAAGCTGTTTTATTTTCTCTTACATCATCACTATATGATACTCCTTGGATTCTCAGTGCCATGTGGGAGGGATATTTAAGTGTTCAAATCCCACCCCACCCACCCCGCCTCCCCTCACCCCCTCGCCTTAATTTTGCATATTTGAGTTTCAAATCCCAAGCTTCTTTTGAAACAAAAACATGACTGCTGGGAAAAAATAAGTAATGTATTTTCTGATGCTCCTTTCCTTGTTTCAGAGAAAACCTTTCCACTTGAGAAAAACTTGTAACCTATAGTTTTGTAGTGAGAGAGGGCAGTTCTCTCTCTGATTTTGTTAAACTACTTTCAAACCTTTTGAAATCATCTTTGAGTTGGCCAGAAGACAAGCAAACTGACATTAAAGGTGACATTTTTGCAAATTCCTCTTTCAGCCCTAAAAGAAGCACTGAGAAACGCAATCGTGAGCAAGAGAATAAATACATAGAAGAACTTGCAGAGCTGATTTTTGCAAATTTTAATGATATTGACAACTTTAACTTTAAACCTGACAAATGTGCAATCTTGAAAGAAACTGTGAAGCAAATTCGTCAGATTAAAGAACAAGGTAAGAAGACTAATTATTTTACTTTGAATATTTGGTATAGATTATTATCTTGTTTTTAACAAATCTGATAGTTTCTCCAGCTTTTCTATAGCAAATTTGCATGTTCTTCATTAATCAGTAATGAAAAATACTGTAATGCCATGTGAACATAGTGTGTTAAGTGTCATATTCAGTATTTTAGAATAAGCTTCATTAAAATTGCTTAGAGAGAGAGAAAATTGATCAGTCTGGTATGTGTACCTAATGGAATTAAAATAACTTGTGCTTCCACAAAAGTTAAACTAGCAGATGGCTTTGGGGGAATAAAAAACCCCCCAGACTACTTGCATGCTCTTACATGGATGGTGAATCCATGCAAAAGAGGCATAATCCAGGAGAGTGGGGTATGTACATATTCTGCATACCCCATTTTGCTTTCTTTTGCTGGTATGAATAGATATTGTGAACTAAATTATCTGCGTCCTTTAAATGATGACATCATATCCTCGACTACAATAGATTTGAAACTATTCTAATCTCTAGATAGGGTTCTGTTATAAATGTAAACCAGGGAACGTGACAGTTTTCTTCCTGTTCTTTGTCTAGAAGATTAGTTTTGTATTTCTTTTCTTTTGCTATATTTCCTATTCAAAGAGAAAACCCAAATCTTTTAGAAACTACATTTTTGGCAATTGGGTTTTGTGGCACAAGTCTGTCTGTCTGGGCAGGCATGAATAGCACTGCAGGTGTTTGGGGCAGATTCAAAGTCTTAAAGTAGGTGCAAATCATTTTTCTTTTAATGTAGAAGACATCTGTTTCTTTGTTAATGGTGTTTAGAGTGATTCCATTGGTTTTCAAACAGTTTAATTAAATAGCTTTCACTTTTTCAGTATTCTGTGATTTCTGTGGGAAAGTAATGCTTCCCTTTCCATGCTATATGTGTAAAGTTATAACAGTGGAGAATATGTGTTGCATACATATTCATTTCTAAAACAAGTTTATAAGTAGATGGGTAGTTTTAGACATCAGTCTTTTCAAAGCTAAGTGGAAAGTGTCAGGTTGTGTCAGCTGCCTCTATTTAATCTTAGAGGGCGTTTCTATTTCTCAGCTTGTTCTCTTCTGATTCCTATTAGGTTGCTATGATTTTTAAAGTGGATATTCTAGTAATGTTGCCATGCCCCATATTAGAAGCATACTTCTTAACCTGGCACAGTGTCCATCATCGTTTTGCACCTTGCTGGCTTTTGAGATATTCTTTACCATTATTTTATTGATTCTTTCTCAAATTCATCTCTAAATTATTGTTCGGCTCTTGTGCCAAGAGACACATATGCCTTATCTTTACCTGAGAAAGGGACAAGGACAAAAAATTGCATTTTCCTGTGGAGTGGGTGCACAAAGAAAAATCCGCTAGTCTACTTGGTAGTTCTGCCAGCAGTTCTAGAAAATCTAGTCTGAAAATCTGGCTCTAGCTAATGGTAACTGTCAAATCTGGGGTTTTGTTGTTCAGGACCAATATGATAAAAATAATTTTCATATTGTTATAAAATATTCACGCTCATCAGATCAGGTTATATGTAAGTTATTGAAGTCATTGTGGGCCAGAATTGTACCAAAGCTGAATGTGCATTTAGTTTTTTAAGCTCATAAAGTCTTATTGCAAAAACAACTGAATATACAATTCTTAAGACAGACTAAACCACTATGAATTTATCTAAACAAGTAGTTTGCAACTATTGAGCTATAAATACATTGAATTACTCTTTATGGTGTTGATTTCTTGTGCAATGTTCTTCTGTTGGCAGTAATTAGATGTTCTGGTAACTGGGTGTTTGCGTAAAACTGGTGCAGACTGACTTTAAGCCTCTCTGAGGGCCATTACAAAACACTGAGGCCTTCAAGGTGGTCATTAATAGCATCTCGGAGTCTAGATGCAAAGTTGAAATACTTAAAATTATTCCTTTAGACTGACTGAAGGTTTGATACCTATTCCTACGTAAAAGCAAATTTAAAAGACTTTTCCTCTTAAGAAAAATTCAAGTGACAGCATACTCTGAAATGCAATATTGTTTTGGAACAGGAATTTCATTAACAAATGTGTTTCAGATATAGTAAATGTCCAAACTGTGCATGAACAATACTTCTGTTGAGTGCCACAAAAAACCTGACATAGGCAATGCAAACAGGTCGAAGACCTGGTGACACTATTACTATTGCTCTCTCAGGTTTTATAGGTAGTTTATCACCTCACATTAGGAATCCTGCACTTATATATATTCATCATTTAAATTACTAACTTTTAGGTTGTTCTAAATCTTTCTGATTGCTTTTCCACTGCCAAGACCCGTTAGAAGACCTTTACAATGGTCAAACACTTGTATTATTTATTTCTAAAACAAGTCATTAAAACAATACTAATTTGCATAAAGGGCCATGAAACTCAGGTAAAAAATAGTATTTTCTTATAGTTAAGATGTTTTGTTGATTTTTAGTGTTATGCAGAATACCTGTAGGAGAAAACTAAATGAACATCCTCAAACTCTGGAATGATTCTACACTAACATGGACAAATTAACATGGCTCAGCTTTGGCACAGTGCGCCTGCTCTGCGTTTCTTCCAAGGCAAATTAGATTAAAACAGTGAAAACTTAATTTACAGTTTTATTATTTAGAAGCTTTAGTGAAGAGTTTGTTTGGATTTTTTTAAATAAATACTAACAATTCTTCAAAAGTTTTCTTCTTCATCTACAAATAGAATTGTATATGAAGATCTAATTACAAAAGCACAGTCAATTATAAATACCTTGTAAAGCCACTGAAAGCAACAAGGTTATAGCTGTTACTGACATTTGACAATGAGGCTACTCTAGGTTTCAGGAATGAAAACAAGGAAGAAAGAAATGCAGATTGATACTTGTTTCCCATGTCAAGCTTGCTGGGCTGGTAGCTGAAAAAAGTAATAGATTTTTTGCTTTAATGGTACTCTATAATTTAGTATAATGTTATCCTGATCTATTTTATATGCAAACACATATTTGAAATACTTCTTCAGTTATCTTTATATCATTTCTCACAGTATACACTTCAAAGATTCCTAAGTTGTGGTATATCAGAGATTTAGTTTATTACAATTTGAAACCAAGTTATATGTGTAAAGCTGAATTCATTAAAAGAATTAAAGATATTTGGTAGATGTAACCATTGAATGCAATTTTAATCTGGGTTTTGTAATGTTTTCAGTACTTGGGAAAATGACAACAAGTTCCTTTACAAAAGCTTAATTTTCTACCGAGGACTTTTATCATATTATCTTACACTGATTGGATAGAGATTTGTGAATGTCCAGAGGAGATGAAAAATTATGATTTTAGCATGGAGATGAAACAGAAGTTATATTCATGTAAATTTTAAGTGGATATTTCTACTGGGGATTGGAGACTCGTGTTTCAAGTGCTTTGGAAAACATGAATGCAGTTTTTTATTTATAGCATAAAAGTGATATGAAATGGTGATTTTATGGTTGTGTTACACACTCATGAAAGTGTAAGCTCTCCCATTATTTTTAGTCTATGTTAAGTTACTTTGAAGGAGTAATAGTCACATATGTTGCAGATGTGTTCATAATGTACACAGATGTGTACAAGCACAGTAAGTTCTGATTTGCACGTGCTTCATTTAAAAACTTGCTTTAGACAGGTCTAAAGACCACTGGGAATAAACGTTCCTCTATATGCCAGACAGCCAAGGATCTGTAAAGCCGTTTGATTGTCCTTAAGAAATATGTTTAGTAAAATAGTGTCTGATTGATTTTAGGATCCTACCTTATATTAAGAAGAAACTTCAGCACTTATGACACTAGTTTCAGTTGTATAAGTACTGCTGAAAATGTTTTCTCATATCAGAAAACAAAATTCTGACAGCAAAGAAATCTGAAGTTTCTTCTTAGTTGATACTCAGTTGAACTATTTCATGTCAATCTCATCTGATTTTATTCCAACAGTAGTTCTTTTCCTTGTCACCTGCCTGATTCCCTTCATTATGTTAGTGGGTTTTTTCCTCATTATTTTTTCACTGCTTTGTCTCCCTTTTGCTGTTTTTTTTTTCTTTTGGCTATAAAACAGGTTATAAAAATTAAACCCTTGCCCTTAGTTTAGAGCTTCTTTCATCTGTCATACTAGCATCAGTCTCAGCAGGTAAATAACTCACATTTTAAAGCAGAGACTATTTTTTTAATTTCATTCTTTGAATATCTCCTGGTTCAGGCTTTGAAACTTCCTTTTCCTCAGTTTTGCTTTCACCCTCTTGTCTGAATATCATCAGTGCAGTAGGTACAGAGGGTACTGAAGATCACCTTAAGCTTCTTCAGCAGTTTCTCTAGCTAAGCAGTCTCCTTTGACCCCTTCAGTTGGAGTGCTGAAGAATGTGTCCTGACATCAAGTACGAGACATATATTTCTTTTTTTCTCAAGTCCCCCAAGTACCTTTTATTAAACTCCAGGTATCCCTCTCTAATTTCTCTCCTACTCGCCATGCCTTTCTGTTTTCTGTAGCCTTTTTTTTAAGATGGCATCCACCTGTCTTATTTAGATTCACATATAGTGGGATATAACTTACTGTGCAAAAGTATCCTCAAATGTGACTTTATGTCACTTCCATTTTCCTGCAGAGTCCAGTTTTCATGTGTCACCAGTTTCTGAAGAGGTTTTTTGTTCTGTAGATCAGCTTTCCAGTAGTTCAGGGAAGGGATATCAGGGTGGTTAATATCAGTCCAGCTATTAATGTACACTTTTGAGTTGACAGATCTTGTTTTCAGAATAGCCTTAAAAGACAGACCTTGGACAGAATGAATCACTGTGTGAAAGCTAGATAATGTGGGAGAAGGAGAAGTACTTGATGAAGAGAGACATTGAAGAGCTGTGGAACCTGTATGAACTTTAAAAGAAGGCTTGCTCTTAATCATATTTGTCTTTTTCTGGTTTTGCATTTGATAGCAAAAACAGTTTTTGCTTCCCTGTAGCAGTACTATGTAATCACAGGGTCACTCCAGCAGATAGTATATTGTTTCCTCCAGCGCCAGTGTGCAAGTAAAATCGTTTGCTAAAGGAAAACAGCATGGCCTTAAAGCTGTAATGAGGTGTTACTGGGGCTGCTGCTACTTTGAATTTATCAGATCTGAATTTAGATTCATATTTCACAAGATATTTAAGCAACTGCCTAACTTTAAGCAAATGAGTAATCCCTCTTAAGTCAGTGGAACTACTTAAAGGTTAAAATTATGTGCCTAAATATCTTACCAAATCAAGATATTAAGACAGCATATGCAGACTTTGTTTTGGTTTGTTGGGTTTTGTTTTGCAAATATTTTACTGGGTCAATGTTACTGTAATTATATTTTTATATTAATCATGTTTGAGATGGGCTATTTAAATGTTATGCCGATTTTTAATTTATTTTTTCAAAGGAATTCTGCATGGCTATCATTATTTGTATCTGCTGTACTTTCAGCCTGATAGGATTTTAAGACTGAATTAAGTATCAGAGGAATTTGTGCTGTGAAGTCAAGGAATTTATGCAGTGCATTTACACAAAAAAAAAAAAATCTCTAACTGAATTTGCTTTGCTGTCTCCCCTACCTACAGCTGAGAGTGATGCACTGAAAGTGTCTTTGATCTTCCTTTGTACATAGTAAAGCTTTTTGGCTAAATAGCCAGTTTATGTTGACTTTGCAATTTGCATGCCTCCAGAGACCTGCAGATTCACTGAAGAATTTAAATTGGTTTTGGGTAATGCAGACCATCAGTTTCTTTTCTCTGATGAAAAGTAGTCATTGGCCAGCATACCCATCAAGTTGGAAACTTTGTGAGATTTGCTTATTTTGCTGCAGTTCTGTATTGTGCAGAATAGTTGGCTTAGACTTTATCTGCGCATAAGTTAAGGCACTTTAACTATACTAATAGTTTCCTGGACATAAGGAAGAGATTTTTTGCAATGAAGGTTGGTTAGGCACTGGAGCAGGTTGCCTAGAGAAGTTGTGGATATACTAGCCATGGAAGTATTCAAGGCCAGGTTGAATAGGCCTTTGAGCAACCTGATCTAGTGAAAGATGTCCCTGCCCATGGCAGGAGGAGTGGACTAAGTGATCTTTAAAGCTCCCTTCCAACCCAAACCAGTCTGTGATTCTGTGATTCTCTTGCTTCAAGAAAACAGACAAAAATAATCATCAAACTGGTAATCAAAATTGTGAAACCAGTGTAAAATCTATGCACTTAATAGGATTTGGTAGATTCCTGTAATTTTTTGCTTCCTAAGAGTGGTTGAAGTAATATCTGCTCTTTTAGGATTAATATAACCTTGTTCCCCAAAGTTGATGAGACTGTTTACTCCTCATCTGGTTAGGAGATTTAGGTCAATTTTGCTATTTATTTTGAGTATGATCAGTGATAGAATAGGCCTAAAGGTGTTGATGTGGAGGCTGCAAACTAACCTGTGGAAACTAAGGCAGCTGTTGAAAAGCCCTGATTCCACCATCCCTGCCCTTCTCCTGGCCCTGAGTTTCCATTTCCTCCCTTACCCTGACAGTAGCATGTGTGCAGTGGTTTGGTGAGCCTGAGCAGTGTTCTTGAGTGGAGCAGTAGTAGAGGATCTGTCTCCCCACAGGTCCCTGGTGGGGCCCCACTCCAACACGGGTCCAGTTGTGCCAGTGATGACTGAGCCATGGGCTAATGCCCACAGCTGTCCTGGCATTGTGTTGGGTATTTCAGGGTGTCGGGTGACGGCTGTCACTTAACAACACATGTCTGTGGGCTTGAACATTGTCAGTGATGGATGACTTCCATTCTAGACATAATCTGAAGATTTAGACCGGGGATCTAAGCTGTGACTCCATGTTATGGCTCAAAGTTGAAGAGAAGCTAAATGTTTACTCTTAACTGTTAAGATAGTGGTCTTTTTCAGGTAGCAATAGTCATTATTGGCGGGTGCTACAGGAAAACTTGCTTCTTTGTTTGGCATCCTACTTGTATTTTGCTTTTCTTTGGCCTTTATTTTGTTTTCTTTCATAACTTCTAAATGACCAAGAGAAAAAAAAATAATTCAAACTAGCAAAGCATGGTTGCTTACTTTATATTTTGTAGCTCCAAAGGTGATTACACTGTAAGAGATTGTGATCTCTAATACAGATGCTGGGGAATACTATAAAGGACTGAGCTGTTTTTCCTGTATTTGTGGCATATGTGTCAAGTGTTTCCTCTTTATTCTTTCCAGGAATATTTTCATAAAAATTTGCATTAGTTACTTTATATGTAATGATGATATAATGGTCTAGGTACTCCTGGGACTATAAAAAAAAGTCTTGCATTAAAGAGATGGAGACATCTCTTCCTGAAAATTTGGATTTTGGAGGCTGCCTCTTTTCAGATAAGTGTGTTATTCTCAGACTTCATTTAAATTGTCACTGAACACTTTAAACTTCAAAACTCTCTTTGTTTGTTTTTTTTTTTTTTTTACAGTTTATCATGTAATCTCTTGTGAACTGTAAACATCATAAATTCATTTAGCATTTTAATTTGAGGAAAAAATAAAATACAGAAATATAAACTGACATCCAGCGCTCCTCAGTATGAACTAGGCTTCTGAGTCGAGTGTTTCTCACCAGCTGCTCTGTCTTTAGAAGTGTCTGGCCAGTAACAAATACTGAGTTTAGGTGCTAAAAAATAAATACTGAGCTTAGGTGTTAAAGAAGGATTAGAGCCTTCTGCTTCCAGTCTTAATGATCATGTGTGTAGTCTCTTGTAACTGGAAGGTTTGCATCTAAAAGGTGCTAGCTGGAGAACACCAGATCTTGCTGTGTGCTTTAGATTAGTGAATGCACTGTACTAATCTCAGCAGCATGTAAAGCAAGTAAATGAAGAAGGAGACTTCATGTTACCTTGGCTCCCTCTCTGGAGCTTAATTTATTGAATAGCAAATTAATTCACTGACAGTAGTGATGATACTTCAGTCAAAAAAAAGATCATCTATTATAAGGAATCTAGCTTTTGTTACCAGCTTTTATCTTTTCCTTTTAAAGACTGAAGCCTGAAAAGCAATAATATAATATTTACTCACAATAGGATGCAATGCCTTTCATACCATGTTTGAATCCTGAAAACCTGTGGATTCACAGTACATTGAAGAGTTATTGATCAAAGGCTCCTCTGTGTTCAAAATAAAACCAAGATAATTGCATCTATTCTAAGTCATGCATTTTGTTATTGCTGTAGAAGATTTTGTGTATGGACAGTTAGTTAGAAATAGGGGCCCTTGAATGTGAAATCACCAAGGATATTGTGCTGGTTTAAGGTAAACCAGCAGGAGAAAAAGAACCCAACTCACAAAAAGACTGCAAGTCAGAACTACAATTT
>JAWWEU010000081.1:119719942-119794881 GCA_035583155.1 Acropternis orthonyx | reverse complement strand
TTATATCTATCCATATATATGCTGTAAATTTCTATAAATATATGTGTATATACTAGTTTCAGTTTTAAGTTTTTTTTTCCTCACCTCTTTTAACTGAAACTCTGTCATATTGGGAAGTGGTTGGCATTTTGCCAAGAGTCAAACCAAAACAATAACATGTGGTGTGTCACAAAGATTTATCGTCAGCATCCTAAAATAAGACAGATATTTTGTAATCATGGAGATGTGGTATTTGAAGAAAGGGTGTCATCTGTTTCCTTTTAACAGCTGGTTGAGTCCATAAGAATAAGGCTTCAAGAAACAAGTCTGACTAGATTAATATTCCTTTCCAGTATGTTATTTTGGCCTAAGTTTTGAAAACCTGTAAGTTTAATTAGCTTGGCAATTACATCTACAGATTCTAGAGTAAAGAGTGTTAACCCATGTATCTTTATTTTCAAAGTCTTACCTGTGTTTTTACATGTCAGAGAACCAATTGGAGAGCTGTTAACATTTGTAAAAGTAATATATTATTTCTGAGACTGTGATGGAGCCCTGTTTTGAACAAAATTATCAGATCCTGCCATGTTTCTTGTCTTTGAAAACATCATCTCAGCCAAAATGTTAAAGAACATTGGGCTCCTGCCATTTAGACATTCATATTAATACTGTTTTGAGAGATGAATTATCAAAATAAGATGAGGTTACCCATTGAGTAAATATCTAACACTTATAAAATTGCAAATGCCAAAAAATACAGTAAAATTTTCTGTTCTAATTCAGTCCATACCAAAGAAAAGAATTACTTTGTTAAACTGAGCGATGCCAAATATTTGTATTTAGTATTTCAGTGCAGAGGTCAGTTAGCTTGGCTCTTTCTTTTGAAATTCAGCCATATAAATATAACAGATTTTACGGCAATGCTGATGGATGTGTGGTGTTTGTTATTGTGTGTAGTTCAGTAGTTTACATGAGTGTTTTGAAATCATCTAAATAGCAACAGATGCAAAACTGTCTCATGGATATGTGTTTGTGTCTACAGCTACATATATGTGAGTCTGCTTATCTGATTCTAGCACAGAATAATAAGTGACTGATTAAATTCAGGGTATTTTGGGGTAAAGCACTGATAGCCAATGTACCTTATCTACGATGTGAACTCCTTTGCTGTTTGAATACTGTATTTTAAGCACTTACTAAATACTCTAAATTGCACTACAATCAGCCTGAGATTTGTGATTATACTGGTTACTAGACATTCTTGGGAAGTGTAAATGCAAAAAAACCCCCTGAATCTCAGCATTTAAAAGGACATTTTAAACCAGTGAAAATTACAAATTCTCAGCAGCGTCCTGGATTTTGCCCTTTTGATAAGGAAGTGTCCTGGGCAGGCAGCACCTTTGATGATTAATTTATTTATGCTCTATCTCTAATCAGTCAGTATACACTGGAAAGATAGTGTTGGTGGTCTTTTTGGAGAAAAGAGAAAGAATATAGCTTTACAACACAGCAATATATACATACGTATTTAATTTTTCACTTTCCAAGTTAAGCAAACCGTTTCATTTTATATAAAAGCCTATGTTGAACATTCTCAAATATTTTAGTAATCTAAGATCCATCTAAAAATTCAGCAGGAGTAAAACTCTACCCAGTTACTTTTTTCCACTTTTTTTAAAACTTAGTAGAAAGGGTTAATGTCGCAGCATATCTAAGGTTTCAACAGGTGATGGTCATGATGGAAGCTGAATCCCATGTTCAAGAGATAAAAAACAACTTCCCACTCACGATGTGGTAGTTTGACATATCCTTACAGTTGAAAATGAGGCAGAGAGTAAGAAACAGTTTTTAGATCCAGGGTTCCTTTTAGCCTTACTTTAAATTTTACCGAAAGGGTAGTATAACAGTTGTCCTTCTGTGTCTTTACTCATAAATAAAAATAGTAGAAATAATATCAGCAAAGAAATTAATTGTTGTGTTGTTTCATATTTTTATTGTGTGCTGAGGACGGATCAAGCCATTGAGTATTTGGAGTCCCAGATAGGACACTATTCTTCACTTAAACAGCAGCAGCAAGAGGGTTGTAATTCTGTTTCACTTCAGTCCCCAGTCCTTAATTTACCAGACACCAGTGACCTCCTGAGGTAATCTCAGGTGTGAATAACCTCTCCCACTGCATTAAGTAGACAAATCTGGGAAGAGTACATACAGATTTCTGTTAAAAAATGCTGTTTCTGTAAGTAACATCACTTTCAGCTGTCACTGTTAAATCCAAGAGTTAGCAATCTTCAGAGAAGTTATTTAGGGGTATTTATAGAGGGATGAGGTTTCACTTTGGTGCTCTGAATGGGGCAGTGTGCTGGGAACACAGCACTGTGGCACCCCAGCTCACAGGGCTTGGAACCAACTGGCTCCTGGGGCGAGGGGAGGAAGGAGTGGGCACTTCCACTGCTGCTGCCTGGCTTCTTCCTCACTTTCAAGAAGTAGACCATTGAGTTTTGTGATAATGAGAAGAAAAAGAGCCCATAGGCGTGATGGCAGAAAAGACAGGCAAAACAAGAGGAGGGGAGAGAAGAAACCAAGGAAAAGTAAAATACTTAGAAAAGTATTTAGCAAAAAGTACATACAGAGATAATAGGCTTCTTTCTCTCCAGCAGTTAAATATTGTTCTTGGTAAGTTGAATTTCATGATTTTTGTCCATGTTCCAGCTTAACTGAGCTGGGGGCAATTATTTCTCAGGCAGTACTTCTTACAGAAGTTGTATTGAGTGACAAAAATGCTGACTTTACAAGAAAGGACGATGGCGAAATGTGAATATTATTAAGAGACATGAAACTAGTATTAATTTTAGGTATTATTACTTCCATTTGTTGCTGTTCCTAAATCCATCATGGGTTTTCAGTGCTAGTTTTACTTTCACTGTCCATGAAAATTTTATATGCTGTGGCTACTGTTACTGAATTTTCTAAGAGTGGACTTCACTCAAGGCTTGAAGAGCTCCATGAAAGTTTCCCCGTGTTCAGTGGTTTTGTGAGAATGTGAAGCTTTTCATAGATCTAGTCTAGTGCCTTACTGATGCTTCTTTTCTGTGGAAAGGTGGGGCAGGTATGTGTGGCATGGGAGGGCAGCTGAGCCAGGTACAAGTTGGAAACACAGAAAAGAGAAATCACAGTGTTGTAAGTGCTGTTACTCCTGAGGGAGTAATTGAGCTTACAGCTTTCCAAGGGCTTTTAGCTTAAGCCCTGGGGTCGTTTACCGTTTAAGTCTGCTTTCACCAGCAGTAGTAAATATGAAACTAAACCATGTGGGTGTGATGAGCTGAGCAGAGCATGGGGAGATGAGGTGGGCAGGAGAGCATGCAGTGGGAATGCAGCCCTTTCCAACCAAAGGGGAGCCAGGCTGACAAGAGGGCTGTGTGTCAGGGAGGTGGGCAAAACTGAGCTCTTAGATAGCTCTCAGTGAATAAACGTGCTGAGAAAAAGTGCAGCTGTGCTTTTTTAATATGCACTGCAGGAGATTTCAACAGCCTGATGATATATCATGCATTAATGTTGAAAAGATAAACACATTTGGAGAGCACAGGAAGGCCTTGTGTTTTTATGTTAGCAGAATGCTTCCTAATGAATAAGAACGTGCTGCTGGCTTCACAGAGCCATATGGCAGCTTTTCTAATTTTAGTTCGGTGCAGATGCATAATTCTCCCTTGTTTTACCTCCTAAAACCTTCCTGAGATATTGCATAGTTTTTCCCGTAAGACTTGATCTATAGTTTCTGGGGGAAAATATGTATCAAGAGTCTAATAGCTTCTTTGCTTTGGACAGATGTGTGCTGCGTGATGAAAGAGCAACCTCACTACATAATCACTTCCCTAAAATAGTAACTAACTTTATTCACAGGGATGGGATAAGCTGGTCTTAAAATTGATTGCTGAAATAGTTTCTATTTCTTACGCACTGGTGTTTTGAAAAATGACTGGCTTTCAGGGAATAAAAGCAACTTGTGTTGAGGCAGGGGGAACTGGGTAGGAACGTGCATGTGGATATCAAGTTCCATGTGAGCCATGCATCGCGGTGCTTTGAATTACACAGCTAGAAGGCAGAGCTGCGTTCTCTGTGGTTAACCAAGCGTCAAAATAACTTACACATTCTTCACTGCTTTGCTTCATCATGTGCTGTGGTCCAAAACTACTCATGTTACCAAATACAAGCTTTTTGGTTTGGGGTTTTTTTTCTTTTTTTTTTTTTTTTCCTTTCTTATTCAATTGATAAATTTGAAGGCACTTTGTAATACAGCCCTATTCACGTTAAAAAACCTCTGTCCATTACCACCATCAATATAATTACTTAGCAATAGTCACACACAGATGTTAGTACATCTAATATTTGAAATGTTATTTAATCTAGTATTCAAAACTGTAAGGTCAGCTAAAATGTAGCCTTTTGCTAAATATACTTTCTATTATATGTTAGCATTAGTTTTCAGTACTGTGCCCGCCATTATCTTTGGACAGGTACATACTTCTGCTGTCTCCTTGATTGCTTGTTTGGATGTTATTTTTGCACAGCAATTTAGGAGGATCACACAGGGCAAACTTAAAAATATGAATGAGGCAAGACAAAAGTAATTGGCTAGTGCATACAAAAATGGAGAAGGTAAGTTCTTTTCAAGGTAGTTCAGTGTAAAATTTAATTGCATGTTTAAACTTTGTATAGCGTTTATGTTCCCTTTCAATTGATGTTGCTGTTACTGTTACAAGGATCCCGATTCACATGATTTTTTTTGAATAGGCAGAGTTCAGCTTTCTAGTATCCCTTGTAATAAATCTCTTTGCATATTTTTTTACCTATTATGCAAATGAGGGTATGTGATTTGAGATGAGTGTGGCATTTCAATAGCCATTTCAGAAAATTATGAAGAGCAGGAATTATATATAGGGCATCTGCGAAAACTTGTTTTAAACAGTATTGGATAATAAATTTGATTTTACCTGTTATAGGGTTTTTTTTTTTGCTTGATCTCTTTCTTCGTTCGTTTCTAGAGTATTGGTAGTGCTCTGATGAGTATTTCACCAGCAGCTCTTTTTTGCTGTTCTTGTTCTGTGAAGAACCTTAAGTGTTTCTCCTATGAGAAATAAACTAAATGTGTGTTGAAGCAGATTTTCTCTTTCAAATTATTCTTCACCATTCCTGCAGAGGCTACAGTTTCATTCTTCAGTTCAAAAATGCATTTTGGTTTTGCAGAGAGCATCAAGGGGGAAATATTTTGGTAGTAGGTTTCCTTAAGGAAGTTGGAGCAGAGTCTGAATACAGACAAAGAGAGCCTTTTGGGTGGTTCAGCTGGTCCTGCCTGCCCACAGGTTGGAAAATAGGGTTTAAAATGCAACCAAGGGAAGGTGCTGCCCGTCAGTAGCACTTCTGAGTCTGCTGTCAGAAATCCAGAGTGAACCAACATAGTTGAGCTCGGAGGATGGAAAACCAGGAAGGCTTCCTAGGTTAAAGTGTAGCAGCAGAGCTCAAGCTATTGCTTTTGGCTTCTCTTTCTCTGACTTACGAATTTCTGTTAAACTAATATGAGTTCACAAAGGTTTGCTTTCAGAATCTGAAATGAGCTTCAAATAAAGCTTGAGGCTTTTTCAAATATATTTGAAAAATTCAAATTCATAAATTTGTCAGAAAATATTTTTGAGGGCCTTTTTTTTAGCTTCTTTGTTGTGTATGTTAAATGTAGAAAAGTAAATACAGTTTCTGATCACTAGGAAGATGCCCAATTGAAAATATTAATATGTATTTTAGTGTCTTACTGCTTATGCAATTGTAAACATACCCACAATTTAAAGACTAAATTACACACATCACTAGAATACTACATAATTGGATGTATATATTCTGTTTAGTATCTCTCTCAGGGGTACTCATGTTCTATTTAAATGTTTTTCTCTCTCTAGGCTAAACTCTTAATTGAGCAGACAGAATAATTATTTCATGTGTGTGAAGTTTATTCCACTATAATTCAGATAAAATATTCTTGATCCCTGATAGCCATATGCATAAGGGTGGGACCAGTTTCTAATTTAACGCTCTCTCTCCAGTGGAGAATTCCCTGTGTGGGGAAGCCCCTTTCCACCCAGCTCACTTCCTCCACTGGCAGAAGTCTGTATTTCTTTTTCCACACTAGAGCTCTGCTGTGGCCTCTGTGCCCATAGGATGCCTGGTAACACTTTGCTGAGGTTTGAAAAGGGGCATCGCTGTTCTGGGAGGCAGCATCACTGGAAGGTGTGACATGGGGGAACCGGCTCCTGCTCTCCCTGAGAGTGGCTGCAGTGGGAAAATCTAGTGGCTGTGGTTAGTCACAGGGTAATCCCAGAATTCCCATGGGGCTGGGCAAAAGGCTTCTGAGAGGTTTTGCAAGGTTGGGCCTCTACAGACATTTTCCTAACACCTAACGTTCAAAAATCATTAATCTAATGTAGAAATTATAAATTCTGTGGGTTTGCTTTGTTTGTAGGGCCCCCGGTGAACCTAGAAAAAATAGGAGAAGTAGAAAAAGGGAAAGTAAACTTTACATTTTTGCACCATTTCTTGACACCATAAGCTGGAACTGTTAAGAAAAATGAAAAATACTGGCTTGTGATGATTCATGAGTGTTGTCAGCATTAAAAATTTGTGTATCAGTCATTGGTTTTTTCCAACCTTCCTGCAACAAATTTTTGTTAATTAGCCATGTGCTGTATCACTGAAGGAAAGATTTACTTTTCAAGAAGTTCCCCATGACTGACTGTCAGGACAACACTGCTGACATGATTTGTACTTACTTTTCCTGTATGTGCTGATAGAGTTTTCATGATGGGCTTTGTAGTTCAGTCAAAAATGGACAATTTGTTGCATAGTTAACATTATCAGTAGCTGCAGTTTATAACAATGACCTAAGTTGCAGCTGGTCCTACTCAGAAGCTGTCCGAAGCTGTGGTTTCCTATGCAAGGCCACTTAAAGTGTGGCTTGTGGCCTGAACATGTAACATCTTCTAAGCTCTCCAGCTAATTGAATTCTTACACAATTAAGTTACAGATCCAATTATGAAGTCCATAGTTTTGGTGCACTTGTGATTTATAATGCTTTTTAGAATGCATCGCCATGAGTAGTGTAGTGTACATTGTCACCATCTTTGGGAGAGACAAGTAGATAACATGTCTGAGTAGCATTTTCATATTTTCTCCATTCATTTTCCTCTAGCAAGTACTGTGTTTGTTGATCTCACAAAGGTATTGAGCCTTTTGAGGAAAAGAGTGTCAAAGGGAAAAGAAAATGGAGAGGTCAAATGGTTGTGAGGGACAGCTGGTGATGAAACAGAAGCAGTCAAGGGTCAAAGAGTCGAAATAGAGAAATGGAAAAGCAGAGAGGAAAGCAGCCACTGTCAGGAACTCGATGTGAGATTTGAAAGATCCTTGGTGTGACCTGGTATTTCAGCTTCTGTGTTCATTACCATTATCGTAATTAAAAACATTCTCTTTTTGCCTTTGTATAAAACCTCACCTGTGTGCATAAAAGACAGCAGTTGTTTGTATAGATGTTATTGGTGGTTTATATGAACTCCATGGTTGTAAGAGTGAAAATACTTGCAGCCAATATTTCTTATTATGTGAAAAACAATCAGTAAAAATTGCCTCTGTAAACCTGTGTCACGAGGAAACAGCATGTAATTAATGTGCTTGCACAGCATTGCTGGACCATCTCTGCAGCCCCTTCATCTCTGGCTTATAGAGAATAATCCCATGGCCTCCCATAGACATGGTTTCAATGGCTGAAGCAGTGGGGGAATGAGAGCAGGAACCTGCTATCCGTATCCATTATAATATTTTGCAGTGTGAAACCAGAGATCACTTTATGCTACCAGGAACAGATGGGAAACAGATATCATCACTGACTTTATTAAAAGCTCAACTCTATTTTTAGAATTCTTTTAGAATTTTTAGAACATGTTTTCAGTTTTGTATCATCATATGGTGCCAACTCTGCTGTGTTGTAGTATGGGAAGGATTGTTCAATTGTTTTTCCCTTACACCTAATTTCTGCTTTTTGCCAAAGGAGGAAAGATAAGGAAATGTATATATGTGTATGTGTAAAATCTCACGGTAGTACCTAGTCTAAACCAGAAGTACTAATTTTGTATCCTGATGAGTTCAAGTGGTAGAGGAAATATTAATAGTTATTTCTAGTGTGTTTATTTCTATCAGATTACACTAATAAGAATGATTTAAAACTAGTCCATTAGTTGCAACAATCCATTTTCAGAGCAATTTTGTTTCATCATTGTCACAGTAGTGTTACATAGTGTATGAACATACCCTATGAAGACAACTAAGATTTTTGTGACGCTTTTCATGGAAGCAAGAAACCATAGAAATCTAGGATGAGACAGCCCAAGTGAGCAAAGCCTTATTGCCAGTGGGTGATTGCTGATGGGAGAACACCCAGGGGATCTCAGAGGCAGTTGCTTTGCTGTATATCTAAGCAACATATATTCACACTGACCTATAACCTGTGCCAAGGAAAGTTCAGGGGAACTTTGGCTGCGGTATTGCAGATCTACAGATAGTGGAAAATATGTACATTTGGATACATTTCAATTTGTATGACTGAAACTTTAATTTTCACTAAAGGTGATTTTCCAAAGGCCCTTTGTAGCATCCACACATGGTACTTTCAGTAATTCCTACAATGAATCTTCTTCTGGTTTATTGTTGTAGAAAGCATAAATTCTTGTTATTGTAATTTCAGTGTACTTTTTTGTTCATTAAAATAATCTACTGCATCATACTGAAAATAAGACATCTTTATTTTTAATGTTCTACATTGCAGGATGGTCCTAGCTTTTACATAACTGCTGCTTGAAAAATGATAAAAAATGTTTTGTGTATAGAACAAGCAACAAAGGGTTACTAATTTCATTAATTTACATATGTACATATTGTACATGTACTAGAATATGTATTTTGTGTAGTGTTTTTATTACTTCTATGACTTCACCCTTAAACATCAGTATTGTTCTTGGAGTAGAAAAATTAATACAGTCCATTACTTGATAGGAGTTATAAACCCAGTAGATTTGGAAGTTCTGTGAGTATCCCTTACATTTGGAGTTGGGTGTGATCTGTGATGCTGTATATAATACATTGTAATGTCTGGCATTATGTTCCAAAAACCTTAAATCATTGGGTTTTTGCCTGTGCTTTTTAAATACATCACTGGAAATTGTATGTAGTTCTAATAACATATTGGTAAATAAGGTGGTATGACGATTGTGTGATAGTAAGAATGTGGGTGGAGGCATGGGAACAGAACCGAGGCCGCTGTTTCTCAGTACCGAAACAGTAGATTGAGGACTTACGTTTTTCTTTCTAAATATAGCAATCATGGAAAAGTTGTGCAGCTGTAAGCTCTGCATGCTCTTTTAGATCAGTCTTCTAATGCATCTTGATCGTGGCTTTTGCTCATTACACCTTCATATAAGGAGCCCTTTGCTTAGGTTTTGTAGTTCAGTAAAACATCTAGCAGAGAAAGAGAAGAAATTACTTCATTTGTGTCATAAAACCTGAAAACTGAGAAGAAAATAGGCTAGTTGTGTTTCCGTTGAATCATTATGGGAGACTGTTTAATCTCATTTTCAGAACTGTTGCACTGTAACCGTTTCATATTTGTTCTCAGTACTCTGTAGGCTCTTGGTGTATCACTGAGCGATCACTCCTCTGTCATTTTGAGACATAGTTTTCTTTATTGCAGAAAAAGCAGCAGCCGCTAATGAAGATGAAGTGCAAAAAGCAGATGTATCATCTACGGGTCAGAGTGTCATCGACAAGGATGCACTTGGACCAATGATGCTTGAGGTAAAGAGCACAAAATTCCTTTACTTAAGGCAGTTCTGCTCCTCCTAGGATGAATGAAATGAAAAGATATAGTCAGAGATCACCATAAAAGAATGGTCAGGGGAGGCAAGCCATCCTGGCTACTTGGGATTATGTCAAATATTTAAGAGTGGGCAGCATATTTCTCTTGGATTCAGTGATTAAACTCTCTTTAGCTTGAGGTAGGGAGAGTTGGAGAAGGAAATCATTTTGCTTCTTTGGAATACAGACAACCTGAGGGGCTTCAGCTGGTCGCAAGTCCTGGGTGTTTGCATGTGCATGTTTAATATGTTTTAAACCATGACAGCTGTGCAAGACCTGTTGTACCTGAACATTGACTTGTATTTAGGGTAGTATACAAGTGAATAATGCTTCCTCTGAAATTGCATGTCATTGCTATACTGTTTTAATATGTTGTCGTGTCAGCACTTACAGCAGGACTCTCCCCTCTAGAATACTCTAGAGAGCTTTTCAAAATGTGTATTTCAGTTCAGTTAATATTTCTGTCTGATTTTATTTTGATACCCCAAAAGGCTGCATGGTTAAAACATAGCTTCCAAAAGTATAAGAAGTAATGTTGGGTAGGTGTGTTATCTGGGATCTTAATGTCACATGCTACTGTCCTTTGTCACTACTGCTTTATCTGCTTAAGCTCACTTGCAAACTGTTTAGTCCTGTTCTCACTGTGAACTTTGTCTGTAAGGAAGAATGAGTGTTAGATAACATGAAACACAAGCTCTGAATCAAGGTAAAGGAATCAGGTTTGGCAGAAGCATATCTTTTCTAAATGCATTTTTAAGAGTTTTAAGTATTTGCATTGTTTTTCATAATTTTTTTAATGAAGCATAGTTTTCTATACTGCATATGGAATAAAGGCTACAAGTTCACAGTACTAAACATAAGGAAGATTAGACAGGTTGGAGCAGAAACACTGCTCTTTGAAAAGTGGGGCTAAAAAATTAATTGATTTAGTTTAGTATTTATTATACCTACTCAATTAATTGAATGTTGTTGTTTTTGCTGTCAAACAAGGTTAAACATTCATCTCTTAAATTGCTATGTTAAAATTTGTCTTTAAATTTTCTGTTAATTTAATTTTAAGGACTGTTTTAATCACAGGGAAAATAAGAATAAGATGGTATTTTTCCTAGCTTATCACATGTGATTTGCTGTTGCAGCAAATATGACATGTAAAATCACCTGTCTGTTCTGTTACCCCTTTTAATTTAGTTTTTCTTTGCATTGAAACCATTGAACATTAACAGTGAAAGATTGTGCCAACTCAATTAATGAACCATGATCCTTTTGCACCAAGAAACTTTAAAAGGACTGAAAGTTATTATATATTTGCTGTGAAGAGACTATGGATACTTTCTTTCTGTCTTTATCGCCTTACGGAAATGCAATTAAGTTATTTCATCTTTACAGAACCCCCTTATACAACCTCTTCAAAAAACCTACCCTTTTTCACTGCCAAATAATAATAAAAATATCTATCCTGATGAACAATTTATTAGTTGATTTAGTTTAAAAATTTAATTGTTTTTATTAAAGAATAAAACTGAAGATTTCTCAAAATAATAGTGTTTCCAGCTGAAGATAGTGAGTAAAATTCATCAGGCAGCTGCCTCTGAGGAATAGTTTATTATTTTTGTTAAAGCATAAAGTAGATAGGATGAAAGTGTGGAAAAATAGTCAAGACAGAGCTGACAGCATCTCAAAGAACACAAATGTATTTCCCATTCCAGTATGACACCTAAATTAATATCTGTTTCCTTCGTTTCTCTTCCATCATGTCCATTATTTGTTCACCCATTGTCCCAATAGGTCTGAATAAAAGTTGTTGATTATGGTGGCTTACACCTGGTCAGAGAATTAAGAAATTACTGCAAAAGTGGAAGCTTCTATAATATTTAAGTGGCTTGATGCACTTGCTCAAAAGCCCGCTGCTGCTTACCTACAAGATTATTTTATTAATAGAATAGAAAGAAATGAGAGACTGAAATACATGGCCCTTTATTACTCCAGGCACAGTAGACTACTTCTGTGCTCAACCCAAGAAGCAGCTGTGAGGAAGCAGCACAGAGCATTTCCTCGCCAAAGAAGGTGCCACACTAGGGAACAGTAGGGAAAACTCAAGATTATTCTGGGAATGCCAGTAACTGAAAATCTCTTGCTTGCCATCTCCACCTTTGGAAGTTTTCTCCTTAGGACTCCAATAAACATCTGTGATGGCTTTAGGTTTGCAATACCTTTGAATTGATTTGTGGACAGCTGCCAAGCAGAATGGTTCAGCCAAACCCACACCCTTCTTCCAGCTCTAAACACCATGTGGTTCCATGGAGCCCTAGTTCAGGGGACTGATGTAGCTAGCATCTTTTTTTTCTTTTTTTTCTTTAATTAGTTTTCAACCAACTCAGTTCCGTGGTTCAGCTGTTCATATCCTCACACAGTACAGTGTGCTGTCATGATGTACAAAGGGCTAAATCAAAGAGGTCGTGCTTACATTGGGTTCCTATGGTGGTGAATGCAGCCTAGGACCCTCATCCATGCAGAGATGCTGATAGAAAATTATATTAGAGCATCAATTTATTAATTAATTTGTAAATCATTATTAGTTAAACTAAATAGTGTTCAGCAGGAAAATGTAATGAATGTTAAGAAACTACATAGAAAGGAGCGGGCTCTCCAAAGAACGTAAATTGGCAGGAGAAACCAAGAATTATCAGAAATAAGAAGAAGGCAATGATAAAAGTCAAAGTCAGAAATTAGAATTTGTGACAATAGGCAGAAAAAGGACCTAGTTTATCTTAATTTAGAAGCAGTCAGGAAAAATATACATTTGTACATTTATTTGTGGGTTTTATTATGTTCTAATATAAAAATAGAAAAAAGAAAGTGTTTGTCAACCATTGTCTGAGCTGCCCAGTTTGAGCATTGTGCTTTCACTATCCCTCCCCTGTAGCAGAATCATTATCTAACTTAGTTTGAGAAGAACCTCTGAAGCTTTCGTATTTCTACCTCCCACTGCAAGCTGGTCCAGGTGGCCCATATCCGAGTCCAGCCAAGGTTTAAATATCTCTGGAGAAGGTGGTTTTACAGCCTCTCTGGGCAGCTCTGTCTTCTCTTTAGCCTTCTGCAAGGTGGCTGATGACAGAATTAAAATCCATTCTCAGCCCTCTCTTTTGCTGTCTGGATTTGCGAACTGCTCAGTAGTGTACCATGTTTTTAACATTTCTGTAACCAGAGGACTTGAGAAGTGCCTGCTAAGACCAACACACAAGTTGTACAGAATACAAGTTTGGTCATATAAAAAATGCCACATGCCTGTATATGCTTCTATGGGAGCTCCTCCTTGTTAGGCTGCTTTGCAGTGAGCTGTGTTCAGGTTTAGGATGGATCCACTTGGTTTTGACCCAGAATGAACCATGGGTTGCCTGCGTTTCTGATTTCTTTCTGTCCCTGGAGATAAAATAACTCACAACTCTTCTAGAGATTTCCTGCCAATCCTTAGAGAGGTGAATAAATCAGGCAAAGCTGCAGAAGTCTATAGGTTGTTATTTCAATGCTATGGTGCTTTAAGTTTAAATGTATCTCCCTTTATCTGCTCATATGACATAAAGCTAGAGGGATGTATTCTGACACATTTCTACCATTCACAGTCATGCTTGCATCTTAAAGCTTGCATGTGAATTTCTTACCAATACTCAAATTTTTACTTTATCCTCATTGGGTAGAAGTGATGTAGTATTTGGCTTAGGCTTCAGATAACGTAGAGCAGATATCTTGGAAAGAATGCTGCAACTAGGTTGTCACTGTCACAAGAGAGAAGGGGAGAAACCAATCAGCAGAAAATACTAATGTAGACACTTCCTCACAGAGACTGTAAGTCCTTTGGAAAACCATGAAGCTGAGTTAAAGAGGTGAAAGTCCTGTTGCCTGGATTGTGCGTGGACTGTATTAAACTGGTGTCAAATTTAAAAAAAAAATCAAAGCAGCACTGGCAGTAGAGACTAAAACTCCCCCATCCTTGCTGCCTGCTCTCAGCTCCTTTTTTTGCCCTTCTCTGCTTTTAATGCCTCACATTTCTGGCTGCAAGGGAACTGTTACCTATGAAGATGCTGTGCTGGTGAAGGGGAGACAGTCTTTTCTTTCTGCTAGTGTTTTCCTTGCCTTGTGACACCATATCCTGTGGTGTTTTCCTGGGCTCAGTCTTCCTGTACTGCATAGAGGAGTGAACAGGCTGTGAGTAAGCAGAACCATCTTCTGGTCCAGGTTTCTTACTTCATACGCAACCAGATAGATAGCAACCTCTTCCATTATTTATGTTTGTTTTCTTGGGTGGGGAGTTTGTTTTATTTCCATGTGTGGGCTTCATTATTTTGCAAGGTGTGCACCTTTCCGTGCTTTTACAGTAGTTTGATATAAGCAAGATTAGATGCTCAATCTGAAACATGTACATTGCTATTACAGACAATAGTACAAGACCTGGAGTTGATGCGGAAAGATTCATCTGTGTCTTCTGAATGGAGTATTTATTTTCTGGGTGACTTGTTAATCTGATTGTTTGGTATTGTGTTTCTCTTTCTCTCTCTCTCTCTCTGCCTTTCTTATTTTCCCCTTATAGGCCCTAGATGGGTTCTTCTTTGTAGTGAACCCAGAAGGTAATGTTGTGTTTGTTTCTGAGAATGTGACACAGTACCTGAGGTACAACCAAGAAGAGCTGATGAACACAAGCATATATAGCATCCTGCATGTAGGGGACCACAATGAATTTGTCAAAATCCTGCTGCCAAAATCTTTAGGTATGTAACTTTTAGTCATATCATGCCATTACTTATTTAACTTTGGTTTTATAGGTCAGTGTTTCAATAACTCAAGTTAATGTCCTTCCACTACTTAGTTTCATCATATACACTATATCTTTCTGATGTATATATAGACTATGAATGATTAATATTATTGTCAAAAGCATCCTCCACTCTTTTCAAATTCTTCTTTGTTAAAATTGCTTTTAGTAACTCATGTTAGCTGATACTTTTAATGGATCTCCAAAGTGAATCACTAAAAGACAACATTAGCTATGTGAATTCTCTGCTAGTTGTCTGTCTAGGCTGGTTATTCCAAGAACAGCCCAGTAAAGAGGGAATATAAAAGAAAAACCATAATATCCTTATACTAGAACTTATATTTCAATGTTTTTATTCTCACCAGTATTTGCCCTTGTCTTTCAAAAACTGCTTTTGTTAGTTGCAGCCGTTTTTTGATGCATATTTATATTAGTTTTAATGTGATTGCATTTTGGAGGTGAAAACAAGGAAAAAGTCAATACTGGGTGCCTCATTTACTCACAGCAGTTTTAAAAGTATTACGCAATTCACTTTAGCTCTTTATTGCTGTACTTATATACCCTGAAGAAGCAAAAATGTAAATGGCCAAACTCAATATATTACTGCCTTTATTGCATTTTATGACTCAAGAGGGCAAGTGAAGAGTATTTTAAATATGACCCTGTTATTTCCTTACGTGGTGTTAACATTAATTCGCTCTGACTGATGTCCAGTACCTATATTTGTGCATCTCAGGATTTTGTTTCTTTTTTAACTTGTCTTAAGCACTGTGTTAGGCCTTAGTTTTATCAATCACTCCACCGAGGTCATTCTCATCCCTTCAGTCTTTCCAAATGTGACTGAGACTGTGTGTTTCAATATATTCCCTATTGTATTGCTTCCTGTTTTTATAAATGCATATTAGTTCCTTTTCTTTCTCTTTCTAATATCTGGACACAGATTTTTGTACAAGCAGCCATCTTTTTTGTATTAATACCTTTCAGGTTCACTGAAAAGATCCTATATACTCCCCTCTTTTTTCCAGACTCATAAATTAACTTGATCTACCCAGTAGGCTTTTTGCTGTAGTGCATAACTTTTACATGCACCAATATTTAACCTTTTATCTTGCTTTTCTACTGTGTCATTTTAAGTCACTTGAAAAAAGCATGATAGCTGAACAAATTAGCAGTGCTCTTAAAATCTGGTAATTTTATAAATTACCTTGTTATGTTCTGGTTTGGGCTTTAATATTAAAATTAGATTGTTATTGTTAAAGGAGCTTGTTTCCCGACCAATTTGCAAAGTACCTTGATTAATTTCCTGTGGATAAGCAGCAGAAATGCCTGCTACCAGATTTATCTCACTGTATGATCTTTGCTTTTGCTCAGTGAATGGGGGATCTTGGTCTGGTGACACTCCTAGGCGTAATAGCCATACCTTTAATTGCCGGATGCTGGTGAAACCTCTTGCTGATTCTGAAGAAGGCCATGATAACCAGGAAGCACATCAGAAATATGAAACTATGCAGTGCTTTGCTGTTTCTCAACCAAATTCCTTCAAGGAGGACGGTGAAGGTAATTACCACTTTCAGTTTGTATTACTGCATTTTCAGAGCAGTTGATAAAGTGACCTCTAAGTCCTGAGAAATGGAAAAATTGTTTTTTTTCCTTTTTCATTTAAATGTAGGAATGTACTTTCATCTTGGCTATGAGTATATACACTTGCATGCACCTATTTGTCAAACCAGTATAGCTGAAACAACAAGAAACTCTGTTTACCTTAAAGAGATATCCATGTTGCTGCAATTGTAAGAAGAATGTAGCTGACTGGGAAGACTGTTTCAAAGGGCAGTTTTTCGAATTCTTAGAATTCGAAGACAATTGTGGTTTACCATTTCCTTTACCATTTACTACTTCTGCAGATAAATTTCCTCAAATTGTTTTGTAAGTATTCAGGTAAGGGAAAATGGTTATTTTGAAGCTTCTTTCTCAAGGACAGCAAGCATTTGGGGTATATCTAAGAAATGTGGCTTAGAAGGTACAAAATGGTGAGTGTTGAATAAATGCCCTCTTTGTTCATGCAGTATGTTCTTCTTTATTTATCTCCTGAGTGGTTGAGCTACTACAGGTATATGCATAAACATGTGTCGATACTTACTGGTTCTGGTGGAATCCTTGATAATTTTTCTTCTAAAAAAGAAAACAAACCCAGCTTTTCTGTTTTGTTTAATGTTGTAGGAAGCAATGAAGATATAAACTCACTGAGTTTTGTCTATGCTTGTTTTGGTACAAGATCTATTTTTCAGATTTAAGGAACTTTTAAAATATATTTCTAAAGTCTTTGTAGAAACAAAAGTCTTCCCCTTCTATAAAAATTAAACAAAGAAACATTTTTCTTTAAGATTTACAGTCTTGCTTGATTTGTGTTGCAAGAAGAGCGCCAATGAAGGAACGACCACTTCTTCCTTCATCAGAGAGCTTTACTACACGCCAGGATCTACAAGGTATTGTGAAATAGGAGTTTTTAATTTTGTTTTATTTTCCTCAATGGGGAAATTGCTGTAACAAATGTTTTCTAATGTATCCAATATCAGGCAAAATAACTTCACTAGACACAAGCACCATGCGAGCAGCTATGAAGCCTGGCTGGGAGGATTTGGTGAGAAGATGCATTCAGAGATTCCATTCACAGCACGAGGGAGAAATATCTTTTGCCAAGAGGCATCACCAGGAAGGTTAGGTTTCATATTTTTAGCACTTTCCATATTTAAACTGCTTGTCATTTGTGTCTCTTGATTGTGTTCTCTTTGTCATGTTTACATGGAACAGTCAAGGGCTACTGACAGTCCCTTTCTCAAGCTAATTTACGTAACACACTGATGGCTCTCTGTACAGGTCTTGCACCTTTCTACCTGTTTGCTCTAGCCTGTGTGGCATAAGTGTGCCATCTTGGAATGTGCTATAAATCAAAATTATTTTGAAAAGAAGACCCTTCCATATTGCAAATGAAATGTTCACTGTCCATCAATCTTCAGAACCTGAACTCACACCTTGCAATTCATTGATGTCTACAAAAATGGACTTTTAGTGCCACATATCCTGTGAGAAACAGTGTGAATTGTCAAAGCTGCAGCACTCATACTATTTGCAAACCTACATCATTGCACTGTATCTAGCTAATAAATGTTATAGGATATACCACAAGTGCATTTACTCAGTCAAGATTATGGTAGGTAAAAAGTAAGACAATAACTGCACTGTGAAAGGTTCCTCATGAGGTTTCTGTGGCGGTGATTGGGTGGGGATTTTTGATAAAACCCTTATACTGCTAATTCCAGTAACACAGATCCAAATTAGTAAAAACAAATTACTCTTTCTAGTCCATGAGAAAGTAATTTCAAAACCAGTGGGGAACAACTGGAACATTTCCAGTGCAGGAGCATCATTCTCAGAGTCATGTTTGTAGAACAGGGTTTCAGCTGGCCTGTAGCAAATAGTTACCATGGTCATTAAGCAAGAGGCATGCTGTCTTGGAAACCAAATTGTAACTGAAATATCAAGTTATTCCACCAAATTCACAAAAAAAAAAAAAAAAGAACTTTATTCATGTGACATTATTTAAATATTCTTAAATATGTCCTGCTTTCAGGTGGTGTTTTAGGAGGGGGGGGGGGGGGAAATATTGTGGGATTTTAGGTAACAGCTTTTGAGGTGTATACAGTAGAAGTGCTGAAAGTTCACAGCCTTATACTGTGATTTCAAACAGAACTGAAGAAGGTAGTATGCAATTAAAGTTACACCAGGGGTTTAGAGAGCAGTTTCAGGTAAGGATCCATCTGCACCAAAGGTGATTTAGGCATCCCACTACTTGTTGCTTGAGTCCTCTTCAAGTTACTCCTGACCAAATTAGCAGCTTCTACACCTAGTGCCAAGGTTTGAATGAGTCCTCTCTAAGCTGTCTGTGAAGTGAGGAAATTATATGTGCTTTGGAGTTTACATTGTATCATTTTGTAGGAGAGGCTTAGTATCATCATACAAATGGTATGATTAGTCTAAATGAGAGTTCTCTTCTCTTCTTGTGGAAGTGAAGAGAGTGTGAGTGGTAAGAGGAGGAGGGAAAAACCTCTGGAATTGGTTTCCTGCAAGGGATACAACACGTGAGAGGAGTAGTGGCTGATACGTTTCCCTCCCCTGCCCTGCAGTATGGAGAAGAAAAACAAGACCTATTTGGGCCATAGCATCTTTGTGCCTGACTAAGAAACCCTTTACGTTTTTTAAGTCACTACGATTTGAGAATAGAAGCAAAGAAAGTAATGGTCTTCTACATATAACCTAGTGTTACAGTATTAAAAAAAAGGCAACATTAGCTTGAAAAACAATCAAAAACATGCTTTGAAATTAAATGTCAGTATAAAATGCGGAATGTATGGTAAGTTTTTATTGGCCACAGTCAGAAAAATAGCATTTCCTCAAGAGGAATACAGAAACATTCTTGTTTGCTTAAAGAATTGGTTTGGAAAATGATTTAAGTAGAGATTTCACTTGTATCCTGTTGGCATTGAGTACTGGAATTTCCTGATGTGGTATATGCTAAAGTTAAGAGCTTCAGACCTTCTGGTGCCCAAAGGTTAAACTGAAACAATGACATACCTAACAGTGAAATTTTGCTTTGTATTGTTTCACAGTTCTAGGGTTTTGTTTTTCTTTACATTTTTACTCTGAAAAAGACCCTTCTGGTTGTTTAAATTGTGCTTCCTGTTTTCTCACTGCCTAAATAATACTTTGAAACCTTGCAGAACAATATATAACAGTGGGGGACAGGGAAGGAAAGCAATCATAACCAGTCTTGCAAGGCTGAAAATGTGGCAGCTCTGTAGACAAGACAAATAAAGGCCACACTCAGAAAGCCATGTCAGTTCATTACAACAGGAAATACTGAAAGACAAGCAATGAAATGAAGATCTGATGATAATACTAATTTAAAAAGAAATTTAAACCCCACAGAAAATGTGTATGTATGAAAAAAAAAGGACATTAAATGTAAGTATACTGATTCATTCCTGTTTTTCCCTATATAATTACATGAAACTTTTTTAAGTATTTCCCTCCTCCCATATCTGTAATCCCAATGTAATCGCTTTTGACTAGAAATTGTAAATGACTGCACTTCTTTCATTCACGGCAAAGAGTGAACAATAGAATAAACGTTTGGAGATTTGCTCTTCCATAACATGATTTTAATTTTAAATTAAAGAAATGTCACAGGGGTCTATGGAATTTAGAGTATTGAATTTGTTGCAGTTCAGTTTTACACAGAAAACTTAAAGGGCTGCAGAATATGTTCAGTGAAGTAAACACCAAACCTGAAATGCAGTCAACACTGGGAAAGGGTAGCAGAGCCCAAATTTTGGCTTAGGTAATTGTAATTCTATTTGTCATTTTTTTGAGCTGTGTATCTTTTGTATTTGTTTTTTTTTGAAAGGCAATACTTTCTTATTTCGGTTCTTATTTCCAGTTGTTCCCATGTAAGAGATTTATGTACTTTTTAAATTAAGGAAGTAGTAAAAGTAACTGTTACAAGACAATTTAAGCCGGCAATAAGGAGGAGAAGATGCAGGCTAATGGAAACATCTGAAAACTAAAGACATTTATATTAGTCATTATGGCGTAGATGATACAGATGAAAAAATGTATGAGGAACAAAAGGAATTAGACACATATTTGATGAAGAGTAAAATGAGCATCAAGAACTTCCTGTTTATTCCTGAAATACACTATATTCCATAGTATCTTCCTGTTATTGCTGTCAGTCCATATAGATTTTCTTTTTATCACCCAACCGTCTGTGGGTGGGTTTATTTTTTATGCATTGGATGTATTTTTTTTCCTTTTTTTTTTTTTTTTTTTTTTTTAATTACATGGTGTCTGTGGTATCAGTGCTGATCGATTTAGAACATCAGATGTTGAGCATCTAAGCTACCTGTACTAGAGTTTCTCATTAATTTAATTCTGTTACTTTGCTTGCTTGCAGTGCTGAGGCAGGGACTGGCATTTAGTCCTGTTTATCGGTTTTCCTTGTCGGATGGCACTATTGCTTCTGCCCAAACGAAGAGCAAGCTCATCCGTTCTCAGACGACTAATGAACCTCAGCTTGTAATCTCCTTGCATATGCTTCACAGGTAATCCTGGCCACTTTGTTACATCCACACTCTGCAAAGAGACCTGGGAAGTACAAGGTTGCCACAGCAAGTAGATTGTTTAAGGCTGATAGATTTCAGTTGACCCAGAAGTGATAGCATGGAAACAAAATAAGATTCCTAAATCAATGCTTGCAGCAGGAAAGGACTGTAAGATTATTTCAGGATTTTAAAATGGCATGCTGGATTTTCACATCTAAGTCTTCCATTAAAAATACAAAATTTCCCTTAATGTCATGTTCTTAACTTCAGTATTTTAATTTGCTGTATTTTGCATAGTAGACGCAAGAAACTTTCCAAATGTAATTAAATCTAGAAAACTCTGAAGGATTAAATTCCTGTAGTTCATAGTCTGTCGTACATTGGTCCTGAGTCTTCTTAAAAGAACATGTTATGATTACTAGCACTGCACTTTGGACAAATTGCATATTTTATTCCGTGATTCTCTTTGTTCGTCAGCTTTTCTAGTGCTTGGAGTAGTGGCTTTCACATGTCCAATCCTAAGAAATGCCACCACTATTAGTTTTGGGGTTTTTTTTAAAAAAGCACGATCAATAATATGTTAAAGTCAAGGATGAGTATCAGAACTTCAGCATACAATTTTTATTAAGTCATTATATGTCCTGTTCATGTCAGATGTATTGGCTGATTATAATTACAGTGCTGTTTTCCTTGAATCCCTAGCATCCTTTTTTCTTTTAAAGAAAACAGTGCTAAATGTAATTACATCTGAAACATTTTACAGAAATTGTAGATTTGCAAATTGGCCTGAACCAAAAGCTGTCTGAAATTTGTTTTCTTTGGATACTGAATATACCTGGTGTTTCATGAAGTGCTAAATTTTAAATTTAGAAAAGCACCATTAAGTTGAAAATGGTGCTTGCATATATTCTTGGGATATTTTTAGCAGAATGCTGGTCGTACTGTATTTGTAATAAGGTTTTAAAAATCTACTTTTTTTTTTTATAGTTAATGTTGTTCACCTTTGCCTTTATACCTAAAGTAACAAATCCAGAAAAACACGGTTCACTACTCTGTGTTCTCCAATTATTTCACTTCTCGTGCTTTAGCAAAATGCAAGAGCTTATCTGCACTTACTTATCCTGTGCGAGTAGGAGTGGAAAATACATATTAGGAATGTTCCATTAGTACTTGTTTTTGAAAGTCCAGAGTTGATTTGATTTTTGTCAGAACCTCTTTTTTTATCTTGCTAATCTACTTGGCTCTGTCTCTTTTGTAGCTTTTAGTGTTAGGGAATATGTCTGATTTTTCTGATTTAAGTTTTAGCACAGAAATAAAAAGTATATTGCATCTTCCCATAAACTAATTAAAATCTACTGAGGAAAGAGAAGTGACCTTCAGGTGCTCTCAAAAGAGCTTTTTCTGTGTGTATGTCTCTCTCTCCTGTGTTTTCTGTCTTACTGCCTACATCTCTAAAATACAAGTTTCAGCTCCTGTGTGTGTGGTTTGGGTTTTTTGCTTCTTCTTCACTTTTCCAAAATGTCTGTGCAGGCCTGGATTACTAACAGACTGCTCGCATTCTGAAGCAGTATCCAGTAGTTCCCTTGGCTCACATGCTGTTTTGGAGCAGTATTGAAATACTCTGGCAGTGTAGAAATGTGACTTTTTCAACTTTCTCTTCACTATGAACTTGGTGGGCAAATAGCCCGCTTCAGCCTTATGGTGGTGGGGCTAACTCACAGAAATTCAAAACTCCAGCAAACAGCTGTCCACAGCTGTCTTGTAGAACATGTATTTGTTGGATCATATATTTCAGATGAGATTTCTATCAGTTCTAGAAGTCAGGTTTCGCCAAATTTTAGAGGAGAGATACATTAAAGAGAGAGAGTCTGAAATTGTAACCTATCTGCATTTCTAATGACTGTCATTTAAATGAGATACAATTTTTGCTTTTCTTTTTTGCTTTTCTTCTCTTCCACTGATTTGTTAATGAGATTCTGAAAAACCATACTGTTAATGTTCAGGTGTATTGAGAGTTGCATATCACTTTTGTCAAATTGTTGATTTATTTTTGATTTTAGGGAGTTTGTGTTATTTTAAAGCAAGGTTTGGGGGTTTGCTTCTTTTTCTGTAACGTAATTGGAAGTTGACCACTGTCATTTTAGCTAACAGGCTGTTTTTCTTCCACTTGCCACATAGAGAGCAGAATGTCTGTGGAATGAATCAGGATTTGACTGGACAAGGAATGGGGAAGATATTGAACCCAATTAGTTCCAGCAGCCCTGCCCATCAGGCCATGTGCAGTGGGAATCCAGGTCAGGATATGACCATCAGTAGCAATATAAATTTTGCCATAAATGGCCCAAAGGAACAAATGGGCATGCCAGCAGGCAGGTTTGGTGGTTCAGGGGGAATGAACCATGTGTCAAGCATACAAGCATCCACTCCTCAGGGTAGTAACTATGCACTAAAAATGAATAGCCCCTCACAAAGCAGCCCCGGCATGAACCCAGGGCAGCCAAACTCTATGCTTTCCCCAAGGCATCGTGTGAGCCCTGGAGTGGCAGGAAGCCCTCGCATCCCACCCAGTCAGTTCTCCCCTGCAGGAAGCTTACATTCACCTGTGGGAGTCTGCAGCAGCACAGGAAATAGCCATAACTACACCAACAGTTCCCTGAACGCACTTCAGGCCCTCAGCGAGGGCCACGGCGTTTCTCTAGGATCGTCGTTGGCTTCACCTGACCTAAAAATGGGAAATTTACAAAATTCCCCTGTGAATATGAATCCTCCCCAGCTAAGCAAGATGGGAAGCCTGGATTCTAAAGACTGCTTTGGAATATACGGGGAGCAATCAGAAGGTACAACTGGACAAGCAGAGAACAGCTGCCATTCAGGAGAACAGAAAGATAACAGTGACAGCAACATGCCACCGGTTGTCAGTGGCGAGAGACCTGATGGACAGAATAAACTACATGATGGAAAAAGCCAGACAAAGCTCTTACAATTGCTGACCACCAAATCAGATCAGATGGAGCCTTCACCTTTGTCCAGTACCATGGGAGACATTAGCAAGGACTCCACAGGAGGAGGGTTGCCTGGGTCTGGTTCGGCACACGGAACTTCGCTCAAGGAGAAGCATAAAATTTTGCACAGACTATTGCAGGACAGTAGTTCTCCTGTAGATTTGGCCAAGCTCACAGCAGAGGCCACAGGCAAAGAACTGAATCAGGAGTCCAGTAGCACAGCTCCTGGTTCAGAGGTGACTGTTAAACAGGAGCCAGCAAGTCCTAAGAAGAATAATAATGCACTACTTCGCTACTTGCTAGATAAAGATGATACTAAAGATATTGGTTTACCAGACATACCCCCAAAACTGGAGCGGTTGGACAGTAAGACAGACCCTTCCAGTAGCACAAAGTTAATAACTATGAGGACGGAAAAAGAAGAGATAAGCTTCGAGCCTAATGAACAGGTAAGCTAAGCTTTGCATTACATGTGAATAAGATGTTCTAGACCTGCATTCCTGCTATTTGACTTTCTCTAAAAGTAGTGTGGGGCGGTCACATGGCATAATGGTTAGCACTCTGGACTCTGAATCACAAGGGCCTGAGTTCGAGTCTCAGTAGGGACCATTCCCATGGCAGTTAAATGCCTCCCTGTCATCGGATCCCGTTAGATCTCGGATGCTCAGCAGGGTCAGCCCCGGTTAGTACCGGGTGCTCTAGACAGTCCCGAGGATTTCACTGTCACTGTCCAAGCTCGCTCGGCCATGGCAAATGGATCTTAGGACTTAAATGGTGGGGCCAGTTCTGCACACGCTGTGCCTCACCTAAAAAATCCACTGCACAGGCTGGAAGGGCACACCTGCGTGGGGAGAGCCCTTCCCAAGATCTTCGTTCACGAAGTCTGGCCATTATATTAGTGTCTTGGCATTTCAGGAGGCTGTTGCCTGTGTTTTGAAATCCAATCTTCACTTAGTTTTCCAGTTGGTGTTACTAGGTTGTGATCATCACTGTCTAAAAGCACAGACTCTGCCTGGAAGGAGATGGGCAATGCCAGGCAAGGAGAAAGTACTCTTGACTGTTGGTTAGTGCTAACTAATTGACAGGTTTTCCTACAGGCTGATGTTGAACTGCTGTGTGCTAAATAGGTCCTTGACCTAGCACAGCATAGCAGCTACACTGCAAACATGGCAAACATGTTCATGCTGAAGAATGGGAGTTGTTTCAAAGGACTGGTACCAGCTTTGCGTTACTGGCCTTTGTGCTGTACTTGACCTGCAGATTAAAATCAAAGCAAATAGACTCCTGTGCCATTTGGCAGGATTTGTTATGTTTTTGGGTTTTTTTTACTTGAAAATTCTTTATATTCAACCCCAAGTTCCTGTGGACAATTAATCATTCAGTGTAGAGATCATGTCTCCTGTGCAAGGTTGTCTGCATTTGTTTTGCTTTCAGAATTTCTTTGCGTTCTGTGCAAGATTCCTTGTTGCTCTACTGCCCAACCTGCTGATAAACTGTGTTGTTAGGACCTATGCTAAAAAGTGTATTTCACTGGCTTTCATGCAGAATTCACTTTCAAAAAGCACCAGGTTCACATCACCCAGAATGCTCCAGTTTTCAGAGCTTTACAAGAAAAGGGACACAGCAAAAGCAATTTGCTACTTCAATATGTTTATTTTATTTATAAAATGGGTAATTACAATATCAATTTCAGTATAAGTCATTTTCTGGGGGAGGTTATAACTAGCTGGAGTTAATGATCCTTAGATTTGTCCTACACTATCAACTCTCTCAGCTGGTCTTTAATCCCTAGGCAGCCCTGTGCATGAATCCCTAGTTTGTAAATCATGATCAGATCATATACTCTGCAAATGTTCATGGCTCTCATTTACAGCCATATCGTTCATTCTTAAAATATTGGATTTAAAAATACTGTGGATTTTTAGTATGTGGACTAGGTTTGATCTTGTTTGTTTTTGTGAATCTATTGTATTTGTGTATTGGGTGTATTTAAGGGCATAATTTTTCATATTTTCTATATTGTATTTTGAGGCTGAGGAGGGATAGACAACATTTTCTTAGCCCTAAGTCACAGCATTGGATTATTATTCTTTTTATTTGCCCTTTCTGAGTCTGTAACTAGTAGACAGTTCTTTCAGCAGCAGTTATAACCACAAAACATAGAGGCCAAACACGCCGCTACAGTGTGGCTGCAGCATTGTTTAAATGTCAGTTATCCAAGCCATTCCTAAGCTTACTACTTCTGTTTGAACAGCATTTGACAGCTATTGCCATCATGTAGGAGCAGTTGTGGTTTTTCAATCCTTCCCATGCTTTAGGCAAAATCAAGCCAAATTACACAAATTTCTACAGGGATTTATCCTCAAACCTGAATGTTAGTTTAGTTCTGAATACAAGCTACTATTTTGTTGTTTCTGTATACGTAGGCTTAGATTCTATGTGAGAACTTATGCTTCATTAAGTTAGAAAAACACAGATATCAAGAAATTCAAAGCTTAAACTGGCAAGAATAGACTATTTTAAAAGAATCTGATAGATTTCATTTTCCAGTTTAGAGCTTACACGTTGAAGTCAATACTAGATTTAAGGCAGAGCTCTTCAGTCCTCCGTATGAGGTACTGAACCAGAACACAGAATTTGGTAATCACCAAAAAATTTATGTCTGTCATCCATAGATCAAAATCATGGCCTTGAGATGGTTTATTCCCCAAGAATTAAATATCTAAAAGAATTAAAATTTCCTTTTTTATGATCTTTGTGGAGTACACAGGGAACATCTTAACTTGTGAACACATTCTAAGAGAGCAGGTTTTGCCCCTTCTAGAAATCAACTGTCCAGTCCAAAGTAGTCCTACGAGTTGCTTTTATCATTGATGGAAAAATAGAGAAACACAACAAAATTATTTTTTTATCTTCTCTGAGTGTGTGTCTAAACTAGAGAAGGCAAGCTGCTCTTTAGTGTTATTGCCACTGACAAGTGGTAGTACAGATAAAGAGTTTAAGCTAGCTACCTTACTTTCATGACTAAAGATATGCAAGTTGTCTCACCCTAAATGTAAACATGTAACCAATTATAAGACCAGCTTTAAGGAAAGAGACTTCAGTGTCTACAAGCACTGCCAAGCAGCTGAAAATCAGGTTCTCCAGAGTTATGAACTTCATAAAGTGAATAGTCTATTCATTTTTATATTTTTAGGTTTTATGTTTCTGAGGTTGTGGAGGGATTTGAGGGGGTTGAAGTATGGACTATGAATGTATTGCCCTTTCTTAAAATTTGAAGACAGAGTTTGTTTCCCAGGAGAGAGAGAGACCCAGAGATACAGAAAGGTCCAGGAGTTGGGTTTGTTTAGAAAACCACAAAGCCACCTAGGAATCATGATAAAGTAGTAAGCGTTCCTCAGCACCAAGGTACGGAGAAACCAGTCCCATCACTGTGATGGAAGACTGCTGGATAATGACAGAAGGGCTCTTGTTGCTCCCATTGGTTGTAAACAGAGTTTTAAAACCTACTTAAAATGCAGTGAAACTTAGAGCTGAATAAACAGAAGTCCACAGTGGAGTAGAAGAGGAAATGGTGGGGAATATAGAATAATGTAAGTGTTAAACTATCTGAAGGCCAGGCCTTTAAAAAAATAGCCATTTCACCCCAATTATAAAATCACTGAAAATATTTAGCATCCCAAGCTCTTCAGCTTTGGAAGATGGTCTCCCACAGGAAGTGCTCATTGCCTAAATTTAGATCAAAGCTGGAACTATTTAGTACAAGACTAGAACACAAATTCTTGTGCTAAATTCTTCCATCCTCCTGCATCCTTCCCCCTCCTTCTTCCTCCCATATGTAAAAATCAGCCATGTGCTTGTGTTACCTATTTTGCAGGTTTATTTAAAACTTCTCCTCCCTGAGGAATGTTGTATTTTTAAGTAATTAGTCATTGGAGTCTGCAGTTTCTCTGGAAACTGCAGCAGACCGGCAGTGGGATGGCCTCTGCAAGGGAGATGGGTGTGTTGGGAGGCAGCAGAGCCATTGCGTTTTCTCCTTTTACTTTTGGTGTGACTTTGTGAGCAGGAAATGCTTTGAAGTGCACCACTGTACTAAAAATAGCAGTCTTCTAGGTAGTGTGTTTAAACATACACTTCTGCAGGGAGCAGCAACTGACAGGAAGCCTTTCTCAAATGGCAGAGAATATTTCCAGCACTGCCGTACCTTTTTCCCTTCCTTGGTGGGATGATGGTTATCAAGCTTTATTAGGCTGATTGCTATTCCAGTTATGGCAGCTGTAGGGAAGAGCATGAAAGAGAGGCCTGCTGCGGATGCTCAGCAGAGTGTTTCCTACAGCACCAGCTGTAGTAGGGCTGTTGCTGTTAAGCACCACAAGTGCTCATGCCAGTGTTCAAAAGGGAAGAGTGTGTCGCTCAGCAGCCGGCCTGCCTTCTCCCGCTCTCCCTGACAGCCCCTTGGCTACTGCTGGACTTCGCCTTGCACCTTCCCTGTACACCACTGCTTGGACTGTCCCTTGAAAAACCCCTAGTTGTGTTTCTGGCTGCAGCCAGCACATGCTGCTGCTGGCCAGGAGCAGCCCGTGTAGTGGTCAGGGAATGATCAACTGCGGCAAGAACTGGCTGACAGCTTGGAGGGGAACGAGAGTTAAAGTGTAGGAGACGTCAGAGAAACACGATGAACGGTGTCAGATAATGCCTTGCTAAAGTACTTTATTCCCTGAGAAATCATTTGGAGTAGTGTGGAATAGTATCTTGATCTGCACAGGTGTACTCTGCTCTTTTTTAGCCAGTACACAATATAGGCAGCCAGTTCAACAGGGACTTCACAATGCAACACTCTCCACCAGTGCTGTTCCAGAAATCATCTTAAGCATATACGTTTTTGTCCTAAAACTCAGAAACTGTTCTGGTGTTCCTCACATGCTTTATCAACTCTGCTGTGCTCATGCTTTATGTGGAAACCAGTATCTTCCCAATGCTATAATTTTTTCTTTACACATGCCACTCATCTTCCAAAAACCTATTTCTGGTTTAATAGTCCAGAATTCATTAAGTTGATAAAGAACATTGGTTTCTCCCTGAAATTCTATCAAAACCTTAGAATGGATATTCCATTTTATGAATGTCTTTCAGTTAAGAGTTCTGTTTTCAAAAGTTAGTCATAGCCTGATAATGTAATAGGATTTCTAGCCAATTTTATGTTTATTGCAGTTACCAGGGAGAAAAATACTGTATTGATTCCCCTTCTAATTTCCTTTTCCCTTCAACTTATAATACTTTAATTTATCACTGGTTTGGAGCAGGGATTTGGTTTTGTTTATCTCTTAGGGTCAAATGCTTCACCCAGACTTCAGAGGTAGCAGATGAGCTAACTTGGGATTTATGTAATGCAGGTATAGTTTCAAGTTGTGCTCCCACCAAAAGGTATTCTGCTGTAAGTCCTTAGAATACAGGGTCTCAGTGTAAGCCATGGGCATTGCCCATGGCAGGAAGGAGATTTTCGGAGAGTTGAGGATCTTGCCCAGTCCTTTACTGTCCATGGAAGCTAGACTTTGACATAGCAACTTTTGTAAACCAAACGTCATGTTGAGGTGCAGCTGCCTTTCAGTAGAGCTGAAAAAATTCTGTAAGTGCTTAAGTTTAATCATATTTCTCTACATGACAGTATAAAATAAGACTTTTTCAAATGCAAAAATATTTCTAAGAATTTGTCTTACACTTTCTGGCACTTAGTGTCCAAGTTCTGTGGAGACTGTAGTAAATGCATTGCTTAGAGATACTGAAAATTCATGTAAAAGAACCTTCTTGTGATACTAAACACCTTATCAGGCTTTTTTTTTTATTTTTTATTTCTTGACAAGTAATTGTTTTACAGGGAGGTTAGGGTGTGCCTTCTATTTACATAAAGTTCAATTTAGACCATTAGCAAAATAAATATAGAATAGAAATAGAAGGAAAATCCCATGAAATTAACCAAGTAAATATTTTAATGCTAGTTTCTGCACATGTGGTGCCATTTGAGGATGAGTCTGGAAAGACAGGTTTAGGATTAAAACCAGGCTATGATGTTAGCCTATCTCGGAACTTCAATAGCAGTTGAGAATCCTCATAAAAAATAATATTGATTATGTTAAGCAAAGGAAAGGGGGAGGTTATGTATTTGTGTTGTTGAAATACATCTGTTATAATTGGCCTTTCTTTGCCACTGCCTGAGAGGAATTAAAAGCATCTTAGGGAGTGCTGTTCTCTGACACATTTGGATCAATATGTTCTTTGCTGGCATTGTTTTAGGTTTGGTTTGGGGTTGTTATTATTTTTAACATCTAATGTTTAAACAACAAATTGCAGTAGCTAGAATGTTAAAAGAAAGCAGGACACAAAATCTCACACAAAACCAACCAAAAAAAAAACCCCTTACAACATATAAAACTTCCCTTCAGTATTGTCTCAGATACATTTAATGAAGGCCATATGTCTTAATTCCCCCAAAGAGTATTGAATCATCCTCCTATAATTTATGATACTCTATATCAGTCTCTTCTACAGGCTCTTGGAGTCTTCTTGCACAAGATCTCCCATTGCTCAAACTGCAGCTCCTATAAACATCACTCACAGCTGCCTCTTGGAGCACCTTTCTGAATCTGCTTATCACCTGTCCATGCCATGATTTAGGTTCATATAATCACATTTGATTCCTCCTGGCTCAGCCTTTTCTGTCAGTGTGCTGTGTCTACCCAGCTGCTTGTAACTGCCTGGAAGGCAGTGAGTCATCAGTGGGATTGTCAAGAATAGGTAATGTCTCACCAACCGGTTTTCCTTTGGCAAGAGGGCAGAGGGCTTGTTGGCATAAGAGAAGCAGTGTGTGCCATGTGCCTAGGTTTGAATAAGGCTCTTTGGCCCTTTTACTTAGAGCATTCTCATAGGCAGGTTAGAGATCGTCGAGATGAATCTGCTGTGAGTGGGTTGGAAGCTGTTTGGAAATCCTTACACACGCAGTAGTTATTGAAGGATTCACTGTCAAAATGGAGATGCTGCAGGAGGTTGTGCAGCATCTAGAGCTGCTCAGTGTTTTAGTTAACCTAGATGACCTGATGGGAAAATAGAGCATATGTGTGGTAAAGTTGCGTGTGGTCCTTGAATGTCTGCAAGCACACTGGAGGAGAGAATTAAAATTCAGCTGCGACAAGGAGATAAAGAGAAAAAATGTTAGAACATTCAGGATGAATAAATGCTATTTATTATCATTAGTCAAGAAAAATGTCAGATTTTTTTTTTTGCTTTTAAAGGAGGGGCAACTGACTAGATAGGACTTTTTCAGGGCTGTGTCTAGGGATCATAGCACAAGATGAGTGAGAGTCAGTAATGTCATGTCAATAAAAGAAGAACAGGCTTTTCTGGAATATGGCATTAGAGCATACTATGTGTAGAGTAAATTTTCTGCTTTACTCAGCAGCTATAAGGCTTCATCTTAAGTCCCGTTCCGGACACAGCTTCAACAGAAGTGTGGATTAATTGATGACAATCCACAAAAAAAACAAGACTAATGAGAGGCCTAGAAAACAGGTGGTTATATGCTGAAGAAAATTCACAAGTTGAGGTTGTTTATTAATTTCCACTTAAAACACAAAAGGACACATGTTTTCAAATACAGAAAATTAGAAAAAGAAAGGGAAGCACAACATGTTCTCCAGATTCTAAATACGATTGGAAGGAAGGGTCTAAATTTCACTGAAAGAGATTTTGCCTTGAAACTAAGGGGGGAAAAACCACAATAATAATAAGGATGGCAGAGTGATGAAACCAATTCCCCAGGGAAGCTGTGGATTTTTTTTCACTGGATGTCTTTAACAATCATCTCTATGAACTTATGTAGGGAATGGCATACACTGATCTTGCCTTGAGGCTTTAAATTTCTTCTCGTCCCCTGATTCTGTGATTTCCTACCATTTTGCCAATAACACCAGCCTCCAGATCACCCACACGCTGCCTTTTCAATGGAGTAAACTCCCTCCTCTTATGCACCACATAGTCCAGTCTGTAAGACTAGGAGGTCATGTAGGAGTAGAGAATAATATCATGTTTATTTGCAGCCAGTCACCCAAAAGAGGCATGTAGCAATGTAACCTTGGGGCATTTTAGCTACCTTTGAATAAAATATCTGGGCTTCCCAGGAGCACGTTAGATGTGGCAGCAGTTTTGTACATACTGTACGATGTGCAGTGTTTCCCAGCTAGCCTGCTAGAGTCTCTGTAGGTAGTTTAAGGCCGTCTCAGGTATTTCTACATTATCCTGTGATCTGTGCTGTAAGCTTGCTCTCAACAAGTAAGAAGTTCATGATATGGGGAAGGACAGAAAAAAACAAACCAGGAAGAATTGTATTTCAGTTGTGCACATTTGTAGTGCTGTTTCTCAGTTCCATGTCCTTCGTGGCTGCCTGCTCACTCTGCCTCTCTTCCATCATTGCACATTTCCTAATGAAGGCGCTGATTTTCAGTAGATATTGGTTATAAATACTGTCATGATATGTTTCCTGTGCAGCTTGGTGGTAACTGAGACTGGACTCCCTATTGTTGATTATTACCTAAGTTTTACCCGATTCAAAAGTTTAGGATTGGAGAATATAATTGCAATGATTTCCACTCAGTCAGAAAAGGATTTTAATTCTGAGAGTTTATAGACAGAGAAGTTGGCAAAAAAAAATACTGGTGAAAATCAACATTTTTAAGAAAAGCAAGCAGGTCAGTATTTATGTTAGTATAGGATGAACTTCATTTTTCTCCCATCTTTATTTCATGATAATTTTCTACTAAATTGAGTGTAACTAGATTTCTCTTTTCTTACTCAATTTTCAATTATTTTCAATTATTTTGGAAGTTGTGAGCAAAATATATTCCAAATTCTAGTAACTAGTTTTTTTCAGGTTTTAATATATTTAACTTCATTGAAATGTATGTTTCTTGCCAGTTAACTTATACAGAGTTACTCAGTGTTCAGGATTTGAATGTAACAAAGAAAAGGCATATGGGGGATTGTTTTAGCCATGAAGCAACTTTTCCATCATATGCTTTTAATCAAGTCATAAAGAGACTAGAAATATGACTGTGCTGAAAGGAATATTGGTTATACCTATGTAAACCCTCATCTTCAGCCCTGTTGGATCTCTTCCCCTGCCAAAATTATTCCTCCTGTCAGCACCGATCACAGAGTGCACATGGAGAATTTCCCTGTTGCCCGAGGTACGGACCATGTGGAATCATACATCCCAATGCTGAGCTTTTGAAGAGGGGTGCCAGTGCCACAGCGGGCTCCCCAAAAGCAAGGCAGACAAGCCCTGGGAAGCCTGCACAGTCTCCTTTCAAGAGCTTTGTGAGCTTCCTCCACACCGGGCATCTCACTGGATGCATCCAGAGCCGTGTGGGTGTAACAGTTCTGGGCTGCCTGGCTTGGTGTGAGCAGGACGCCAACAGCAGGCGAGCAGCGATGTGTACTGTGGGCTTGTGCTTTCTTTGTTGCAGCCAGGCAGTGAATTGGATAACTTGGAAGAGATTCTGGATGACCTGCAGAACAGCCAGTTACCACAGCTTTTCCCAGATAACCGCCCAGGCGTGCCAGCAGGCTCAGTCGACAAGCAAGCCATCATCAATGACCTCATGCAGCTCACCAGTGACAGCAGCCCCGGCACAGCGGTGGCCGCCCAGAAACCAGCAATGAGGATTTCACAGAGCAGTGAGTCCACTCTGCCTTCCCCACGCGTGTACACCAAACTTTGAATCCCCAGAGCAGGGGTCGTGGTGCCACTGGGTCGGCAGGGGGGAACCAGGCAGCAACTTGTGCTGGTCTGGTGTTGCGTGATGACACAGCGCCATCTGCGGTCGTCCCATTTCCAAAACACACATGGAGCTTATGTCCAATTCACACCAAGTTCACCCTGAAAGTCTGTGTCCTCTGAGGAGTTTTAAGGGGTACCCTAAAATAAATCTAACATCCCCTGCTGTGGTTGCATGTGATGCTGCTGCGATGGTTTTGGCATGGAGAGCATTTTTTTGTGATGCAGATCAATCCTTTCTGGCAGCTCTTGCAGTAAAATGGGCAAGGGAAGCTTTTCTAAGCATGAAGGAGAATCGTCTTCTAAAAGCACAAGATTAATAGAAGGACCAAAGATTAAGTGGAATGTCCAAGTTTAATTTGAAATTGTGGCATTTAATTGAGTCACTTCCAGCTGATGGCTTTCCTTAACTTTATTAATTAGCGTACAAATTAGCATTGGAATGCTGGTTTGCCACCATAGAATAATGGAAAACAAGCAAGACAGGAGTCTTATCAACTGCTAATGTTGAATAAAATACCATTAAAAGCCACTGCTTCATTTTTTACTCCTGTTGACTGGACTGGCAGCATCTGTTTACTTCCTGAGAAGTACACTGATTTTTATTTTTTTTTAAACTTAGGGTCTAGATAATATTTGTAGAAATTCTGATAATATTACAATAACACCAGGCCACTTTCAAATTAACCCATGTTACTTAGAAATGTTTAAATAAATATTAGTATTCTATTAATACATATTAGTATTTAAATTCCTATGAAAACCACTTCAGATCCTTAAACAATCAGTTGTTACCAATGTTGCTCAGAGAAAGATGCGTGGATTTAACGTACTCATTTTTGTAAGTATGGGGTACTAACAGCAGCAGCACAAAAGTCAGAAGAAAATCTCTGTGCATGTGAAGTCTTTAGTATTCTTGCTGAAGCGAGGTCTGTTCGTTCCTTCCAACATAGCCTTTTGGCTTTCTAGAGTTAGCCTAGCTTTAAATCTGCTTTCAAAGCTACTCACAGTACAGTAACAGTATGATTGTAAATGAGAGTGACTTGGTGGTTTGCAACAGTTCTGTAAAGGCAGCACTCTGTTTCCCATCTATATCAAAACACTAAAACCTTTTCCCCAGGCTCAGTCTTGTGTCTGTGCCTGATTTCCGTTGGAACTTCTGCCTTGTTTTTAGTAGAAGAGCATACAGAAAATAGGTGCATAGAAACAGTGAGGGGCTTCTTATATGCTCACAGAAAAGCAATGTAGAATGAATGTCAAATCGTATGAAATTCCAAAAGAGGTTTAGAGTTTTTCAGGTTTTTTTCTGAAGAAATAACCAGCTTTCATGTTGCAGATTTTACATGAAGATACTTAAAATATTATTCTCTTTAAAAAAAAAAAAAAAAAAAAAAAAAGCTGCTAGATTTGCCAAATTGCTGGAGTCTGTTACAGTGGGGGCAGGGAACCTCCTTCAGTCCCATCCTGACTGAGAGCAGAATATGTGATCTAATCACCATCACAGCTCATCAGCTGTGTTGTTATTTTGTGCTGCAATTCCAGCTTTCCTGTTTGTAACATCAGTGGGTGCTGGCAAAGCTACACATATAACAACTCACTTAACTATGTGATTTTTCAAACTTTAGGAGCAAACTATTCTGAAACTGTCATTGAAGTTCATTTTTGGTTCAATCCTTAGACTTTTTGATGCCCCTGCTCTTGATATTTTGTTTCATGCGTAAGTTTTGTTTGCTTGCTTGAACGGACAGACAAGACAAAACTCTGATCTTGTAGTTAGGAATTAGGTGTATGTATTGTGATGTATTTTCTATACATGTATATAAGCAAATTCATCTGGGGAATTTACACTAAAAAAATAAATACAGTGAGTTCCTGTAGTCTGGTTTTATAAAATAAGAACAGAAGTCAGAGACCTTTGTAAAAAAATATTTCTGTAGTTTTTAACAAGCTTACTAAACCTCATATAAGTTTCCAAATTCAAAAGTAGTGCTACTTCGATCTAAAATAAGAAAGAAATTATTTATCTTCTTTACAATGTGGTGAATACAAATATTCAGAAGGCTCTTTAAGGATGCTGTTACATCAGAGCCTCTCCTAGGGCAAACTATCAGGAAGTATTGCAAATAATAATTTCACAAAAATGTGTAATTTACTTGTATGTATTTTATGGCATGATTGGAAATGGAATCATAATTACAAGGTCAGTGTTTGATTCATGTTTGAGAACTAGTTGTGCACATAGGGGATGCTTTCATGCATTGGAACATTGCCCAGAGACCAACTGAACCAGATGCTTGCCAGTCATGATCTGAAACTTACTTTTCTAAGGCAGTCTGAAGTTTTATTTGCAGGGACTGATTTTAAAAGCACAAACCAGAAGAAAACAGTTACATAAAAATGACAGTAACCATGAAGGATCATTCTCTTTCACTAGAATATTACTGTGGCACAGCTCTAATTCTGGACTGGTTATGTGTTGTTGCTGAATCAATGAAGTATTTATTTTTATTAAGGACAAAAAATGGGGTTTTTTTAAAAATAAAATTAAGAAGGACATGTATAAATGGGCCTATGGGATCCAGTAGAGACTCAATCTGCCCTTAATTTTGATAACTTCTTCAGGGGCACAGCTTGTGCTGGAAAACTCTCAAAACTGAGATAATCCCTAACAATCTGCCTCAGGATGACATCTGCATGCAATTACAGTCCTACTAGGTATAAGATTAATTGGCGGTAGTATGCACATCACATTAGTGGTGCATTTTGCTGTAGTGGCTCTTCTGTCAGTTAAATTGCATCAGTTAAAGTTTTTTAAAATATACATCATATCTGGTTTGTTTTTAGTGTCAGAATGTTCCATTTTGAAATTTATATTAATGTCAAGAAGGGATGTTTCTCAGACAGATAGGAGTGGGTAAATGAAGCAGCATTAAATAGCTCAGCCCAAGAGCTTTAATTGTCTGGGTTCCTTTTTTTTTTTTTTTTTCCAAACCAGTAAAGTTTCCATTCGTGTAACTTTGCTTTTTTTTCCTTTGCTCCTCCTGTCTAGCTTTTAATAACCCACGAGCAGGGCAACTGGGCAGGTTATTGCCAAACCAGAATTTACCACTTGACATCACACTGCAGAACCCAACAGGTGCAGGAACTTTCCCACCCATAAGAACGAGCAGCCCTTATTCAGTGATACCTCAACCGGGACTGATGGGCAGGAATGAAGGGATGATAGGAAGTCAAGGAACTTTAGGCAACAGTAGCACAGGTAAGATGACTTTCCTTTTTTTTTTTTTTTTAATAGTAACAGGCTATAGCATGTGCAGCTTCACGTAGGGTTTATTACAAGTGCACGTTATTATTTCCAAAAAGTATGGAAAAAATCATGTTTCATGGGATTATATGTATTAGCATATTTATTTTGAATTTCTGTGTCTGCATATTTTTAGTCCTGCCCATTATGCACTGCTTTTTACCTACCTGAAAACTTCTACATGAATGCAGTGTAATGCCAATTAGACTCTGTTCACATCAATGCTACAGATTCAGCTGAGGCTTAAATAGGTAAAAATCCAATCTTTCTCCCTCAAAAAAAGCAGATGAACCACTAGTCTTTCAAAACAAAACTATGTGCAGTACTATTGCCCTTATGGTGTGTTTCTATAGACCTTGGTTTTGACCTTGATTATCCTGTATTTCGTAGCCTTTATTCTCATTTTAAATTGAAGAAATTCTAATGTTTCCATAATTTTCTGACACATCACCTTTTTGGGAACCAACACAAAGACAGTGTAGCATGTTTGACAAGAAAAGTCTCGCTGATGAACTTCAACTAATGCGTAGTCTGAGACTGTAAGTGCTCTGCGTAAATAAATGGGCATAGTAAGTCCTTTCAACTGGCCATTCAGCATCAAATTTTTATATTTAGTTTGCATCAGTATTATAAAACATGCTGTCAGACACTGAAATAGCCTTTATTTAAGTCAACTTGTATTCTTTCAAGTGTCCTATTACTTTCATATTCTGTATATATATATATATTAGAGGATTTCATTCATCTTAAGTATACAAGTTAGAGAGTATTACTGTGTTCCTGTCCTGCTCTATCACACCATGTATTTCAGCTGATCAAATAGAACAAACCTGAGGATGTAACACTAAAGCAAATTTTGTACAGCAGCTGAAACAAAGACCCTCTTCAGAGAGTTTTTCTCTTTGGTTTTTTGTCACCAAGTAATTGAACTAATGAGTAATAATTGTTTGTGTGGCTTGCAGTATTCATTTAGAGATGTTGCATGGAAATACAAATCTGAGCCAGTAGTCCAATCTGAAATCCATGTTTTATCTGCTCTCTTGGACTGATTGAAATTGAAATGTATAAATACTATGAATGCCCTTCTTTGGTTTTGGGGCTTTTTTGTGCGGAGGTTTTTTGGCTACTGTCAGAGTGCAGTATTCTATATATTCCAAGTGTAAATAAACTGTATCAGTTGTTTACAGTAGATGTGGGAGGACTTCCCCTAAAATAACGGTAATGAACTTCAGCATCTATCGGAAAGTTCGTGTGAGTAATTTCCCTGCACTGTACATTGATTTGAGATTATCTGGGTGAGCCTTGAAGCTAAGAAGGCTCTAGGTGTCAAGTGAAAGAAGTCGCCAAAATATGTTTGCAGAATGTGAATTTATGTACAATCCTTCTAATTTGTAAGTGTGTTTAGCATTAGCACATTGTTACTCAAGTCCCCATTCTCACTTAGCACTTGGAAAATAAAGCACTGACATACACACCAGCAAACGTGATTCATTTCCTGAGGAAGGAAGTTAAAGCTATCCACACACCCTCAGCACCTGTTGCAGACTACATGTGGGAACACTTACTCTGAACAGCATTTTGGAAATGATAAAAGCATCTTCCTCTTGTAAAACGTGTAGTAGTCTCCAGTCCCTTGACTAAGCAGTGTAAGGCATCATTCTGTAGCTTTGCACATCTGGATGGGCAGTTGTGGTACAGTGTGCTTTGAGTGGAATCGCTGCATTTCTGTTGCTAAAAATGCAGCTCATCAGGTAGCAATAGTGCTAAAGCTCTTCTGAATCATGTGCTGGTGCCTAAGTGTTTGGCTTTTGTGCAGGAATGATCGGTGGCAATGCCCCTCGGCCTGCCATGACATCTGGAGACTGGGGAAGCCAGGCTGCTGCTGTGAGGGTGACCTGCGCACCCACAGCCAGCGCCATGAACAGGCCCGTGCAAGCAGGCATGATCCGCAACCCCACAGCCAGCATCCCCTTAAGACCCAGCAACCAGCCTGGACCAAGGCAGATGCTTCCATCTCAGGTCATGAATATGGGTAAGTCAGGGTGCTTGGAGAGTTGTTCCTTTTGGCATATACTGGATTGTTGAAGGTGAAGCAAAGATTAAAAAAAAGAAAAAGTACTCACTTCAATTATAAGTTTGATGAGAACCATACTTCACAGTGAAAGTTTCCTGTGGATGTGGGAAGGAAGGTATCTAAATTTTAATGCATGTATTGAGATGGACAATTCCTGCTACTCTATAGCTCTACAGTGGTACGGCCAACAGAAGAGGATATGAAGTTACTCTTGTTCACTAAAGACTGTGGAGGTTTTTAGTGGAAATGCTGTGAACATCACAAGTGTTCCTGGTCACTTTTAAAGCAAGTACATTCCAATACTGACTCCATATACTGAGTGCTTTTTGTGCCTGTCTTACTCATTTTTGCATCTATGATGTTGTATCTGCTGTTTTGTAATTTTGAACCACTTTCAGAGTTGTCATGTTTCCTCAAACTTTAAAAGCAAACTTTTAACAAAAAAAAAAGTAATGATGCTTTTAAGTATAATGTTACTGAAGTCCTAATGGTTTTGTTTGCTTTGACCATAACGTCTTCTTTTCAGAAAAGTTATATGGTTATTTTTTCTTGGTTAGGGCCATCGGAATTGGAGATGAACATAGCAGGGCCTCAGTATAGCCAACAACAGGCACCTCCAAATCAGACTGCACCATGGCCAGACAGCATCTTACCTATTGAACAGGCAACTTTTGGTAATCAGAACAGGTGAGTCTTGGTGTCATATCAGAACACAGAGAGATTTTACAGGCCTGTGTTTTATACACCTCATGGAAACAAAGTTCTGCATAAAATAATCACCAAATGTAGATCAGTTTAATGCTTGTAGTGTTTTATGCTCATGAAATGTATGCGTGTTCCAGTAATACTTAAAAATGCTCTCTTTGCCCTTCAGTGTGTTGAAAGAGTTGAGAGTTGTGTATCACAGTGAATGCTGCCAGCATTTCAGATAGTTGGACCATTTTTCACCTCTGGAGCATTAACATGGGCATGATTCTGTCTGATTTTGCTGTTCTTATTGTTAGTAATTATACTTAACACTAAATATGGAAAAATGTCAGTAGTACCAGCCATAACTATGTAATTATAACATAACTGTTTCTTCCTGCAGCGGGGTAGCATCTTAAGTGATGCAGGACATGGTTAATTATGTTTTGTTTGGGTTTTTTTTTAATTGACCTAAATTCTGTAAAGTATGAGGAAGGAAAGATGAAATGAAAGGAAGGCTGACTCTTCCCTGAAGTTAGTGCCTTCTCAGGTAATCAGAACTACAGTTTGATCACAACTCATTAACTCATATGAAATGTATTAACTTCGTTCATTATTAAGATTTTTAAATAATGGCAAAACTATAATAAGTGGTTTACACTTCTTAAAAAAGAGCCAGGTCTTCTCCAAAAGGTTTGCAACTGTTGCTGTTGTTAATTTTCTGGCTACATTCTCTTAATTTTCATTAGGATGTTTGAGAATATTATCCATAAATATATGTGGCATTTTCTTTTTTAATTTCTGTGCTTTTCAAGGTGTTTCCTGGTGTTTCCCGTAGTTAGGTATCCATGTGCAAAATGCACTGCTTGCATAACTGAATTACTCACTTTTAAAATTACACCTTAAAACACGGGGTTGTGTCTGGTCAGCAAACTAGGCAGTTAATTCTTCCCTTTTCTTTACCTTCACTTATTTCATAGATCCCATGTAACTGAAGATGCTGAAAAATCATTCCCATTGCATTGCATCTGAAAGTAATCATATTTTGATCATTTACACCAAAACAGAAATGATGAATTGGTTGGTGCTGCGGTTTCTTATTTTATTAATCCCTGAGAGTGGTATTTTTATAATCTGATTATTGTCATGTGTATTACATGACTAAAAATAATACTTACAAAAAATTTAACTGTTTCATTCCAGTATATAAAAGAAATAGGAAAATTGTAATTGTAAGTAATTGTCATTGTTTAACATAAAGAATTTGACACATGTTTTAAAGTTTTTCTTAGCATCTGTTTTCATGCCCATGTGCGTGGACGGAGGTTTGTTTTGCTAGCCTCATCCATTGTTTTTCTGCATCATGAATCCCTTCTTGTAGGTCATCTTTTAAAGTTTGTGAGAAATTTTAATCAAAGGATTTATTTTTTTGGTCTTTCCTTTTGCTGATTTATAATTCCATCTGTGAGAATTACAGAAACTACTGTGTATATATATATGAGATTGATTAATACTTTGCAATGTCTTAAGGGTATGTCATATGTATTCTTTTATTTATGTTTTTTTGCTGTCTGGGATCTAATTAAAAAGAATACATTTTAGTGAGTTTTCCTGCCTGCTGTCCTTTGGGTTTTTTTGGTGTATAGCCTGACAATGCAGCTCTTCTGCTTAGCTTTGACATAGAGATTAGACTTCCATGGCAACCATATATCTCAATATGGAAACTAAATACACAAATATGTTTCTTTGTTTTTCTAAACAGACATGTAAAAAGGGTTTACATTTAGTGCCTTTCCTCCCTCTATGTGTGACAGCTTTTGTTGTATCTGAGTAATTATCTGGGATGAGATTCTTCCACGATGTGCATATTGTAGCTGCCCTTGCTTGCAGAAGGCTTTGCTCTTTATATTGTACTCTTGTAGTAACGTGCATGAAGCAGGGCAGGTGTGTGTACTGCAAAACAAAAATGTGCTATTTGGCTGCAGAGAAGGTGTTATTTCAGGTTTAGTTTGTTTCTCAGGAAGTTTCATCCTTTGGGTTTAGAAAAACCCTTCATTCTGCCTTTGTAACTGACGGTGCTTTGCATACAAATTCAGGGCTGAGGTAAGCAGGATTTATAGAGCCGCTACACTCTGCCTGACAGTATCCAAATTCTTTCTGATAGCCTTCCAAGGCACATAACCTACTGTATAAGCAGTTACCCAACTGTGCAGTTGGGGTGAGCTGATGATGGGGTGAGCCTGATGCAGTGTTGTGCTGCAAACAAAAAGGGGAATGCCCTTTTCTCCCTGCTTCCTCATGCTTCTGCCCACCTCTTCCAGGTGTTAAGTTTTGCAGTCTCAGACAATCCATGGACCCCTCTGTGACTTCTTTGGCTTGCTTAGCCTGAGAGAAAACCAGCGAAGAGGAGAGTCTACTTGTGATAGTATACTTAACCTGACATCTGAAATTCAAAGTTACAACTAATTTTAAAAAAACCCAGTTATTTAGCTTTCTGTCTTCTTTGACTATATTCTATACTCATTTCTCTGTTCTGCTGTTAACCTTGTAATATGACATCAGCATTCAGGCATACCTTTGGTGTACTTTCTTGCTTGTCAGATATACCATGCTTGTAGGGTCTTGACAAGCATTAATCACTATTTAGTTACTTCTTTGGGTAGCATAGCTTTCATCCACAATAATTTTCTAAATAAAGTTGGCAGTAATTAAAAGAATTTCTGTCTCCACTTGTTAGTTCAATTTGAGTACTAATCCTCTGATACTCTTTTTTTTTGTTTTTCAGCAGCTGTTTACCAATGCTGTGTTCATGTTTTCACAGGCAACCATTTGGCAGCTCACCAGATGATCTCTTGTGTAATCATCCTTCGTCAGAGTCACCAAGTGATGAGGGTGCTCTCCTGGATCAGCTTTACATGGCATTAAGGAATTTTGATGGTTTAGAAGAAATTGACAGGGCTCTGGGAATACCAGAACTAGTGAGCCAGGTATACTGGACGTGACATTTTGCATGTATTAGTTGCTTTTAAAAGATATGCTGTCCAAATAAGAGTTGAAAAATGGGATTATAAAACACTTCTTGCAGGCTTGTCTGAAGTTACATCTTTTAGTGGAAGTCCATATAATGTTTCAGTGTCACCTGAAAAGCTTCCTTCAGCCCCAGGTTTAATCTTCCTTCCTCTCCTTTGCCACACTCACCTAGATCTTCTTCTGACCTGCTTTATGCAACTAAACTGACTGAAGCAAAAAAAAATGGGGGTCAGAAGAACACCTGTAGGGGAGACGGGTAAGATCACAGCCAGCAACAGAGTGCAGGAAAGAGGAAAATAAAAATATGAAGACCTAGGAGCAGAGGAGCAGGATCCAGACTTTTGTATGATAGGGGTAATCTTTTGTATTAGCAAACCTGTAATGTTTCATTTCACCCATAATTTTTCCCTTAGTTGATTAATGTGTGTTAAGGGATGCGTTTCATCTGAAGAAGCTGATTTCATTCCAAACACTTGAGCTGTAATTTTTTTTTATTTAATTTTGAGCATGCTTCCCAAACTTTGTGGCATGAAATTGTTCTATGCTTTTTCATCCATTTTCCCCCACAGTTAGTTTTGTTGGCTTCCACTTAGTTCTTGTCCGTTTAAGTCTTCTGTGGTGCAAAAAAATGTTGTAAAAATAAAACTATTTGGGGGAAGACTTAGTTCCTGATGTTTCTAACATAAGAATTGTATTTTCAAAATCAGCTGTACATGTTTATACGATGATTTAATATTCTCAGAGGAGCCTAGAATACCCATTTCATTTCCAAGCACTCATCAACACCCTGAGCATAACTTCTGAACTACCTCTGCATTTTAGATATGAAATAGGACCAATGAAATTCTGCTTTAAACATGAGAAAGTTATCTCCAAGCCTGTTTGGTACAACACAGAATTCAGTGAGGTGTTAAGCTGGAGATATAATTTATTGGTGAACTTCAATTTTGTGGTGTGAAACTTTCATGCAATATTGCATAGGTTTTGGAATACCACCACCAAAAAAAATACAAACACTGGTTTATTTCAAACTAAATGGTAAATATGTTTCTTTTTAATATCCCAGTGGAAACAGTTGAAGAATTTTGCAGATAAGAGAACTGTCTCATTTTAAAGCATATATTTTAAAATAGCCTTGAACATTTTATAGCAGCTTAAAGACTTTCTTTCATGAGGGCACTGAAATTTAGATTAACTTCATTTTCAAGGTCAGTGTGGAATAAGCTATAAAATTATTCTGGCTAGAGCAAATATTAAGAGCATATCTAGAATGGAGTTTAGAATTGTGTTAGCTTATTTATGCTAATGGATAATCAGTTAGTGCAAAAGTGCCCTGAAAGAATTAGGCACTCTGTTCACATTAGCTTCTGTAATAGTTTCAGGCATCTTTATTTGAAGTCATTATTTTGTTTAAGGATACTGATAAAAATCTACTTATTAATTTGGAATGTCTTTGAATTTCTCAGATTCAATGGCAAAAATATGCTGGCATCACTTCATTTACAAATTTTGATCTAGCATTTGTCATTTCAGGTTTTTATTCATTAGAAGAGTGATAAAATGGTTGTGTTAAGAACATGAGAAGGACTGTGAGTCTTTGTTTAAAAAAAAAAAAACGAAAAGAGAAGGAATTTGTTCCCATGAATATATTTTGCTACTCAAAAATAAAGTACTATTTATTTTTACATTTTATATTGAGGTAAAGAAAACATATGTAATTTTCTGTTTAAAAACACTCCCACCCTAGAAGGTTGTTTTTGCAGGCTGTCTGTATTAGTCTCGTGTAATCCTCTGAAAAGCCATGTCCCACCGGCTGTTTCTATTGTTCCCATATTCCTGCAGAGCCAAGCTGTCGACCCGGAGACCTTCCCCAGCCAGGAGTCCAGCATCCTGATGGAGCAGAAGGCGCCGGTGTTCTCCCAGCAGTACGCGGCGCAGGCTCAGATGGCGCAGGGCAGCTACACGCCCATGCAGGACCCAAGCTTCCACGCCATGGGGCAGCGCCCGGGATACACCGCCCTGCGCATGCAGCCCCGGCCCGGCCTCCGGCCCGCCAGCATCGTGCAGAACCAGCCCAACCAACTGCGCCTCCAGCTGCAGCACAGGCTCCAGGCACAGCAGGTACAGCCCCTTCTCGGACCCGGTGCCACCCTGGCACAGCCACCTCTCCTAGGCACCACCTCTCCTAGGCGGCACAGGCAGTCACCTTGCTCCGAACAGACCAGATCTTGCTTAATGCCACTTTGAAACTAACAACACTAGCCACAGCGAGTTTTGACAGGACAGTACTTTGCATATGATTGGTTTTCATGTTTTTTGGCCTCTTCACGTTATTCTTTATATAATACCATGCAAGAATATGACTAGTACTTAAGCCTAGGTCTCACTAAGTCTTTGAGCAAAGTTACATTGGTGCTTTTTGTTACGTAAGTCTTTTTCTCTTTGTTGTATCTTGACTCTTCATCAGTCTAACTGCTTTTATTGCTGCTTGTTACATATATCCTTTTTCATCACCTTGGCTTTGGTCTACTTTTGAGGATTGTTTTAGGCTTTTGTTTATTATTTCATTTTTAAATATATAAATTCATAGTGCTATAAATGAGGTATCAATGCTTTTTCTATTGAAGGAGGAAAGATCATCTCTGCCTTCAAACATCAGAATAAGGTCTAATTTGGAGTAAACCTCAACAGTCCAGTCCCAAACTGAAAAAGGGACAGGAACTCTGAAGGGAGCAAGTTTGGTATAAGCAGTTTAGTGCCCATGTTATTGTTTTCACGGTGTATTATCTCCTTAGGAAGCAGCATACTGTGCATGGTAATAGGACTTGAGGAAAATTAGTCCCTGCTTGAACATCTAAAACTAGGTCTACAGACCAACCAGGGAAGTAGATGTGTGTAACTCTGTATGTAACACTTCTCTTTTTCCCTTTCCTTCTAAAAACTTTTGGGTTTTGGTGTTGGGGTGGTTCGTGTTTTTTTCTTTAGAATCGGCAGCCACTGATAAATCAGATCAGCAGCGTCTCCAATATGAATCTGTCTTTGAGACCTGGAGTGCCAACACAGGTGAGAGAAATAATACCATTTTAAAAAAAAGTCACTTTCCTTTTTCTTTCTTCCCCCAGTAGTAACACTATGCAGTAAATACAATTTCAATACAAATAATGTAGTCTGCATGATAGGAAGTATTTTACTGTTTTATTTCTGAGAGTCTTTCCCATATTTACATGGGATGGATGGTTGTTAATTAAGATATGATATAACTGCATTTTTAACTAAACTTCTAATTTCCTAAAGTTGTGGGTTTTTTAAGGACCTGCTCTATTTGCAATTACAAATCACTGCAACCTTAAACACTGATATTATTTCATTTAGTGACTCTTGCACTGTTAGTGGTCTTTCCCAGCAGCAGTATTAATAGAATTATTTTCTCCTGCTTTATGTTATTGTTAGTCATACATCGGGGGGAAAAAAGCTGGAATCTTCCAGATTACTCGAGTGGAGATGCCTCCATTGGACAGGTTGCCTTCGGAGGGGTTGCTGATGGGTGGTGGTGGCTTTCCCTGCAGGGCCCTATCAATGCGCAGATGCTGGCGCAGAGGCAGCGGGAGATCCTGAGCCAGCACCTGCGGCAGCGGCAGATGCAGCAGCAGCAGCAGCAGGTGCAGCAGCGGACACTGATGATGCGAGGACAAGGCTTGAGTATGACCCCCAGCATGGTGGCCACCGGTGGCATACCAGCAACCATGAGCAACCCACGGATCCCGCAGGCAAATGCGCAGCAGTTTCCATTTCCTCCAAACTACGGTACTGATCCCATCCCATCTCAGTGCACTTTGGCAGACCTTGCTCCCTCATGCTCCCCCCAGTGCTGGGTCCAAGCCCCCTTCCCACAGGCTCTTGCCTGGCTCCCTGGAAACAGTGTGAAGCATGGACGTTTGGACCACTTGGGAGTCCTTAAACACTATGTAGTGCCTTTCCACTTGCCTAGCTCTAGTACCACTTATTCCCCAAGGATTACTATTTTTTTTGATCAATAGCAGAAGTGTGATGTGTATGATTGTTTATATGTAGATATATACAGATGAAAGTGGGTATGCATACACAGACTCAAATATGTGTATGTATTTGCTTGATGGATGCTGAATTTTAACTGAACTAAACAAACCAGTATATATGATAAAAGTGCAAATGAAGAAAAATATGTGAATAGGTATTGATGAACACCATAAAGTAACCAGAAGCAAAGCTGCATGTAAACTTTTTTATTTTGTTAAAGAGATACTGCTTAAATACCAGACATATTTTTCCAAAAAAGAAAAAAAAATATCTATGCGTACATTATAATGTAAAATTAACAACTAATTATTGAATTTAAATAATATAAAGCAGTTTCAGATAAGGCATTCCACTCCCTGTCCTTAAACCTGTGTGTAATATGATAATTAATACCATTTTCTTTGTATGTTTTACAAGGATGTTAATCACTTTGTTCTGGGGGTGCACGGGGCAGTTACCTCTATATGATTATTGTTATACATCATCTTTATTTATACCTATTGCAGAAGTTATACTATAATTATATTAAATGTTATGTGAAAGTTCTGCTTCTATAACAAATTATGCCCATCCAATTCTAAATTTGGTCTGTTATCCTTTATGCCAGTTTCTAACAGTAATAATACTTCATAATAGTACTTTCATTCCATGTGTTCATAACTGCTTTATAAAAGTGAAAAGACATTCCCATTTTCTGTTACAGAAAGATACAGAGACGTTAAGTCACACCAGTAAATACAAGAATAGATTTCATAACACCTGATTCTTACCCAGGATTAAGAGTGGTTTGTTTATGTTGAGTATGCTATTTATGATGACCTTAAACAAGACCAAAGTAACTTGTTTTAAAACAAAATTTCTGCACACAATTGGCGTTTTACAGCCTTAATTAGGATTTCTTTGCATCTAGATGATTTTTTGATTTTACAGAATCATAAAATGCTTACACAGAATGGCATTACCTGTTTTTGCAGGGACACAGAAACAGAGATACTGAGGTTTTAGGAGCTTTAATAAAAATTGGGAATTACAGCCTAACTGTTAAAAGGTGGTGTCATGCAGTCAACAGGTTATACATAACTTTCACCAAAATGGATTTGTAGACAAAAGCAATATGTTTTGTTTGTTGTTCTGAATGTACTTGGGAGAGAGGGAGCCATCAGTGATTTTGTTTCAATCTGTAGAGGGGAGAGACCACTTGTGTGACTGGGACAGGCAGGTAACCAATATGCCTACACAAAATGATTTTTTTAAGGTTGTGCATACAGTATTAGTTGATGATGTCTTGCTTTAAATCTATGTCCTACATTAAGCCACAAAGTTATAGGTTCCAGGTAATATAAATAGGACTGTGTAAAGGTATGTCAGCAGGTACGAGCTCTTGGCATGTTTTAACTCTGAACGTACAGTGGGTAATTTTCTTGTTTTGTTCTTCAGGTATTAGTCAGCAGCCTGATCCAGGCTTCACAGGGGCCACCACTCCTCAGAGTCCACTGATGTCACCAAGACTGGCTCACAGTCAAAGCCCCATGATTCAGCAGTCTCAGGCTAATCCTGCCTATCAGTCCTCTACGGAGATGAATGGGTGGGCACAAGGGAATATGGGTGGTAACAGGTAAATTCAGAACAAAACCAAAACGAACACACAGAGTAATGGAGTCATTTATGGTCCACACTTATTTATGGACTTGTTTTATGTAATTGTTTGTATGTTTGTTTGTTGTTAACTATCTATCCTAAGAGAGATTTCTTTTCAATTTGGCTTGACGAATTGGTTTAAATTCTGTCTTCATACAAGGCAAAGTGAGTGCATAGCTAAAAGACCTGCATCCATGCAATGCATTGCTTTGTCTGTGGTAACTGAACAAACACTGTGTCCTTAAGAAACACCTGTGCTGCACAGTGAACTCCGGCCCCTAACGTTTGTGTGGATGCATTTCTTCTGCATACAATTTTCATGTTCTGCTCCCACACTGCTTTCCACATGGCTGGGTCAGGCTGAGCCAGAGCCTATGCATTCCCTACTGCTCTGGAATTGCAGTGACTGGATTATCACCTCCCACTTTAAATGCTGGAGTGTAACTAGGTTCAGCCCATTAGTGTTTGCACATACTGAGGGTCAGTGTATAATTTAATTCCCTGACAGCATTGTAGCATGCCTCATGCATGCAGTCACCTTTTCAGTTGAGGCCCCTGCCCCAGTTTGTATAGCTCTAATAATGAGTCTGTCCAAATCAAATGGGCTGGATGCTGAACACTATGAGTAGGCAGCAATGAGCTTCCAGATGGCAGCAATCTTTGCTTTTCATTGGAAGATGGAAGAAGCTATCAGGTATAGCCTGTATCACTTAACACTGGGGTGCACACAGCTGTCCCTAGCTCAGTGCTTTTGGTATCCTAAAGTTCTCAGTCTGTTCTTACTGTCCTAGCCCAGTGACAAATCTTTTTCCCACTGGTTGACAAACATTTAATAAACCCAAAACACCAGTGTTTATTGATGAGGCTGATCCAAGTAAAGTTCCCCTTAAAGCAGATTTATCTCTTGTCCTCATCTTTGTCCATGCCGCATCCTCACTGTCTTCCTGAAGCATCTGCAGGAGACACAGCTGCCACTGTTGTGGCTTCTGCCAGAAATGGCACAAGGGCAGCTCGATAAGACTAATGGTTGGCTTTGCTAAACTGCAGCTCTACAGCAAAGACATGTCAAATGTGTTTACACAAGCCACTGAGTATTCACAATGATCTGCAGTGTACTGTTTCAGCCATCCAGATAACAACTTTAAAATGGGGTTAGGTGGCCTGAAAAGGCATGGAATTGGAAGGAAGAGAATGGTGGTATTTTCTGAGTTTGGTCCTGTGCCTGGAATGCTGCTGCACTCCACCAGGTCTCACAGTGCACAGCAGTAGCCTCATGGAATATCCAAGTTCAAGGTTGAGTGTTAACCCCAAAAGATTTCCTCAGCTGTGGGAGCAGTGCTTCACAGGGCAGTAAAAGTCAGCCTTTGATACAGAGGTGGTTACTGCGTGCCATCTGACACACAGTAGCCCTTCTGCAGTCTTTCAGTTTAATGCAGATCCTCTAAACAGACACATTGACAGTAATAATTCCTTCATTAACTGTTGGATTATGGTTGAAGAGTAGAAAAGACTGATATGTAAACAGTGAAGTGCATCTTAGGAAATAAAAAGAATGTCTCATATGGTTTCCAGCATAACAGGGAGGAAGATACTATCCAGAAAGCACTTGACTGAATAAAATGTGGGATGAGCTCCTCCTTAAGTTGTTCAGAAGGACCTTAAAGGAACATAGAGGATAATGGTCTTAGACTTTGTTGTTTCCTTACAGTGCCCCATTTTCAGAATCTGATGCTATGATTTAGTAAATAAATTTCTGCACAATTGCATGTCTATATTTGTGAGCCCACTTGCCATAATTATATGTGCAAATCTGGTATTCATATATGCAAATAGATTATTTTGCAAAACAGAAAGTTTATTAGACTAGCTCTGATTTCAGCTCAATAGTCCTGTCCTGTGCTAACACTGGAGGGAGAAAAAGCTGTTTTCCTTTCCCTTCAAAAATTGCTTTAAAATACAGACAAAGCACATTTAGACAGTTAATTGGCTATAACTGCACGTGCATAACAGATTTGCCATAGTTTCACATGCAGAGGCATGCATTTTTGTGCACAGACATGAGACCATAAATTTGGAAAATCTATTCCGTACACATTAATGCATCTGAAAACTAGTTTTCCCTTTGAAGTTGGCATAAATGACAATATATAAAAATTCTATCTTAAGATATATTAAAAGAAAACAGTTTCTTAGTGGCTTCAGCATTCTAAGTCTGACACATTGCTTTTTCCATTCCTTGCTGTAGCATGTTTTCACAACAGTCCCCACCACATTTTGGGCAGCAAGCAAGCACCAGCATGTACAACAATAACATGAACATCAGTGTATCCATGGCAACCAACACAAGTGGTATGAACAACATGAACCAGATGACAGGGCAGATCAGCATGACCTCAGCGACCTCTGTGCCTACATCAGGGTTGTCCTCCATGGGTCCTGAGCAGGTGAGAATTTAAGGATGGGAGATGACAGCTAGAGGATTTGCTTTGACTTTCAGTAGTTTTTCAGGTCCACTGCGTTGGGCTGTAACTTCTGCAAGCCATTATGTTTCTTTTACTAGTTTACTTGAGAAATGATGATGTTAAAAGGGCATTGATTTTAGCTCTGCACTCAAATAACCAAGGTGAGCAACGAGGTAGAGAGCACTTGTTGCATCTGAATTTCCCATTTTGACCTAGCACCACAGTAGCTAGCACAGACTCCTAGACTTACATGGAAAGCATGTGCTGATCTAGCTCCTGTTCTCCATAGGTAAGTTTCCGTAGCAAAGTTGCAGTTGCTAATTTTTCCAGCAGTGGAGGTTAGGACTGAATGGCAGGCAGCTGTTTCCTAGAGAGAAGAGTTAAAGATGCTGGCGTGGGCCGGGTGTGGAAGATGCTTCACTATCACAGTGTATGTAGTACCAGACAATAAATAGGCAATCAGCTTCAAGAGCCATCCATCTGGGAACTTCATAAGTACAAAATCCACATTTTTTGTAATGTGGTGCATATAAAATAGGTTACTGAATCAACAGGTAAGTAACCTGTTCTTTTCTGCCAAGAGGATATTTACAGAATCATTCTTATTTGAGACTGCTACTTAGCGTATCTGAAATAAGAAAAAATTAACGTTTCTGTTTGTTGACCTGTAATTAAACTCACACAGTACATTAACAAGTATTTGACAAACTTAATTAACAGGCTTATATGTTTGTTTCAAAGCTGAACTCTAAGCTTGTTCAAAACGCAGGCTTGAAATTATGGACTTTTCTTAGAAATACTGGCAGGAACGTTCTTCTTGTGTCTTCAGGCATCATCTCCTGCTATGGCAGACAGTGTCGTAAACCTTTTTTCTGATACCATAACGTTCCAGTTTAAAACTCATTATATTAATAGGTGGTTAATGTATGTCCTTTGTCCAGCCTAAATTTGATAAGAGAGTATTTGCTTTCCAATGTTGTACTTTACCTTAATAGCTCTTTTCTTTTCTTGTATTTTATCTGTATAAGGATTCTATCAACATGACTATTTTTTTGTTTTTGTTGGTTTGAGATTGTTGGATTATTTTGTTTTGAGTTTGTTGGGATTTTTCCTGTAGACCAGACAACCCACAGTTTTTCAGTCTCTTAGGCTTTGAGCTCCCTTTCCTTCTCTGCACCTGTTCTGGTTTGAATCAGTATTTCCCAAGCACCAGAGCCATGTGCATAACACTAGTTCCCCCCCAGTTCTTTAGGAATACTCTGACAATTATAGCTGCAGATCACATTTGTCTTCTACAGCTGCTACATACTGGTGACCCAAAGTCATTTTGATACTCCTAAATCTGTCACCTTCTCTGATATTCCCAGTTGCTAAGCCCAGTTATAGCAGACTTTTTTTTATTGTTAGTTACCAAGTACGTTCAGTTGCACACATTTAATAAAGAGTGGGGATTTAAAGATGATGTCCCATTCTAATTTCTCAGGATACCCATGCTATGTAATTTTTCCCAGGAACGTGAATTGAGAAACTGCATTGTAGAAAGAGATCTAGTTTTATTTCAAAGATTTCCATCCAGGCTACTGTTTCCACGGACACAGCTGTTGTACTGCTTTTCCTTCCTGTTAGACTGCAAGATCTTGTTTCAAGATAGCTTTTCTTTAACTTCTAGTAAGCTGAATAGGCTGAGGTTCTTTATCCATCTGAACATTTGTTTTTCAGCCTATCAGTCCCTTTTGTGGACCTACTTTAAACTCTATTGTTGTAACCTGCTTCTAGAAGTATGAACACATTAGCCAGAGACAGATTTAACAGTGCTGCACCAAAGCTGTATAGAGTCAAGTTCTGCTTGTAATCCAGTCCATGGGTTGCCTTGGTTCTGTTGGTGACAATGTCACACTGAAGCACTGGCGTTTGTTCGCAAATGTATTGCCTCCCTTTTGTCTCCATGAAATCGCATTTCTTAGATGGAGTCTGTTTAATCAAAGTCCCATGGCTGATACTGTAACAGTAACCTGTTTTGCTCCTGATTTGCCACCCCAGCACTGTGTCATGTGCAAGCAAATGTTTTATGCTTCATCTAGGTCAGAGGTGGCCAGCTGACAGCTGAGGGGCCATTTCTGGGCCACGAGACAGTACTTTTTAGTCCTCAGGAATGTTTGCTGTGCTGCTTTACATTTTCTTTCGTGAGAGATAGGAGTAGCTAAAAATGTATATTTGAATACTGAAATTGATACCCTTTTTCCGGTTTTCAGAGTGTAGTTTTTTATTATTTGACATCTTTATTTAGCAATTTACCTAGACTTTCCTCAACTCTTTCTTGTAACTGGTGGTTTTCAAAATTACTGCATTTTCTGTAATTCTGCTGACTGTTGCCATTTCATTCATTCTTTGGGGTTTTCTTATACTGTCACCTACATTTCTGTTTACTTATTCAATGTTATTTTTTGTTCCATAATACATTATTTGACCTTCACATGCTTTTTTGTTCCTAACTGCAGTGAGTAGCAGTGATTACACTGCAAATGTATTCTGGCTTTTGAAAATACTAAGTTTGCTGTTTATCTGCTCACCCTTCTGTATCTCCACCTTCTCGTTTACTACCTAGGCTCCCAGCATCTCCAAATAAAAAGGTTATGTCCAAACTGGACTTTTTAGTTATGATATTTAGAGGCTTCGTTATGTATTTGAGGAACCAGACCTTGTCTCATTATCATCTTCTCTCTGATAATTACATTAAAGGTCTTCAGGCTGTTCTTACTAGCTTTTCTTCTAGGAAGCTGCTACCAGGAATGCTGAAATGCTATATGCCAGGTCTGCAGGTTCCTTTTGTCCAAAACAGCTTCCCCAGGCATCGAGAAAGTGAACTTTCCTGGTGTTCCGCCATTCATACATCTTACTTTGTCCTTGTCCTCATCATCGTGTTTGCACAATGGACTATTGCTGTGGTTTTGCCTGTTACTTTGTTTGTATCATGGATCTGTGTTATTTACTGAGCTATCAAAGAAGAAGTTTGAAACCTATGCAAGAGAAGTGGCTTTTCACTATATGAAATAAACTGCTATTTAGATGTCCACTCAGAGTAGTTGTTTATTAATCTGCACAGGGCAGTACTCTTCAGGCCAAAATTATCATGTCACCTAAGAAGAGTTATCTTGATTTTGCTCAGCATACTGGATGAAAGGAGTTCTGGAATGGTAGGAAACTTGTCTTGTTAGACACCTTGTATATAATTCTGCTTTATTAGCAGGAGGCTGTATTAATACCCTTAATTGCTGAAGAACTGTAGAACATCTTCAGTCTTGTCTTAGTCAGATTTCGTATCTGATAGCACCACCTGACCTGTCTTCAGAAAATTATAAAAACGCTTCCATTTCTTTGTCCTTCCCCATACTTTTGATTTTTTTATTGCAGTCAGAAAAGTTAATGTGTGATTGGGGAGTGTTTTGTTTTAAGGTCTTCTGAAGTAAATGTATTCATATAACAAAATAGTAGATTTTTTTTTCTGGTATCTGATACCATGTCAGTCAGAATTATTGCATCATCACTGGCAAAGAGACTTCACTGATGCCTTTGCTGCTTTTGTAATATGCAGCCTGGAACCACCTTCCTTTCCCATACTATGTGTGTACTAAGTGCCATGAAGGCAAATTGTGCAACCATCTTTTTGTTCCAAAACTGCTGTTGATTCAGTATACAATTTATTTATTTCTGCTTTTCATTTTTACCTCCCTTTGTCTACTGAAAAATCAGAGAAAGCATTTGTGCTTATGCATTCTGATGAATGTTGATCAATAGCAGAAAGCACTTTTCAAATATGGATTCTGTTGCTTAGTCAAATGCATGTAGATAAAGCTGCAAAACTGTCTACTTTCTAACTTTCTGAACAAAATAGTGTGGTCCTTTTCCCTTCTGATTTAAATTTTCAAATTCAGGTTTAAAAATCTGCCCACTTGGATTGTATTAAGGAGAAAGCATCACTGGGAGGCTTGCATCACTTTTAAACAATCAATTCCTTCTGAGTTCAAATTCCTATGACAAAAGGATTTTCAGCTTTTAACCTTTCCCGTTGAATTGTAGTCTTGTCTCTGGCAGCATTTGAAACTCCTCCTTGAGGTGTTTGCACGTGATTGGGTGTGGTAAATTCAAGACAGTCTCTCTCAACAAGAGAAGATAGAGGTGAGACTTCATCAGTGTTTCTAAGTATCTGGAGGGAAGGTGTCAAGAGTATGGAGCCAGACTCATCTTGGCAGTGCCAAGCAACAGGACAAGAGGTAGTGGGCAAAAACTGATGCACTGCAAGTTCCACCTAAATATGAGGAAGAACTTTGCTGTGCATGTGACCGTGCACTGGAACAAGTTCTCTTTCATTGCCCAGAGAGGTTGTAGAGTCTCCCTCACTAGAGATATTCAAGAACCATGTGGACACAATCCTAGGCAACGTGCTCTGGGATGACCCTGCTTGAGCAGGAAGGTTGGACCAGATGACCCACTGTGATCCCTTCCAACCTTACCCATTCTGTGATTCCCCCCATGCTGCACTAGGCTGCTGTAGCTGAAGTGAGGTAAGGACACAGGCAGAATCTCCTCTCCTTGGCAACACAAGTCTCCTAAAAGGCAGGTGACATCTTTTTCCTTCCAGCAAAATCTGGAGGGTCATATCTTCACTGTTATTGCATCCATCTACTCTGAGGGAAGTAGCAGAGCAAACCGAATCAACAAAGACTCTGAGTGAAGGCATTTGTTTCCCTGTAAAACTTCTAAGGAAAGCTGTTTCTTTGAAATATTTCCTAACCTTGCTGAAGGGCTCTGGTTTGTATTTTATACCAGTTCCTACTTGGTGAGATTAATCCTTTGAATAAGAAAGCAATGCTGTAAATTTGGCAAACTACTCTTTCCACATTACTAAGCATGATAGACCCTTGGGCTGTGCAGAAATGCACAGCTTCAATACCTTCCCGTGACTCTGTTCAGAAAATTGTGGAGACTATCTCTGTAGGAAAGCATGCCACTGCATATTTTCCCATTTAATGCTTTCTCCCATTGCTTACAAACAAAAGTTTTGTTAAAACTAAGTCAATAGTTTGTATAATTTAGCCTGCAGGCTTTGAAACAATTGTGTGATGGTTTGCAAGCAGCAAAACCATGTGTTATTGAGGTTAGGAAAGTAGTTACGTGTTTCTGCTTTCAGAAGTTTCATAGCGGGGATGTCCTCTTCAGATAACACTGACCTAATTTATGGAGCCTGCTCTGTCGAACATGCACAAGGGTCATAGTATCAGGAATGAAATCTCTGTTGTTGACTTTGAAGAAGAATAATATGAGTCAAACACATGCTGTGCAAGGAGGGTGCTCAGCTGTACAGTCACTTCCCTGACTTCAGCAGTATCTCAGAAGTGGGTGTCAGTATGTGCAAGTAGTGTAATGGTTTATAATGCTTCTTTTTAATTCCCAGCCCGCCTCCCAAGGTATTTTTTTATTCATTCTCCTTAATATCTTCTTACCAATAGGTTAATGATCCTGCTATGAGGGGAGGCAATCTTTTTCCAAACCAGCTGCCTGGAATGGATATGATAAAGCAGGACGGAGATGCAGCACGGGTAAGAAATGGTGTACAGAGGCAACAGGGCCATAATTATGCTGTGGGCTGGAATGGATACAGTATCTTTTGACTGACATACTTTACCAGGCAATAGTAATTAACGTGAGGGAGCCCCGCGCACCATGGACACAGGGAGAGAGGGACGAGGGACAGACAAGACGGACTGATGGACGGACACGGGCTGAGCCGCGCGGGGCAGGGGCCATCTAGTGGCGGGCGCCGCCTCTGCCCACACTTTCTGCTGTCAGAGAAAAGGAATTTCAGTAATAGGGGAGATCAGGAAGATTGGTCAGAAAACTTATTGACATAAATGAAAACAAAGAATGTGAAAGTACTGAGGTGGAAGTCGCTGTGTGTTTTATTGTATCTCTTGTCTTTTTTGTATGCGTGTGCATTTAAAACTTCCCTTTTCGCACCCTCGTGGTTCATATAAACACACAAGTGTCTGTCTCCAGGAGTGGGCGATCTGTGCACAGAGTCTCTTCTGCAACTATTTCTTGTTCACTTTGATGATTAATAAAATGATGCAGTGTATTCTGCTCTAGCAGAAGCTTTCATATACCAAGGTGTTACTGCAGAACCATAGAATGGTTTGGGTTGGAAGGGACCTTAAAGATATCTAGTTCCAACCTGCTACCACAGCCAGGGACACCCTCCATTAGACCAGGTTGCTCAGAGCCCCATCCAACATTAAACACTTCCAGGAATGGAGCATCCACAACTTTTCTGGCAACCTGTTCCCAGTGTCTCGCCACCCTCACAGTAAAGAATTTCTTCCTAAAATCTAATTTAAACTTACTCTCAGTTTAAAGCCATGCCCCCTTATCCTGTCTCTACGTGCCATTGTGAAAAGTCTTTCTCCAGGTCCCTTGTAGGCCCCTTTAGATATCGGGACGCTGATAGAAAGTCTCCACTTAGTACATCCTCCAACCACTTAAGTTTCATGTGCTAAGAGAAGCCAAACTGTCAGAGAAGAAAACACCAGGTACTGCTGAGGAAAGAAAGGGAATAAGGCTGTTGAGGTAGGTTTTAAATAACGGTCAAAGAAAGAAGGAAAATAGAGTGGATGTGACAGAAAGGGTACAAGAGAGGATGGAGAGAAGTTACAGTGCAGGTGGAAAGAAATGAGTGACATGACTGTGGGCAACGAATCTCTGGGGTGTAATGGAGCCAGTGCCATGACAATGAGATGGACAGTAGGCCATGCATGAGAGCCGTTTTATCTCACCTGAAGAAAAGTAGCTTCTTAAAACCTTAAATTATTTCTTAAAGGTACATTAGACTGCAATTCAGTGATTTTACTTTTATTCTATTTATGTACCTCTGACTGTCAATGAAAATGTAGATGGTTTATATACACTATAAATACCTTTTACTGAACTTTGAGTGTAATAAAGATTAAATAGCTACTTTTTTCATGCGACTGAGCTATAAACTATTCCTACATAACTTTTTTTTAAGAAAGTTCTAGCTGTGTAATTAGAAAACTGAGAAGGGAATTAATGTTCACCTTTTGCAGGGCATATTTTTTTCCAAGTTGCTGGTATAGTGGAAGTGTTTCTTTAGCGTCTTTCTAGAGATACCGTTTGCTAAATATCCAACCCAGAAATAAGGACATCTTTGAATTCTTCACTTTTGTTCCACACGTTATCTTCAAAAACCACTAACAGGGTCCTTGAAATGCCTCTCAACATGTTACAAAGAGGAGTCAAAATTTAGTTTGTCCATATTAGTCAGGGCATGAGGGATGCAAGTGCAGTATCTCTGTGTTGTGATGAAGAAAGGAGGAGCCAGGATCAGAACTTACTCTGCTGCCTATGCCTGGTCACCCCAAATAGCTCCAGCTGCAACAACTGTGCTGGGAATAGTGAATTTACAAAGCATAGGACTAGACTTTCCTGAATTGCAGGGTAGGACTTTATTTGTCGATAAAGATACCATTCTAGGCCTTGTGAGGATGCAGAGGAAAGTGTGGTAAAGTCCAAAGCATGGTGTAGACAGCTTCCAGAAGGCAACCTAGCATGCACGTGGACCAGTGAGAAAGCTGCCTACCACCAGCACTATTCCTGAGTAAATAGGACCTTCCTTGTGCATGGCAGGAGGCTGCAAGCAAAGAGCCACTCTGCTACCAGAGCCATGGGATACAAGTGAAAACCAACCCCAGGGGAGGAGGAAAATGGGTTTTGGCTGTATTGACTCTGACCTGACTGACCACAGCACCCCACGGGAGCAGGCATTTGCAAGGGGAGGAAGACAGAGAGGCACAGCTTGCAGCCACTGGAAGAGACAGTCTTAAAACAACTGTGAAAACCACATCCTCAGGGTTTTTTTTAAGTAAGAACATACAATATAATCATCTCAGCTGAAACCAGTTTGTACTCTATTTGTGTAAAGACATTGCAAGGGTATTAAGTATGAAGTAAAGAGCATCTCTAGGGATCAGTAGCTGAAGCTGTTTTACTTCTTTATTCCCCTTTTTTTATTATGAATCTTGAAAGGAAAAGTGAACCAAGGCACTTGTTTCCTTTGAGAGTGATGCAGCAGTAACACATAAAGACTGAGACTTCTCTTAAACCTTATTGCCATGCCTTTAGTTGGAATTTACAAGAGCAAGATGATCTTGAGTTGTTCTACTGTCCATGATAATTGGAATGAATTAAGAACCTTAGAATGCAATGAAATTAAACCCCTACTGATATCACTGGAATTAAATTGCAGGACAGTTGTATCTGTGTACACAAATGATAGTTTAACTTTATAAATTCCAATTAAATTTCAGGTTTAAAATATTCCATCAATGTATGGTTGGTGGTGGATTTTGCAGTAAAGCATCTCAGATCTCATTGACCTGTTGATCTTCCCCATCCGAGCAGAAAGAATTCATTTGGTTTTTCCCCATTTCTCTTTTTTTCAGAAATATTGCTGACCCTGAGGGTGGTTTGGTTGCTCCTTTCTTCAGCTGACTGGGCTTATGGCCCCAAATCCTTACCAGTTTGAAGAGCTGCGTCTGTTTGTCGTGTCCCAGCTGAGCTGCCAGCACTGGCGGCAGCTGCCTGCTGCCAACAGGACTCAGCCCTGCCTTCCCAAGGGGAGCCAGGTGGTCGTTGCCGAAGAGCAGCCTCTTCTTTGACAGTCTGAAGCTAGCATACAGACACTTGCTCAGTCTGTTCACTGCATTCACCTTAGTGCAACTTAGATCTCTCCTGCAAAGTAAATGTTGACAGGCAATTTTCATAAACCATGTCAGATTGAATGTATTTAAATGTATGTATTTAAGGAAAAAACAACCATGCTCTTGTTCTGTTTCTGTTTAGTTCTAGACCTTGGGGTTTTTTTGCTTTGTTTTCCCTGGCTTACTGAGTCTGGTGCAAAGGATTCAGTTCTGTCTGAAAACTGGTGTTTTGGACTAAGGCCTGCATTTTGGGGCGGAGAGGAGGCATGGAAGAGGGCGTAGAAGCAACGTCTGGTACATATAGAGACCTCCAACAAGCGCGTTCCACTGACAGCAAGTCAGAGAAGATCAACTGATGCAGAAAACTATACAGACCAATTCTGAATGGGGTTAAAGTTGTAAAACAGATGAAAATTACCCTGTGAGAGGCCTGTTTATAAAAGGGCGTTTTGGTTGGGTTTTGTGGTAGTGTTTATAATGCAAATCATGAATCCAAACATACAAGTTGGTTACATTCTCATTTAATTAAATTCCTAACAATCATCATATCCTGATTTCTTTTTAACTTGGCTCTCCTGACCTCTGTCATCTTCCTCTTCTTTCTAATAGAATAAAAGAACAGGTTACTCCTGAACAGCAAAGTTCGATGGTAATGCATGTACTGATTATGGTAGTGGCAGAATTGGTGCATAATATCTAAGATACCTGCTTTAAAGCATGATAGTTTCTGGTTCCCATCCCCTTAGCTGGGAAGATAACAATTCTTGTAATACCTATAGCAGATATCACTACAGACTTCACCACTATTGTGTGTTTCTGATTATTTTAAAGCAGTGTGAATTACAAGGACGTTTTGTAAGGTACATAAAATCCAGTTTATATGTAAACAAGCAATAATTTAAGTTGAAAACTTAAGTGTTTTACTTGTATAATTTTTGTGAGATATACATGTTGTGAAGTTGATTCCAAATGAGGTACTTCAGTATTAAATTAGATATCTTCTTAGCTGTGTGTGTCTCCTGGAAAAGTGTTTTGTAAAGGATCACAATGCCTTGATTAGACCTAATTTGTAGGCTTGAGACTTCTTATTTTCTAAACCTTGTGATTCTGCTCATAATATCATTTAACTAACCTATATTATATGCAGCCACTGTAGGAACCAATTCTTGATTTTTGTACGTTTATATCCTTTCGTAACAAATCTTAGAAAAACTGTTACTAAGCAGGCCACTGTTAAGGCATGTTGGTTTTTTTCCTTGCCCGCTGTGGTTGGAATAATCTTTTCCTATACTGACATCAGTTTCTGAGGACTTGAAATATTAAGAAATTGATGGGTTTGACCTCTGTTTTCTTTCTGCTGACTCCTAATTGTTGTGGTTTAAGAATGATACTCCCCAATTTAGTGCTGAGACTCTCCAAACCACAAGCTGCTCCTACCCCTCCCAGGCGGGCTGGAGAGGAGAATCGGAGGCACAAAAGGTAAAGATCCCAGGTTGAGATAAGAACAACTTACTGGAAACAGCAAGGAGATAAGAAACTAACAGTGACAGCAACAATACTAATGACAGAGAGTGCAAGAAAGAGGCGAATGTTTCACCTTGACCCCCCCCATTCCCCCAACAATAGACAATACCTGACTGCAAATACCTGACTGCTCCCTCCACCACACTACGCTGACCCAGAAGAGAGCCCTTCTCCCCGGAAGAGACTTCCCGCCCCTGCAATGAGGTGAGGTGCTATAGAATAACCTCCAGGTCCTAGCCATGCCCTCTCCTGGCTACTGCAAAGATTAATCCTGCCCTGGCCAGAACCAGGACACTAATCCACAAACTTTCTAACCTGAACACAAATTTTTTGATGTAATGTAAAATGCAATGCATTTTATAATGTCTCATCAGCCTTGCCTTTTGGGAGTGAAAGGTTTGTTCTGTTGATATTTAGTTTGTTCTGGTATTCAGGTGGGAGTTCAAATAAAACAGCACCTATTTTATGTTAAGGTTGAGGAAAATATGATAAAGGTTGTTTCTGTGTTTGTCCCTAAGGAGAGCAGTGTCACTGTTCTGGAGAAACAACATTTTTTCAGCTGTCACTGTTCTTCTACCAAACTCAAACAGAATATTTAGTCAGCTGAACCATCCTCTGATCTGCTGATGGGAAACCAAAGTAGTCATCAGCCCTGAGCTCCACAGTCTCATTACTACAACATTGGTGTTAACCTTGCATTATATATCTGAAAAAAAACTATTTGTATAAGAAGTGTATAAAATTGAAGAAATTAACTTCATGCACCACAAAGTGTAAATGGGTTTTAAAATCATTTTGTTTCTGTTCCATTCTTTTTCGGTTCTTAACTGTAGCCTCTGCAGATAGATTATTCTTTTTCACAGTGGACAAAATAGTTTAAATTTGTCCCATTTCACAACGGACCTGCAAACGCTTATCTGTAGTGATTATGATTATGATACTTCATCATCCATTGCCACCATTTTGAAAGAAAGGAGATTGTACCTATCACTTTGGCTCCGTTTGGGTTCATTGTGACTTTTGTCGTCTTCTAAGTAATGAAAGAGAAAAGTGAGTGAAGGAATCTTCTGATCATATTGATCACTATAGAAACAAAAAAGCCAAATCAATTCCCTTCATTATCAGTATTTTTCATCCTGTATACAGTAAATTTGTTGGAGAAAGTACTTGGATTTTGTTTAACAGAACAATTAATCAGTGTTCTACTTACATTACTAAATGTGAATGGCGCATAATGTGAAAAATAAGCATATATACATGGTCATATGACCTGTTTTAAGTGTTCATGTAATGTGGTAAGTTTAAAAAGTGAAGTGAGCTGTTTTGCTACGAGGAATTAATTTGTACTCAATCCTTAAAATATTGTCCCACACCGGTATCCCTTTGGGCCTGTATTAATTAAAAGCAATGTTTTTGCAGTTTATACAATACATTTTTTAATCTTTGTTTAAAAGTGAAATTCATATGGGCTTAACAGATTAAATGGGTGGCACAGCTCCACTTGCAGAACCCAAAGATACACAATCAGTTTTGAAATGCAACTTAAGCCATTAATTGTTGGTGTGAATTTAAAAGTTTTCTAGTATTTGTATGGTAGTATGCTGCCTGAGAGCAAAAGCATTCTCTGCACAAAAGAAAATTTACTGTAGTGGCTTTGATTTTAATTAGAATTTTCTCCCTGGTGTTTCTTTGTAGACTAAAACAAAATCTTTTAAGTTTCTTACTACAGGTAAAAGCTATGTGCAAGAACCTCAAAATGCTAAAATCTAGCATAATGCCTTAGATCTGTTTTTAAGTCTTGTATATTCCTACATAGCTGTCTGATGTATTATATTTGTATAGTGAATTGTGTACAATTTTGGAATAAGTGCATCATCACTTAATCTTTATGTTGTTCAATAGAGATGATGGACACATTACTTCAAACATTTACTGTCATTTAATTTTTTTCCCTTTATGTCATTTGTGGGTTTTATTTGTACAGTTCATCATGAAGTTGCATCTGAGATGTGTGTATATGAAAAGATTATACAAGGGTAAAATTAAGCAATATATAAACTATGGTTCTTCAGGAGAAAGCTTACAGTGTTTCAGGTTGTGATTTATTTTCAAAATGGAGTTGACTCTGAACATCACTTTGTTCACCTGCATTGATGTTTGTATTTCTAGTGTTAGCAGTTTATGCAAAGGTAGATATATTCAGAGAAATTTTAAATACATTTATGCAAGTTAATATTGCTTTGCTGATGCTATTTGCTTATTTGATGTTAAATAATGCTATTGTAAATAAAGAATTCTGTTGTTATTGCATCATTTAATAAATTTTAATGCCTTCGGGTTTTACATGGCTTTAGAGATTTCAATGTGTTTCTGTTGTGTCTTCATTTGTTCATAGAAGGGTGTAAGATGCAGCACTAAAGCCCTGGAGGGAGTAGATGGATTTCTAGGTTTTAAAAAGGCAGCAGGCTTTGTTGAAGGCTTTTTTATATTCCATATAGTTTTTACTTGCAAATCCTTTCATCCTATAGTGCTATATTTACTGAAAATGTTTATCTCATGGCTTAATGTGAGAACAGTTCATTATAAATGCTTTTTTATATCAATCAGGATGAAACGGGCATCTTTCACGATGGTATTAACCGAGGCAGACCTCAAATGATGTGAAATAGGAGTGAATAGAATTATAGACTTCTTCTCCTTGCTATGCCAAATGGTGAATTTAAGACAGTTGAAAAGGTTTGATTGGTCAGTTAAAAAAAATAATAAAATTAACTACAGGAATTGGTTATCAGAATTATCTTATGCTATCACTGGGAAATGGATGAGACAGAAAAGGTATTTATATTAAAAATTTTAGAAGCTAAAGTTACTTTAAAGACCTAAATACTGGTAACCTTTCACCATTGCTGCCAAAACAAAGCTTATCCTGCAGTTCGCTTGGCTTCGGCAAAATTATGATGGTCCTTGGATATGAGGATATAATGCCACATTAGAGAAAGCAGAGGAGGATGTTTCTTCCCAGTGTGAGGTCAGAAGCAAGTAGAGAAAACATCCATGTAGTAAGAGGAAAAATGTTTCCATTTGGAACCTTTCCTTTAGACATGATTATAATTTATTAATATTAAAAGGAAGATATAATAGTTTTAGCTAAGACTCCTGGCATCAAAGTATGACGAGCTAATAATGACCTCTGATGTAAATTACTTTATGCAAGAGAAATGCTGCCTTTTACTTTTTGAGTCAGGCTCTTTTTGACAGACCAGTGCATGTGACATACGGACAAGTTCTAACCTGACATCATGACAAAAGGTGACACTGCCTTTTGAAGGTCCTTTTCACAGTAAACCATACATTGAGTCTTGCAGGCTAGACTTTTCACAGGGACAGAACAGGGATGCCCGGAGGTTTTGAATTATTCCCCAGCTTATTTGTCATTGCTTATGGTTCTCCTTGTGTTGTTCCCAGTATAAAAGGAGGGCTAAGTGTCACACTGTGCTTGGGCTCAGGTCATGAGAAGGGAATAGAGCGCCAGGGGTGTCTGCCCTGATTCTTGAACTATGGAGATAGAGATGCCAAGTACCTGAGGGCCTCTTGACCAAACTCACACCCTATCCCCTGAAACAATAATCACGGTGAAACCTTCATGATAAATTAGTTCTTGTACTGAAGAAAGTGGAATCCAGACCAGCCTTGAGAGGTTTTGTTGACCTTGTGCATGTAATGGGTATATATGACTTGTGTCATCTTACCTTTTTGAAATCCCTGCTGTGACTTCAGCTAAGGGTTGTCTGTAGGCTCCAGCAGTATGTGGGCACTGCTGAATCCCACCTTTTAATGCAGGTCAGTCCAGAGTCCCACTAAGAGTTCCTACTGTTTAACTAGACAAAAGAGAGAACGATGACAAACTGAAGTCCTTAGGAGAGGGAGGTCAGGAAAGGTCCAAGTTGGAATTACAGTGTGAATGAACCTATATGAATGGTGGTCCTTCAGAGCTGGACACTGATGTCTCCAACCACTTCAGGAGGGGCTCTTGGGATTTCTCTCAGCTGCAAAGGAAAGCACACCAGCAGTTAATGACTCAGGTGGTGTGATGGACCCCATTAATCCTTCCTTGATTAGGTTCCAGTCTGAGCCTCCTTTGTTACTGCTGCTAATGACTCCAACCTCAGCCAACATGGTGACCAGAAGAGACCCCTCGTGTATCTTGTCTTCTCTTCAGTCTCTCATTCCGGATACCTACTTTAGGGGTGAAAAAAACACACTTGAAGGATTTAAGCTTAAGGAGCACCTTGGAGTCCAGATGACCTTAGATAACCCAATTTCAGGGGGTTGTATTTTTCAGTTGGTATGAGAAGGTCACCAAAAGAAAACCAGAAGTTTGAAAGACTCTGGAAGATCAAGTACAGGATCTTAAAGAACAGTTAGAGAAACATTTGATGGTGGCTGAAACAGAACGTGGCTTCACTTCTTTCTGAAAGGGTGAAATCTGGCAGTTGTACATTGGAGTATGACCAGAATATCATGGAGGGACAAGTGTGTGCGTGCTTGTTTGGTGCATCCAGCTGCATCAGCCAGCAAATAAAGGATCTGTAAAGCAGGTGTGAGGGCTGGGGTGTGGGCAGGGGTGCTGGGCAGGCAGAAGGGCTGTACCCGTATCCAGGGCATCCATGAACCTGTGTGTGCTTTCACCTCTGAACATACACCTCTACCAGTTAGTGAAGAGGTGGGGATTCAGGTGTCTTTATGTCTTAATGTGGGTACCATGAGTGACTGCTGTTGAGGGCAGTGCCTTATCTTTGTCAGACTGTGGGATTGAACTAATCAGTGTCCTCTCTGTATCTGTGTGTCCCTGGCATCTTTGCTGAGCTTCACTTCTGGGTAGCAAAGACTGGGGAAGCTGATAGACCCCACAAGTCCCATTTCAGATGCTGAGGAGGCGAATCATAGAATCATAGAATATGCTGACTTGGAAGGTACCCATCAGGATCATCAGCTCCAACTCCTGGCCCTGCCCAAGAATCACACCATGTGCTTGAGAGCATTGTCTAAACATTTCTTGAACTCTGTCAGGCTTGGTGCTGTGATCACTTGCCTGGGGAGCCTTTTCCAGTGCTCAACCAACCCTTGAGCGAAAAAACTTTTCCTGATATCTAACCTAAACCTCCCCTGACTCAACTGGCTGGCGCTGCTGTGCCTGATGCCCCCCAGGTCATGGTTGGCCCTCCTGGCTGCCAGGGCACTGCTGACTCAGGTTCAACTTGCCATCTACCAGAACCCCCAGTCTCTTTCTGCAGCACTACTTTCCAGTTTCTCATTCCCTAGTCTATACACACAACCAGGGTTACCCCATCCCAGGTGCAGAGTCTCACACTTGCCCTTGTTAAACTTCATATGGTTGGTGATTGCCCAGTCCTTTAATGTGTCAAGGTCCCTCTGCAGGGCCTCCCTGCCTTTGAGGGAGTCAACAGCTCCTCCCAATTTAGTGTCATCAGCAAACTTGCATAGTATTCCTTCAAGTCCTGTGTTCAAGTCATTAATGAAGATGTTGAAGAGCACAGGACCAAGGATGGAGCCCTGCAGAACCCCAGTAGTGACTGGATGCCAGCCTGATGTTACCCCACTTACTGTAACTCTCTGTGCCTAACCTGTGAGCCAGTTGCTCACCCATCACGTAACACAGTTATTCAGCTGCATGCTGGTCCTTTTGTGCAGAAGGCTACTGTGAGAAACAGTATCAAAAGCTTTGCTGAAGTCCAAAAGGATTATAGCTACTGGCTTTGCTAGATTAAATAGGTGGGTTACCCTGTCCTGTAAGGAAATCAGTGAAGCTGCTCCAACTTCTGTGGTGTGCCCAGGAATTTCTCCCTAGGAGATGTTCCTGAAAAGATAGTGCAGGAGAGGTGGGAAAACTTCTATTGCTTGAAAAATGTCTCTCCCATCCAAGTTTCAGGCTATACTTCACTTTATCATTTCACACTACAACTACTCAAGATGCTGGAAGGATTCAGAGACATCTTGATTGAAGTAATTTACTCAGCTCCCTGCAAACTATGGGCAAAGTTTCTTTGAGAGATGAGAACAACAGATATTCCTGCCCTTGCTCATGTGCCCACTCAGTGGCCTGCCCCAGCAAAGGGAGAAAGATTGCATCTCTATGACAGGACTGGTTTGCTGCAAATATCAGATTGACTTTTCCAGTTTTATCTTGTGCATGTGTTTTTCAGTTAACTGTCTATTCTCTGTGTATTTGGAATGGGGTGAGAGCAATGGATTGCTTTAGTGAAGTCACAGAGCTAATGGTAACATCATTAAAATGCTGCTGCACCTAAAGATACAACTAGTACTGGAAAAGGCAAGTTGAAGCACTTTAATGTGTTTTCCCCTTTTCTTCATAGTCCGTCACCAAACTCAGTCGCCCTTCTGCTCCCTGTCCTCTCCTACAGCCATGGCAACAAACCATTTCTGCTCTGACTTGATCTAAATTGCAATTCAGGTTATTTCCATGACAGCATCTGGTGCCATTGCTGGCACTCCCACGTCCATACTGCAGCTGGTTGTCAGTGTAAGTGCTGGGGCACAGGGAGCCCACACATGGGAAGCTGGGCATCAGGGTCTGCTGTGGCCTTTGGAGGATCAAGGGGCTCCTTGGAGGTGTAACCTGTGTGTTTGGGAACGTGCAGGAGGCAGACCATTTTAAGCCTGGGGTAAGGGAGATGTGAAGTGGGCACAGGAGTGATGATGAAAAGCTTGTGTCCAAACTGAGAAGAGGATAGGAGGGCTTGAAATGCAATTTTTTGGATCAAGACATCTGGATCAATCCAAGGAGGCAACACTTAGGCCACTTAGGTAACTGAATGCTATGTAAACAGCCTGCACAGATGTCCCTTGGTGCTTGTCTTTAATATGCATTCCCACATCACTGCAGAGAAGGAATACACTCATAAAATCCTGCAGCAGGGAAGGAAGGCTGATAGACTTGTTACTTTGTAACAAGACATAAAATCGGAGAGGGGATCCACAGGGTTGGGGCTATCCACAGGGCTTACCAGACAACTGGGGGTACCTCTGAACGGCTGCACTTCTGCCTCCCCCACATCTGTCCCCATGGCTGGGACTTTTTTAATGCAATAAATGCCTTTAACCTCTTAAGGAATGTTAAAGCCTCCAAAGATTTATCTGCAGTATACTGACAAGAGTACCTCAAGGCCTTTTCCTCTCCTGGGCTCTGTGTCTTCAGGTTTCTAGAAAAAGGAAACATTTTATTTCTGGGAATGTCCACAATTAACTAATGATGAGAATTCAAAAATGTCATGTTGCATTTGTCTTCATTTTTCCTGAATCTCCAAGTGAGCATATGTCCTCCAAAAGTCCCTTTCCCTCTTCCTGTACTGTGATACCTGGACACAGTCTAGTCAAAAGATTCCAGATTATCTGGCAACACTTTAATTCTAAATGTAATTCAAACTTTTCTGTGCAATCAGAGCTCAAAGGTTTATTCCTGGAAATGAGATTGATGTTAGTACTACTTTTATGCTACTGATGCATCAATAAAGCCATGTTAAACTGTTTCCTAAAGAACAACATCAGTTCTGTTTTACAAATAATGGAGATTTGGAACAACACAGGAAAATTTAATTTAAAAAAAATTAAATAAAATACAACAAAAAAAATCAGGCTATTTAAGGTATGGGACTATCTCAAGCAAGTTTCAGAAAGCTGCATTCCTATCTTCTCCCTAAGACTTCTGTGCCTATTAGCTTCCCTGGCATATTCAGTACTTTTGTCTTGCAAACAGAGGTTAGGATGGAGAATGAGGTTGTAGGTAGGAGAATTAGCCCAATACATTTAATACAAAGTACATAAATGTTCCTACTCAACTCTGGGGACAAAGATGTGCTGGGCTGGCTATGGAAGGGGTCTTGGAAGCAGGGAGATCCTGGATGAGTTCTGGGCCTCTCTCAATAGAGTTGTGTGCTTGTGTTTGCTGTCTTAGTGTTTATGTCCTGAGTGAACAAAAATAAGGGGAGGTTGCATATCGAAGTTTTGGTAGGTAGGAATTACAGTGCCTGAGGGAGTGCGGACTGACCACCCTCACTCCCCTGCAGCAGCCAGTGATTCTTTCTCAAATTCTATTTCCAGAGGACTTCACTCAGACCAGATAAGAAATAAGCTTTGAAAGGATGGTTACACCTCCAGTCAAGTGCAGACAGTGGCTATGTCTGGAGCCATAGCTTCTCTGTCTGAGGCTGCTTTAAGTGCTTCCTAGAGCATCCCTTCTTTGGGATGAAGACCGTGTTTTACACAGGATCACATGGAACTATATTAATAAACTTTTGTAACACACCACCTATAACCACTGAAATGACATTTAAACCCCCAGCTGGGTCTGTGTGCACTTTGGCTCATGCTAATGTGCCCCAGGAAGCCCTATGCTGCTTTTCTCTGAGAGACCCTTGGGAGCAAGTCCCCACACTCTCTGCAGTAGTGCAGAGCACACCCTGTCCCTTCCCTCCACACCTGCATGTGCAGTGTCACCCAGGCTGGAATGAGCTATTCAAGAGGGAGCTTTGCAGTAACCCATCCTGTATGGCATTTTGTCTTGAGCTAAAGGTTTCTCCATCTCCCTGCACCAGCAGGGTGGACGTCCTGCAATGACACAGCGCACACCTGGACCCCTGGGATTCTGCAGCCCCTTTCAAGTACATTTTTCATGGCAATTGTGCCACATAGTCACCTGGAAGGAAGACAGGAGGCTAGGGCCAGATGTCTTTCCCTGGTTCCATTCTGGGCAGGTCCTAGCACAGACCTGGTCATAGAGCCATGAAAACCCGACCACGAGCCCAGTGTTCTGCTAAGCACCTAACAGGCAGACAAAAGCTAGAGTAAAAGCACCTCAGCAGTGCCTGTGAAAGCCACAGGGACTGAGAGTGTGATGATGCTGCTGCTTCGTGTTCTGGTCATCGGAGTTTCAGAGGTGTTTTTTGCCTTTCCATATCCAAACGCCACACCTGCAACCCCTGAGACACTGTGTGGGGGCCGTAGGTCCTGCCCTGCAGGACCCTCGCCTTCATCCGCTGGGAGCATCTGGGGAGAGGCTGAGCCCCCCGGGCTGCCACCTGACACCCCGCCGGGCTCGGAGAGGCGGAAAGCGGTAGGGAAGGTGGGTCCGGAAGGCTGGACTCCCCCTCCAACACCGTCCCTTCACCGCCCCCTCCTTCCCCGAAGTGGCGAGGGGCGGCCCGGCCTTTCCGTGAGTAGCTGCGGCTCCGCCCCGGGGTAGGGGCACCCGCCCCCAGGGTTGTGCGACCCCCAGGGCGGGCCGCCCCCGCCTGCCTCCCCCTCCCCGCCCCAGTTCTCGGGCCGATATAGCCGCAGGGGGCCGGCAGCCGTCCGCCCGCTCGCCCCGACGGCGCCGGCAGCGGAGGGCAGAGAGCGGCGGCTCGCGGGACCCCGCGCAGGCAGCACCCAGGTGTCTGCCCCTCCGCTTCCCGGCAGCTCCCTCCTTCGCTTCCCGGACGGCTCGTCCTGTCATGGCTCTGACCCTGGCCGGCGAGTCGGTCCCCGGAGACGGGGGAGACGCGCTAGCGATGAGCCCCAGCCTCGCCTCCTACTACCCCTCTTTCCTTCCTCACGCCCAGTACTTCGAGGCAGCCCCCGACTTCTTTCAGCCCCTGAAACCCCTGGGCGTGCTGGTCTCGTCCTCCCCGCCTCTGCCTCCCTTCACCTTCAGCAGGGTCCCCGCTTTCCTGAGCCAGCCGCCTCCCCTGCCCGCCGAGCCTTTCCCCAGCCTCTCCTTGCCCCTCTACACCAAGCTGCCAGCCCCCTTGCCTCCCAGCGAGGGCTCGGCCCACGGGACGGGGCCCCTGGGGTCGCCCTCGCTACCCTACCCGAGCCCCCCTCGCAGGGCTGGCCAGGGGCCGGCGGGGCAGAGCTACAGGTACAACTTCACCGAGGAGGAGCTCAACGCGGTGCTGTACGGGGCGCTCCGGAGCAGCCAGCCGACCGGGAACCTCCACGCCATCTCGGGGCTTCGGCTGTCCCCCGCCAGCTCGGGTAAGAGGGTCTTCGACGGTGGCGGGAGGGTCACAGGATGCCACTGGGCGGCCGGTCCCTCCTTGCCAGCCGGGTGTACAGGGGGGCTCGGGGACGGGCCCCAAAGGGGTGCAGGCTATCCCGCGGCACCCAGGCTTAAGGGGCACCGCCGGGGTCACGTTAGACTTCCTTTGCCCGTGGTGTTCTTGCGTTATGAGGCCACACCTTGAAAAAGCCGGGGAGTGATTCGGGCTTCGGCGTCTGTCGGGGGGGCAGGACCCGCTCCTGCAGGGCCGGTGCTGGGCTGAAGAAGGTATCCCTCTTCTGCAGGCGCTGCGGACTCCTCGGCCCCGCTGCTCGACCGGGACGCGCTGCAGCTACCCGAAGGTAGGGCCCGGACCGCCCGCGCCCCGCGCCGTTCCCGCCCGCGCCGCACTCAGCAGCCCCCTGTCCTCCGCAGGGCTTTCGGTGCTGCGGGTGGCCTGTGGGGACGTCTCTCAGCTCGGAGTCTTCTGCACGGACCCCATCCCCAAAGGAGTCCGCTTCGGCCCTTTCCAAGGCAAAGTGGTCAACACCAGCGAGATCAAGACTTACGACGACAACTCGCTGATGTGGGAGGTAGCGGAAGGCACAGCTGTGCTCACCCCGCATCCCCAGCGCGGGCCTGGGGCGAGGCTTTCGACCGCCCCTCTCCCCTAGCCTGCAAGAGGGGCTCTGACCAGTGTGGGTGGTGGGACTGGTGCGAGCGGGGCGTGTGCGGGAAGGGTCGGTCAAACCTGATCCTCTTCTCTCTCTGCCCTGCAGATCTTTGAATACGGTCACTTGAGTCACTTCATAGACGGGAAGGGCACCGCTGGCAACTGGATGTCCCTGGTGAACTGTGCCAGGTTTCCCGAGGAGCAGAATTTGACGGCTATTCAATGCCAGGGAGAAATCTTCTACGAGACCTGCAAGGAAATCTTCCCTAAGCAGGAGCTGCTGGTGTGGTACGGCGATTGCTACGTGCAGTTCCTAGGCATCCCCATCAGCCTGAAGGCCATGTCGGAAGGAAAGAACCCTCCGCAGCACCCCGAAGGTGAGCCTGCCAGCGGCCCCTCGAGGGACACTGCCCCTTATTCCCACGGACGTGTACCTGGCCGGGATTAGATTCGCACGAAGGGAGGTAAAAAAACACAGACATCACCTTTTTTTCCAGCTGTGTTTGATCTTAAAACTTCCCAGACCCTACGGTGAGTCGGTGTTGGGGTGAGCGGCCCTGCCGCGAGGGTGCCCGAGGTGGCTGTGGACCCGCAGCCGCGATACCCCGGCTCTTGCCTGCCCTCCCGGGGAGCCCCTTCCTGCAGCCTCCAGTATCCCGAAGCACCAGCTCCCCCTCGGTGCCGGGGAGCCCGAGGGCTGCTGGCAGCAACAGGCGCCCCTTTCTGCCCCGGCTGCTCGGTGTCAGTTCGCCCTTCCTCGGGGAGTTAACAGTGTTAATCTGGCGATTGTAAAACATCTGGTGGTCCTGGGGCGAGCTTGCCTCCGCCCCGCAGAGCCGTTGTTCAGGGGTCCCGTTTTGGGAAGGAGACGGGCCTTTCGGGGTCATTCCTTTTTTGGTCCTGTTTCATCTTACGATTGTACACCTGTCTTTGTGATATTTTTTCATGCAATTAACCCCTCAGTAAATGAGGCTGGCTGAAGTCGTTCCGATCCCACGGTGCCGGTATTTGCTCCAAAAGAAATTTCAAAGAAATGTACTTACTCCGGGACGGTGGGGTAGGATACTTCTGTTTGTAATTTACTGAAAAGTATGACGTTCTTAAAAGTAAAACCTATGGAGAAAACAGATTTGTGCCAATGCGGGAAGATCTGGAGTGGAGATGGGATGGGCAGGTGCAGCAGAAAGGGAGAGAATTGGCATGGAAATTTTTGTACTTGTTCTCTGGAAGTGTTTAATTCAGACTGATGCTAAACTGTTCATTTCATCTTAAGCCTTAAGTCAAAGATACTTTTATTGAAGACAGAAAAGGATGTGTAAACATCTGAATATTTTCTGGTGTTCTAAATTCAACTGTCGAGAACGGTTTGAAATACAAAAGAAAACCAAATAAACGCGTTATTGTGTTCGAGAGTTAATTGAAAACGACAGTAAAGGCGTGCAAAATTCCTTTCTTTTCGGGATGGGAGGTAAAATTTATGGACAATGCTTGATAAGAAATAGCTCACAAAGGTTCCCTGGGAGGAGATGCTTTTGTGGGGGACTCTGCATTGGTTTTTCACATGCACTCTCACTGTTTATGGAGATTCAAGGATGAAATACTGTCTTTAATGAAGTCAGTAGCTAAACTAAATAATTTTAGCAAGCTGTGGGCTCTAGTTTGTTCCCCTCCGTTAGAAGGGAGCCGCGTGAACGCTTAGAACACCCGACATGTATTTTGTTAATTATATTGCCACCATCCGTTTACTGGTATCGCTCTCCCGGAGTTAAAATTCCCCGTTGGGTCCCAGCTCTGACAAAGATGCAGATTTGAACGGTCCCTTTTGCCGTGGTGTAATGGAGAGGTGGCACTTTCCCTTCTGCTGTACAGAAGCCGGGGAGAGCTTCAAGTGTGAGCGCTGCGGCAAGGTTTTTGCCTACAAGTACTACCGGGACAAACACCTCAAGTATACTCGCTGCGTGGACCAAGGGGACCGCAAATTCCCTTGTCACCTTTGTGACCGATCCTTCGAAAAAAGAGACAGGCTGAGGATCCATATTCTCCACGTTCACGAAAAGCACAGACCTCACAAGGTGAGCCTGCTCCCGGATGTCTTCTCAGTCACTGGCTTTTCAGGGAGGGGGGAACTGATTAAGAAGTCTTTCTTTGTCCCAGGTAAGATGCTGATGATGTTCTATCTTCTACAGTTTCTCTGGGAGTTCCCTGATGAAACTGCTCTGTGCCGGGAGAGCTTGTCTTGCGAGCAAATTTTAGTTGACAACATTTAATGGATTTACATTTGAAAAATAAACCCCACAGTTTAGTGAGAGTTTAAAAAGAAACAAACTCTCTCCTGGGCTTTTTCATATGGGTGTTGCTCCTTTTCTTACACAGTGTGGTGCTAACTTGTGTTTGATGGTGCTTTGCTTGCCCAGGATCTACAATGATGATGTCTTATGTTTGGTTCCCACCTCCCACCCTCTCACTATGATCTGAAAACTGACCTGCATTTGTATCTGTTTCTGTTGGACCAAAAAAGAGTCAAGTTTTACATTCAGTGTAGAGCAGATTTTCAATTGGTGAAAGCAAATCTTTGAGATACTTTAGTCATCTCCACCAAATACTTTGCTCTAACATGGTTTTCTCTAGGAGCAATGGCAGCGAAAAATCAGACTTAAAAGATTGAGGAAGGGCAAACTCAAGTGCTTGAGATGGCACAGTTAAATAAGTCCTGAAAATTCTTCAAATGCCTATTTTGTAGGTCATACTACAATAATGTGATTTTTTTCTCAGGAAAGTATTCTATAACTAAAATGGCATTATTACAATGTCAGAATAGCTACATGGCATTAGTAACAAATGAAAAATATTCTATTAAACACGAGGTATTACATATATCCCTTTCTCCTTTTCTCTCCTTTCTCCTTTTCTCTCCTTTCTCCTTTTCTCTCCTTTCTCCTTTTCTCT
>JAWWEU010000081.1:119686214-119719842 GCA_035583155.1 Acropternis orthonyx | reverse complement strand
CCCCTTTTCTCTCCTTTCCCCTTTCCTCTCCTTTCCCCTTTCCTCTCCTTTCCCCTTTCCTCTCCTTTCCTTTTTTCCCCTTTTCCTTTCCCCTTTTCTTTCCTTTCCCCCTTCTAGTGCTATGACTGACTCCCCATTTCTGAAACAATGGTTATTGTAAGAGATCAACTTGAGATTATTTTTTGTTTATTTTTCGGGAACTTTATCTTTTAGGGAAAAAATAAAAAGTGATACTACAGAAATATTCAGATTTTCATTACTGAAAGTCGGTATTGTCTGTTTGTGTTCTGAAGAATAGCAATTCTTTATTGAAATAATTTTAACAACAGAAAAACTTTGACATTTTGCCTGATTTTCCTTTTTATGTATTTATAAAATCTGTTCTTAAAACCAAACTAAAATTCTGGCTATTTCAAATTGTTACTGCTTATAATTGTTACTGTGTTTGTATATACATGAATACATAAATGTATGTGTATATATAAATGTATGTAAGCAAGTACATGCACACATCATCCACATACCTAATTTTTCTATTTAATTATGCTGTTGTATGCTTTATTTTAACATTAGCCCTCTTTCCCCCACCCCCCACCCCAGTGCTCTGTGTGTGGGAAGAGCTTTTCTCAGTCCTCCAGCCTGAACAAACACATGAGGGTTCACTCTGGGGAGCGCCCCTACAAATGTGTCTACTGCAATAAGGTAAGGCAAAGCCTGTGCATCCATCCTCCATCTGCCCTCTGCTGTGCTTTGCTTCTTTTCTGTTTTCTTTCAAGAATATGCTTTGTATTTAAATTGGTAGGCAGATAAGTGTATATACATTCTGCATGAGACTGAAGAATCAGGGTCTGGTCTCCATCTGATGTGGAATTTGTGGTTCATCCCACCTCAGGGATCTGATGCAGAAATAAGGTCTGGGAGAGCTTGAGAGCATTTCAAATACCATCCAAGGCACACTCCTAGATCCAATATTCCACTTTTTCATCAGATAGGTAGTTTTTGATACTGGTGACACTGCTTCTAGAGTGCTGTAAAGAGATTTGGTGTATAAACTGAACCCTCATAAGGATTTGTGCATGCTTACCTTGAAATAACAGGACTGTTGGTATGCAGCTGGGCATGGAGGTTTCATTTGGAAAAGGGCACGAACAGAGCCATACAGCACTGATCAAAAATGTGTTTGGCTGTTACTGCCCATCACAGCAGGGATGACAGGTGAGCTCTCCCTGTGAGAGTGGTGACAGCTCTCCCAGCAGACAGGGTGGATGTACATGGTGCTGCTAGATGAATACTGGTAGGGTACTACAGAACACTCCAGGTATGTACTATGGTACACTCCAGGTGCTATGGAGTGTCCATGCAGTGCAGAAGCATCATGAGCATGCACTAAGCTGCTCCTGATTTTGTGGGGAGAAGTCTTGTTTGTGACCGGCTGGACTAACAGAGAGCTGAAGTGTCCTGAAGTGAAGAAGCTTAGAAACTGCTCCTTTTTGCTATTGTATTTTTTTGTCTCCCAGAGATCCTGAATACTTATAGGCAGAGTTCAGAATGAAATGTCATCCTTAGGCCTCTGATCAGAGAAGGAGGTGGCAGAGCTCTGTAGAGAGATCTCTAGGGACCCTTGACCAGCTCCCATCTAGTTTTCCTTGGACTGATGTGGATTGGATCAGAGTAAACTATTAGTCCAGAATGCAACTATCCTGGGGCATAGGCTGGAAAAGCAGGAGTGTTTTAAAGAATCCTCACCTGCTTCTCCTATGCAATCGTGATTCCCCTTTTCCTCTTCTCTCTCTAACACTGGCTTTGCTTTCCCAGCTTTTTGGCAACATTGTGAGATTAAAGGAACAGTGTTGGGTCAACATCACTATTCTGTCCCTCAAACACATTTTGGCCCCATTGATATGTAACTCCAGGGTCTTACATGTATTGTTATTTGCTATGAAAACTTACTAGAGAGGATTTATTGTGCATGGTTTGCAAATAGTGAAGGGCCTGAAAGTGTCTCTCTTGGGAAAAGGAAAAATGGGGAAAACATGGGCAACTTTGCAACATTCCTGATCAAGTTTTGGTAAGAGGATTTTATCCCCAAATGGAGGAGGAGTCATAGAGTAGGAAAGCACATGCTTTGCTACTCAAGTGTGTGTGTAGTGGTGGGGAAACAAGCTAGAAGATCTGACTGAAGGAAGAGTATGATGGAGTAGGGAAAATGAACCCACAAAAAAATTTATGGTAGACTGCATGGATGAATTTTAGCAGCTGAATCTCAAGCCAGTGAAAGGGTTTAACTTTGAAAATGAAAACCGAAAGGAAAGCCTGCATTATGTTTCCCAAACACTAAGGAGCTGCAAAGCTAATTAGAACAGTATTGACTTCTTACCTTTGACATGTAGAAGATATTTACTGGTGCCTCTGGTTAGAAATCTTTGAGCTTCATCTATCTCCATGGACTGAGCCACATCTATATAGCAATAGCTATTGGCTTCTGATTCCAGTTGCTGTGGGTTTTCAGGTTTTCTTCCAGTTATCTGAGCGTGTGAGCTATTTCAGGACTTAATATTCAGGGTTCAGTGCTTCTGGTGGGGTCTGGGTTAGCTGAAGACGGGGATTACATATGTGAAAACAAATTACTTCCAACTTGATCCCCTTTTCTATCTCTGCCCCTTCAGGCATTCACAGCATCCAGCATCCTGCGCACTCATATCCGCCAGCACTCGGGGGAGAAGCCCTTCAAGTGCAAGCACTGCGGCAAAGCCTTTGCCTCACACGCAGCCCACGACAGCCACGTGCGGCGCACGCACAGCAAGGAGAAGGGCTGCACGTGCTTGGTGTGCGGTCAGCACTTCCCTGAGCAGGAGGATTGCAACTTCCACATGAAGATTCATGCTGCTCATTAGTCAGGAACCCTGTAGATGTGTCCTCGACCAGCTCATGTGCGTATCGGTCTGTTTCTGCATGGGTGTGTGCACCCCACAGGAGGTGATGTTCACCTGTGCAGTGACTCTTGCAGTAGGTCCAGTCTCTGTAGCCAAGGTGTATGACTGAGCACAAGGAACAGGAGTTTCTTGGGTACACTCCGAGGCCATACTGGGGTGAAGTGGAACATTCAATACTCACTCTCTTCTCTTCTCCCCTCCAATATCCTAATCTCCATAGGCTGGAATTTTACCTGCCAAAAACCTTTTGTGTACAAAGATGACTGTGAGGAAAGTTTCCATGTCTCTGATGCACAATGGCTATGGACTTCCTGGTGCAGTCTGTATCAAAGCTTGTGTGAGGGATGTTTGTGTCAAGTGCATTTGTCAAAACTGATTTAACCTGTTTTGTTTGGACATATGACTGCAGGTATGAGGTCTACTTTCCCTTAGCCTGTAAGTCTTCTAATGATGTGCTATCTAAATATGTGCTGCCTCAGAGATACTGACTGCTGGACTGACACAGAGATATTTTAATTCCTTTGTTCAGCTGCTGGGACACCGGGAGCTCCAGGATTGTGAGACCAGCTCTTCCAGAGGATGCTGGATGCTGGTTAGCCCAGAGGGAGAGAAGCAGGGTGTGTGACATAGATGCAGGCCTGACATGCCAGGTAGCAGAGATAGTGGAGGTTGGCTCTGCCTTCTCAGGGTTTAGAGGACCAAACATGAAGAAGCACCAGTGAGCTCTCAGGTGGATCATAAGCAGTCAAGTGGCCTCACAGAGGCATTTAACTGTGAGCTCAGCACAGGCCAGGAACAGGCACAATCCCACCAGTGGGCTCTTCTTTCTGAATTTCACTGGTCCTGTCTGGTCTTGGACAAGTGGGTCTTTGTGGTGAGTCCTGATAAGAACGGTATGCTCCTCTGCTTCCTTCTGGCTCTACACTGGATGATTGCTGTAGTGGCACTCCCTTTCTGCCCAAAATTTCAGATTTAAAGTATAGAATGGGAGATGCCAGGACTCCTCAGGGCCTGAAACTTTGCACGTGAAGTTCCTTCCCCAGACTGCAGGAAAGCCTTTGCTTTTGTGGGAGGACTAGAAGGTGACATCCTCCATTTCTCACTGACTGTACAAGCAAGTCAGGAATTATTTGTTCAGGTGTAAGTATTTTCAAAATTGTTAAGAATTCTTAACAAAATGGCATTCCATGTCAATATCATAACTCAACTTAGGAGGCTTATCGAAAAGTCTGTGCTGAAGGACCACTGAGTATAGGGAGTGCTGTAATTAGCATAGAAGTTTTTATTATCACCTAGTGGCTAGCACAAGTGGCAGGAGGCTGTGCATATGAGAGGGGGCTCCCTGTTGCCTGTGAGACTGTGTGTTGAATCCAGGAGGGATGATGGAAGCCCTTGCTGAAGCTGGTTGATGAACGCAGGTAGTTTGATGTTACTGGATGATATTATTTTCTAAGTGTTCTAGACCAGCTCATATTAATAAGGATTTTGCACAGAAAGTGTAAGAAAGAAAAGCTTTATTTTGTGCCAACTTTAACAGTCTCTCTACAGAATAAAACTAGAGAAGAATGTTACCTGTACATTTAATTATATCATGCAGATATGGTATCCATAAATATATTGATTTGCACTAATTTTTGTAAGTTTTACTCTGCTTAATATGCTCTGTCCTCATTGTTTTCATGGTAAAAATATTTTTTAAATATTTATTGAACCACTTACTTAAAAGTAAAATATTAAGGCCCAGCACTAGTCAGTATCTGAAATAAGCGAGACCAATTGTACTGTACATATATATACATGTAGATTTTAAGGTAGAATGAAAATCACTTTCTGATTTTTTTTCTTAATTTTTAATATCAAATATTACTATAACATGGCAGGGTGAATTTTGTACATATTGAGGGCTGAACTCCTGACCTCTAAGTAGGTAACATTCACTCCTGAGCAGAATATTATCACAGTATTTATGTCCACAAACCATGCTGAAGAACAGGTAGGAGAACTGAATCTTCCTTACACCTGCCTGACATCAGGAGTTCTTTTTCCCCAAGCATGCAGAATCCTGGCCAACAGAAGGCTTTGTGTGTGAAGGCTTTACTGGTTTAGTACTTCAAATAACTCAGGATTTGGTGAAATCAGCTAACTACTAATGACATAAATGTTATGGCTAGGAATGGCTTTGAAGTACTATGAAATGCATAGTTAGCTTCCCATGGAGGTAACTTCCATGTTTCTTCTGAATGAAGGTTGTTTACTTAAATGGTGCATCTGTAGTGCTCTTGTGTGCATTTTTGTCTCCAAGAACCCTCATATATCTTGGATTAAAATATCTGCACCTTTCCACAGTATTTGATGTGTTGCCTGTAAAAGAGTAGGGGAAGGGTTTTACTTGTACTTATGACTGTAACTGGTTGTCTTGCACATTAAGCCTGTAAATGTAAATTTTTATGCTAATTATTAATATTACTACAATTACATTGGTGCAAAGAATGAAAATAAATTATTGGGTGTTATAATGTACACTAATGGGCCATGGCTTGTTTTCTGCCAAGTGCACTGGAGTCCTGTATTTGAGGTACTAGCAAATGGACAAAGGGTGTTTTCTGCATCACTTGTAAGTCGTTGCAGAGTCAAACTGTCTGTTGCTGGGATTTCTAGTCCTTGTCCTGCTGGGTAGCAGCTGACTGCTGCATTGGGAGTCAAAGGCACCAAGTGTCTTGATGGATTGGGCCTCTATCTAGTGCCCCAATAGTTCATGAAAGCTGAGACCATTCAGTTCTAGATTGAGTTCACTTCCACTTGCAAGCAAGACGATGGATCCAGATTGAACACTAAAAAAGGCATTTAACTACCCAAAGCATCATCCTCTCTCTTTTGAATAGTGAGTCCCAGCTGTACTGGGGCTGGGGACAGTGAGGATGGCACTTGGCTCTGCACGCTTCACAGCAGGGTGGGGAGAAATAAAGCAGCCGGGAGCTGGAGGCAGGGCAAGCTGAGCCGCCTCCCAGCCCACGGCAGATTTTAGTTTCCTGCAAGGCAAATGCAGTGATTGTCAATGTAAACATATTGCTACCATTGCCAAACAGGCTTTAGGAGTGATTAGGAAATGCTCCTGCAGTGTATATGTACCCAATGTGTACCCATTGCTGAGATTTTCCTCCCTGAGGATTTGCATATTTACTAGTTGCACCTTTTGTAGACGAGCTGTCAGCAGCCAAGTGAATGTGCCATTCCAGCCAGTTCAGCCATCAGTGGGATTTAGGATATTTATACACACAGATAAGAAGGGGCAAGGAGGGAACATGAGTGCACACCGCAGTTTTTTGCCTGGCAGGTTCCCAGGATGGCTGCAGAAACACAGAAGGCCACAGGCATGAGGGAGTCTGCACTGCAAGTTCAAAAGGGAGAGTGTTTGTGACCAACTGTAAAGGCTCATTCCTTTTGCTGGGCAGCCCCGGCTGCCACGTCCCTCCTGAGCAGACACCATGGCACTCCATGCTCCTGCCAGCCATTTCTGAGCTGAGGCAGCAGAAAGCAGGACTTCCCCGCAGTTCTCAGGTGACTGGGTTGTGGATTTGCATACTGTACTAGATCAACCTCTTTTATTTCTTGGCATGTTCAAATATAGGATAGAAGTGTTATTTTCCTTGCCAGTGACTATAATAATACACTATGGGCAATAGGTACCCATGTTTCTCACTCAGTTTGGCTTAAACTATCCATAGTGTGACATCCCTGTCTGGTGTCACATTCTCAGTGCATTCACTAAAGCAAAGGACAGGATGTGTGCACCCTGGCTCTTGTTTCACTTAACAAGGATTAAAAATGGCCCTGCCAAGGGGAGCAGCAAGTCAAGTCATTGGGACTAATCAGTCCTGTAAGACACTAGCTGATTTTCAGTACTTTGCAATAACTCTGTCAGGGTTTTTTAAATGTTAATAGAAAGTGATCTAAATAGAAAACAGAGTATGAAGGCAATCAGCTGTTTTCTTGGGGCAGTGGGGTGCAGAGAGAGAGAGACAGAGACTGTGTGAGGCTAACTCCTTAGAAGCCCTCCTGGGTGAATGACAATGGGGAGACAAAAACAAAAAGGTGGTCCCAGGACTCAGGCTGGTGATTGTGAGGGAACAAAAGGCCTGGACATCGACATCTGCTCTCTCCAGCATCCCTTACATATCCCTGCTCTTCAAACACCTGGTCCCCTTCCCCCTGCCACTGCAGTCTCTGTCCCGCTCCTCACCCTGGGGGACTCCTGAAAAGAGGGAGGTGGTTAACCACTAAGGAAAGGTGAAAAGCAGCGAGGAGCTTAGTGAATTTAAGATAATGCCACAAACAAGTATTGGTCAGTGACAAATGGTCGATTAAATGAGAGATCGTTCAGCAGGGGAGCCCTGAGTGGCTGTCCCCTTCTTAAGAAAGCCATTGCTTGGGCCCCCAGTGTCCTACACGCCTCCACAGCAAGTGCTGGTGTTTGTTTCAGGGGAGCCCTGAGTGGCTGTCCCCTTCTTAAGAAAGCCATTGCTTGGGTCCCCAGTCTCCTACACGCCTCCACAGCAAGTGCTGGTGTTTGTTTCACTCCAACAGACAGTTGCTGTCACCCATTTCCCTTCGCTCTTTACACATGCCTCCTTGCACCTTCTCCCTTATGTCTCTCCTTAATGTACATAGTGCAGGGCCTTGGGAACATGAGGGGTGTGAGACTGTCTTTGCAGTATCCTTGCACTCTTCTTTCCTTCTTTTTTACCTCATGTAAAACACCTCCAGATCTTCAGCAATGATCTGTGTTTCTATGGTGTTTGACTCCAGCTTTAAAGAGGCTTGTTCTCCGGGAATGCCTTTTCTGAAAAACCAAACCCTGGAAGGTGCCTGGAGTTGGGTGTTGACCACTGGGGTATGGAGCAGCACCAAAGAAAAATGTTACAGCACCTCAGCCTGACCTACAGCAGGACCCAAGCAACTCCATCTTCATCCCCAGCCAGTCACTCTGCAGCAGCTCTTGCTGTAGGAACTGTCCTGAAATCCCAGCTTTTCTGCACTGCAGTAGTGGCAAATCAGACTTAAACTCACAGGACTAATCTCTGTCACAGGACTAACCTCTGGCTAGCCCAGCAATTTAGTATAGAGAGCACTGTTGCATGGCTTAGTGTGAGAATGCCACAGAGTCCTTCAAGCTCCGGTATTACCAGTCTGTAAAGCAGCAGTGAGGAAATGCAGTCTCTCCTTCTTTGACTGTGGGGACTTGAGCAAAGCCGGTAGGACATACCTTGGTCACTAAGAGAAATGCAGGAGCAGAGAAAACATCCACTGGGCATGAAGGGTGGGGAAAGGGACGATTTCTTGGATTATACTGGCCAAGAAGTGCAACTCACAGATAATCCCTGAAGTGACATCAAGATGTGAGGGCCCTTCTCCCTAGAGAGAAGGGGTAGAGTCCATCCTCTAGCTTAATCTAAGTGGAGTCAGTGGCATTCCCTCCGGAGCTGCAGAGCTTCCCGTTGTTTGGAGGACGCTGGTCGGGTGCAGTGATGGGGCGGGCATTGTGGAAAGTCTCTCCCCGGAGAAGTCTCACTTTCCTACAAGTGACCCCACGGCAGTGGCAGCCCCACAGCAACGGGTGCTGACGGCCAGCTGAGGGATTACCTGTATTGATTCTTTAATAGCTGTCAAGGTGGAGGGAAAGACTACTCTGCCCAAGCTCGGAGCTCTTAGCTGAGTGGGAGCATAAACACCCCATTAAAGGTTTCATTCAATAGCAATCTTTACTAAAGTAGATGGACAACAGTAGCCCCCCTGCCCCCAATCCCTAATGCAAGAGCCATTATAGAGCAGGAAGGCAGCACACAGAAATGTATATTTCTGTAGTATCAGTTTCACCAATAGACTCGAACGATTCTTTTAATGAAAAGTGGATTTGGTTTTCGATTTTTTTTTCCCCAGGGATATGAAAACCTCAATGAAACAACCAGAGGGGACTCTGCTCTCTTCTTGAACCTCCCCCCAGAACGTGAGGTATAGTCGTTTTGCACCGATGTACCCATCAGTAAGCAGAGAGTGGGAACATGGGCTGACAGCATCCGGCTCTTGCCTGTTATTGAGGATGGGCAAGACAGGAGCAGCAAGTGCTAGAGATGGCAGCACTGAAGGATGCTGGAAGAACAGGGGCCTTACCCCTCCATAAGCCAGGTGCAGTGCTCGAAGAGAGACAGCCCTGCCCTGGAGGGTAGGACCTTCCTTTTCTAGTGTGTCTAGAGCTGCCTTCTTGAAGGCTTCATTCTTCATGCTGGCAGTGAAAGAAGGCTTCACATCGTGGCTCTGAAACCAGCAGGGCTGAGACAGTCCCCCACTGGGTGTCTTTGCTCCACACAGTGTAAGGAGGCTGATCCAGAGGTTTAACAGTCAAAATGAGTTTTTCTCTCTCTCAACTTTGATGGACCTCGGGTCAAGGATGGTATGAAACCTTTTATGGATATTACTGTATTTATCACTCTACTTCATCACAATAGGCTTCAATTTAACCCAGGCTTCTTCTTCTTCTAAGATTTTTTACTCTTAGTTTCAAAGCTAGAGGGATCACACACACAGTTAATCTAGTACACATGAAACAAAATTCAGCATGAAAAAATATGTCATTAAAAGAGAAAGTTCCTGGAAAAGAGACATTTGGTTATTTGCTCACATATCTGGGTTGGTGTTTCATTTGTCCCCTGAGACCCCTTCCTAAGGGTGTCCTCAGGCTTATATTTTGGATGTTTGCCTTTCAGGAAGTTTGCATTTTTTGAGTTTCTTTCCATCAAAGAGAGAGTTCAGGTGCCAGATCTGCAGGCAGGGAGGCAGCCTCAGAGAAAACCACTCCGATATAAGCTCCTCTTTGGGAAGGTGCCTGGATTTAGGGCTTTTAAGCTCCTTTTCTATTTCTATGCTGATGTGACACCGTTATCATGTTGTTAACATAGTTGGTTTGTATATGTTGGGGATTTTTAACTGTAAATAATTCAATTTAAAAGATCTGTTGATTTTTGTTAGAGTCACTGGTCAGATCTATCCAGATGGGCTGTCTAACCCAGTTTAGTTGCTGATGGTTTTGTAACTATAAGATATGAGCATTGTTCTTTTATGGCTTTGATTGATTTTGTCTCCTGGGAGCTGTTTTGGCCAGGATGTGGTTATAACCAAAAAGGTTTTATGGAGGGCTAAGGGAGGACAGTTGTTCTTCTGAGTAAGAGAAAATAACTTAGTTTTGAGGACATTCAGAAGAGAAAGAAAACTAAAGTGACTGGTAGCATTTAAAACCTCTCACAAAATCCATGCTACTTTTTCGTCTGTCACACTTTTCTTTAACTCTATCTGTCTGGTAGATGTATCAATTATTTGTCTAACAGTGATAAGGAAATAAAAACTATTACAAAATCTTTTAAATTTTATCTTTACTTTTTCTTCAATCTAAGTTTTTGGGACTCATCCTCCCATCAGTAGAATGTCATTAGGTTAGAACAAATGGCCATTCTGTATAATGTATAATGACAGTCAAGGATGATGAATATCGTGTTTATACAGTTCCATGCTTTTAATTGTTGTCATAGGAAACCCCCTACTTATTTCTATAATACCTATGATACAAAATATTAAACTTGATGATGACAATAGAGTTATACTAGGTGAGTTAAAATCAAAATGAAGTATTCTCGATTATGAGGTTCTGTTTTATATAACCGTATGATGTACTGATGACTCCCTCCTCTACACTGTGTAGGTATTTTACAGGTGTATTCACCATTCTTAACAGGATGTTACAGACTTTTTGATTTTGTGTGTACATATACATACATATATATGTTCATTTGTGTACATGTAGGTATGCTCATGAATGTGTACATAGTCTATTAAAAATGTCTTTTTGAAAAGTCAATCAATCCTAAACATTCCAGTAACTTGAATACAGAAATAATAACTACCCATTACTACTTTGGATGTCATTCATGTTGCAAAAGATAATGAATTTTCTAGAGCTACTTTTCAAGAAATGCCATGACATTCACACTGGTACTCAACACCATCAGTTTATTTCCCAGCCCTGAACTGAGGGTGAGCAGAAGACTTTACAGCAGTGGCAGATGGCAGTTACTCTTGAGCTACTGCTGCTGACAGCTGTGGTTCCCTTGGGCCCCAGTGGGACAATGGTTCATACCCGTTCCAGTCTTCATGTCTCCTTGATATTTGGCATCCCTCGCATATTTATTTTTTACATTCCCTGGACCCTTCTGTAGTAAGAAAGAGCTGGTGGTGCCCAGCTGAAGGGGGAAGTACTTTGAAGAAGCTTTGATGGTAATACACTGTAGCACCTGCTTTTGTGGAAGCTGCTCTACTATGTTACTATATTGGTATTGATCTGTGCCCTGTAGGTCCGTATTTGTCGAGGTTTCAAAGACGTGTTGTCAAAGATTTCTACATGAGAGAGTAGTTAAAGGTCAACCTCATAAATAGTTATAATACCCAAGGCCAAAGGGGAGTTTTTACAGTCGTTAGAAGCTGATCTGAAGTTTAACCTGCCGCAGTTTAATCGGAGAGGCTTTAGCTGCAGCATGGTTGAGTTCTGTGGTGGCCGGGTGGCCCCATGAGAGCCCGGGCACTGCGGTGGGCTCGGCATGGCCACGGATGAGACCAAGTCAACAACTCTGCCTCTTCTCAACCCTTCTGCATGCACAGTTCAACATCTTGCCGAGCTCTTCTTGATCCTTTCCTCAGCCAGCGCCTCACGGCATTCAGCTGCATTTTATGTTTCTGTATACACAGCAATCCCCGGGGGGCTGTAAGAAAGTGCTTTTAACCCGCTATTGTAAGTATTCCGAGGGGAGGGAGGCAGTCAGCGGCCCGGCCCACTTCCCCACCTGCCAGCACACAGAGTTAAAACTTACTTTCCATCAACGCCAGGCTCTTCACTGCTCTCTTTTCGTCATCACTCTCATCGTATGGAGGAAAAGAAACTTAAACAATTACACGATTTAGTGGGTGAATGTATTTCAGGAGAAGAAGGACAAATATTTTACAAATTCAACCAATCTTTGCCTTAATAAACATGACATTTAAAGGTGTCAATGCTCACGGCAGTCAGCTCGGTTAACTACCTTCAGAGTGGTGAAGAGGTCTTTTAGTACTATTCATCACCTTAAAGACTGTGCTCTTCACACTCCTTTTCATTGTTTTTCATAAATCTCCAACAAATTTAGGGATTGCCCTTTCCCCTCCCCCCCCCTCCCCTCCAAACAGCTATAGGACTATTGCAAGCTTTCACCTGTTTCCATTCACTTAGATAGCAATGAATCAAGAAGTTAATTGGATTTTTATACTCAAATCTTTAAAGATTCTATAACAATCAAATATTTAATTTCCCAAAGGGAATAGTTAGGGAGGGGCGCGGGGGTTGAGGAGTGTAGTCTATTTGTTACTTCATTTTGTATTTTATGCAGTTGCTGTTAAATACTGAATTAACTTAGAAATGCAAATGGGAACCTGTCAGATACTATCTTTTGTGATCAACCATCTAAAACAGACAAAATATTTCTGAATCAGCCTGAGGATTTAGAACCTTAGTGGAACTTGACTTGGTGAGGTGAGGGATGAAAACTCATGAGTTTTCTAATACTTTTTTTTCATATAGGTTAAATAAACAGGCTTTGCTGACCTCTGTTTTCAAATCTCTAATGTGCATTTGTAATGGAAGCTTACCCGCCAGTTAAAGGATCTTTCTAATATTTAAGCGTCATATTCTTTGGAAGCGTTGCTTGGAGAGGGAGTGACACTCTTTTGCAATCGATTAATAAGATTAATAGGAAAATGGTGACTTCCTGAACTGCAGCTTGAGAGCAGGAAGGCAGATACCACAACCATAGCCGAGACACACTGGCAGTGGTGCCTTTTGGGCACATGATTTTCACATAGGAAACAGAGGCTTGATGCTCAGCTTCCCCCGGGGCCTGCAGATCATGTGTCTGTGAGGCAAATTATTGTGTGAGACAATTAAAAACAAAACAAAACAAAACAAAAAAAAAACTCTGGTAGGACACTTGTCCGGCTGATTGATGGGAAAGGATGGTAAAATCAGATTTACCAATGAACGTCACTTCAGAATTAACAAGGCTGATAGGAATGTAGCCAGCAGGAACGTTAATTTCTCTCTGAACAAGTTGCCTCCCCTCCTCCTGGAGACTCATCACCAGCACTAATAGGGTCTCGGTCTTTTCCTGATAGATGCCTGAATGTCAGGCAGCAGATTTTAGGATAATAATGACAATGACTCTGATAATGGCCGGCTCTGTAGCCTAAAGCCGGCAATCGGGAGCGTGAAAGCATCTTGGCCCAGGCAGGCACAGCACTTTCTTCCCTTCCTGCTGTGAGATTATCTCCACCCTCAGGAGTTTAACCTGTTCTGAGAACAACCTTCTTTGACTTGCTCTGTTCTGACACTGGAATTGTCATGTAAGGGTGTTTTAAAACGTCCCTATTGATTTCACTACAATGGCTCCTTTGCAGCACAATGATCCTAGTCCTGGAATTTCTGAGCTGGTCTTGGCGGCACTTCTGGCTCCCAACTGTGTAGGGCAGACCCTGGTCCAGGCTGGTCTCTTCCAAGCCTCTTTCTTGGTCACTTTTGATGGCCACCTTCTCCAAGGCGCTGTTACCGCAACCAGGACAAGGTAGAAGCCTGCAAGAGAGGGAGGTGTTGGAGTTGTTTTGGTGACTTTCTGTTTTTCAGTTATTTCTTTGTTGAAAGAGGGTTTTCTCAAGGTACTAAAAGTGGGACCAGGGCTTTATGGTCACTGCCAGAAACTTGTGAGCTAGAGTAGGTGTATTTTAAAGTCTCAGTGGCATGCCAGCTCACACTTTTTGTCCTCAGATCTTCAGAGGCTTGTGTAAAGATAGAGGAGGTTAGCAAATCTTATTTTCCAAATTGGAGTGGGGAGGAGGGGAAGAGAGCCGCAGATCAGTTAAAGTATTTTCCTTACACTACAGACACATGCAGAAACTAGAGCCCAAATCCAGGTTAATGGACCTCGAAAACAAATTACTATACAGAAGAGAGATACAAACATGTATTTCCCACATCCATCTTGGCCTCCTTCTCCCAGTATGACTTATTCTCCCAGGGAAAGTCTCAGTGCATGGCCTCGGAGGGAGCTGCAGCTCCACAGCCTGCAGGGTTCCAGCCTTTGCTTTACGTGCTCTACACGTTGCTCCTTGCAGTGTATCGGAGGGTGTGGGGGGAAAGAGCAGTAAAGGAATATCACCAGTGCAAATGAGTTATTCTAAATCGCAGTGTCCCAAGCAGCAGATTAACACATTTGTAAGCACTGTTTACTATTTTTTCATTGGCTCAGTCCAATAAAAGTTTCCCTCTTGAACATTTTGGTATCTTAGTTTCTGCCTGCCAGGTCCTTGTCTTTGTCCTGCTGCCACTCTTCCTAATCCCATTTGTTCCATTCCTTTTGGCTTTCCAAGGGCAGAGCTTGCATTCACATGCCTGAGGATGCCATTTGCTGGAACACTGTATATGTGCCTCTGTAACCATGCTCAGGAACCCATCTAATAATTTGCTTGGCTATTATCTCTCCCTCTGCTGGAATTGGTCAGTATAGGGCATCTTATCCCCGTTGCAGCTGGGGCTCTAGTAGCTGTTCAGAATATCCCAGGCGGGATGCTTACAATTATATTTCTCCCTCTCTTTAATGAAGTTATTTATTATAGGCTTTTAGGTATACTTGGAATTTCCTTCTACATTGCTGAATTTCATTTTGTGCAAACTTTCTCTTTGGAAATGAAGCCCTGTTGTTATTTTAAATAGTAAATAAATTGACACAACTTTGTAAATACTTAAACTATCAAGATTATAATTAGCACATATACAGGAAACGATCCAAGAAAGAATGCGATTTTTAGAAGAAGGACAGATGTATAAATTGCTTGATTGAAACCCTACTGTCTGCTGTGTCAATTATGATACTTAGAATTTGATCCTTTATTAGCCACCTCTTAAAAAGCAAAACCACCAACACCAACCTCTATTATTTACGTATTGTCTGTCACACCTCTTTTTTCCCCCAATAACACTCAGCAGCTATTCCCTTTGTATGCTCTCACTCTCAAGGGCCTGATGGAAAGGCAGATATGTGAACAACACCCACTGCAAAACTACTTACTTGAGTTACAAGTGTTTTCTTCACCTCAGCTACTGAAAGGAGGATGGCCTGGGGTACAGGGGCTGAGGCGTTTCTCTCAGTGCTAATGCAGAATTTATCTCTGCATGTAGCACAAACAGTAGTTGTTATTAGTTGCTCTTCACCAATCTTTTTGCTAATTTTCTTGTGTGTAAATGTACCTCTGTGTGTGTGTGTGTATTTAGAAAGGGAGCTGAGGTACAGACAGTAAAAATGTATAAGCAACAATGAGAACTTTATGTATTTTCAGATTTGTGGTTCATTAGAGCTGCACAAAATACACAACATTTTGTGTTACCTCATTTAAAAGCCTAAATTTGCAACAACAGAATAACAAATTACATTCCTGAAGTCTGAAGTGAAACCTAAAAGGAAATGAATCATTACACTTTCCTTCCTGTTTTACAGTGCACAGGATTTACTTTTGTTAGAAAGTTCCATTGATAGATTTTAATAAATAGTTTGATAAGCATTAAAGATAATGTCAACACATTAATTTTCTGCAATTTTATGCTTCTAATAAAGTATAAAGTCCAACAAGCTGTGATGACAATGCCTTTTAAGCTGTTGTAGCCAGAGTTCAGACTGCCATTCTGACTTTTGTTAATCTTCATCTGTTTAACTGAACATTTCAAGATTTTCTTCCTATCAGCAAGTCAAGAAATCTGTCTCTCTATATCCAACATTGGTTAGAACAATGAAGGTTTCTTTTCTAGAAAAACACAACTTTTAGCAGTAAATCCTAGAACAGATCCTCCATGACTGAACTTCACAAGGTCTGTGAAATTTGCCACTGTGGTTTCATGGATCAGCACAAAACTGGGAGACCATCCTCTCCACATCTGACAAGTTTTATTCTGTTTCTTTTGAAAAGTAGAGTGCTCCAGGTACAGCAGCACTTGAGCAGTTTTGTTTCCTCTGGTCATGGCACCTTTTATCTAAAGAACAGGTTGAATACTTCTAGGCTCCAGAGGATAGACTGGTTTCTTCCTGATATAGGAAATCACAACAACAATAACAAAAAAGGCAGCTTTTCAAAGAATTCCTGTGGGAGACCCCAGGAGGAGTGAACTGGAGCTTTTTGTGGTCTTTTTAAAATTCACTTCATGGTTTAGAGGTTAAGCGTTTTGTTTTGCATTGGTAGTGGCTTTCCTAGACCACAGATGTCCTTGGCCACTCCTCATCAATAAACTGTTACAAAGACCATGCTGTACTTTACCACAATGTCTGTAAGCTGGAAAAAAAATAAAAAAAGGGAAGGGAAAAGGAGAGAGAAAGGGAAAGGGGAAGGGAAGGGACCCAAAGAGATGGAAAAAGTATTTAGTCTTCCTCATATTAAGGCTTCTTACCAGAAATTGATTTCTTAATTTTTTTTAAATGCTTTTAACATAAATATACTTCCATTACACTTCAGGTTTCAAAAAATAGGAACATATATGATTGACATCTGTAAATATATCTGCATGGTACATATGTGCCCTTTTCAGTGATTGTATTGAACGTATCTCATCCTAAGAAGTATGACCTTGAGATGCTTTTGTTTTAGTAAACTCAGCCTGGTTAGCAATCTTCCACTAATGTCCTAGAATGAAAGCTCAGGGATATTTGGAACACATGAATTTCACTGTACTCTCTACCCTGCAATCCATTAGTTAAAATATATGCTGAGTGAGATGGATCCTAACTTGAAATATTTAGTTACTTTTTAGGGTGATTTCGGCTCACCAGATCTTTCCTTCTTGCTGCAGTTTTCTTTTTTTTTTATCTCATTCCTTATATGTATTTTGGAATAACATTTTCACATACTTGAAGGAAAGAATATAGGGGACATTAACAGAAGATTTCCGCCCCACCCCCCTTTCTTTTATATATAACCAGCTATTTTCCTACTCTTCATTTTGTTGGGTTCATGTTTTTTCCCTCCTTGGCACGCCTGAAGAATGCAAAGTATTTTAACAAAACATGGAACTCCCATACTTGAGCAGATTCACTTCCTTTAAGCTATGAATGCTTTGATAGGTAACTAACTGCCTGATATGAAAATATATAATTCAAGGAGGAGCTTTAGTATTATGGGTCCAGGCAGATTTTAACTAGCCTGTTGTTGCAGTCCCAAGGAACACAGGGAAAGAATATTCAGCATTGGAATGGGATATATAAGTTTGTGATAAGAGTATTATGAAAACATGTAATATAGTAATACCACATGTAATATAGTAGTACTCCGTTTTACTGAATGACTTCTAAGTAATTACTTAAAATAGGTATTACTTAAATTGTTGTGCAGTCCAGGGATGCCTAGAGGAAGGGGTGGTCCAGCAGAGTCAGCCCGTTGTTGTGCTTGTACCACGCAGAAAATGGGTTGCCCTTGAAGCCTTCTCCTGAGCTGTTCCTTCCCCCAATACACTAGATAGACATCTTCCACATGACCTAACCTCAGACTTTTTTTACCAAACCTGGCAGGTCTAGTTGCCTTGCAGGGAAATGAATACCAGATCAGATAATGCCATTCATGGTGTAAGGAGCATTTGCCCAGACAATGTTTAGGAAGAGCCTCACCCTGTAATCCCTGGGGGCATGGATCTCTGAAGGCATAGATCCCTTAAGACACAGTATAGCCCGATGTCAGAAGTAGTGTCTACCATACTGGTGGCAGTATCTGGACAAAAAAAGCATCCCTGCAAATTTGTGTCTGCACATAAGGGAAGGAGAAGACGATGAAACAGACTCTCACTGAGTGACCCTGGGGAAGGAATGTCAGTCTCTGTGCCCGACCAAACCCGTATTGTCCTCTCCTCTTGCTATAGCCAGTTGTGCTCAGCTTCACAGCATTTGGTGATGTATGTAAGGGCTTGGCAGCAGGAGCTGATTGTTCTTTCAATGCTGTCTGCCATCGGGATTGCTGTCTGTGTCCTGTGATGGTTATCTGGCTTGCATGTTTATGAGTGGGGTGAGGGGTAATGGGAATGGGAGAAGAACAGGTAGTGAAAAAATGAGGACAGGTAGAAGGTGTCAGTTGCTACATGAATATATCTGAAAATGAGGCTGGGTTTTTTTAGGGATCTTTTCAGAGCAAGGTAAAGGTCAAGGAGGTAATGGAGAGTGGGAAGGAAACGAGGAGAGGAGAGGGAGAGGAAGAGGGAGAGGACAGGAGAGGACAGGACAGGACAGGAGCATGTTTCAGAGAACAGAAAGTAGATGGGGTGGTGGGAATAATTGGGTGAGGTGGATTGGAAACTCGCTAGGTGTTAAGCCTTGGCTGCCTGAAGTTCTTGACTGGCCCTGAGTACAGTAGAAACGCAAGCCAAAAGTGTCTGGAGACCTGTGCGCTTCTATATAAGCTATGAGAGCCAAGAGCCCTGCAGTCACATTGCTTCTCAACACCTCTTGGTGACAGGGAAGAATGGATGTTCATTACGCCCATGTGACCTGTTTCAACATGGATACACTGCTGCAGCCAACCTCACACCTCTGTGTGCGTCCTCGGCAGGCGGCCCTTGGTGCCAAGAGCCCATGCTAACTTTGTACAATCAGTTTAGGTGCACTTTCCTTTCTCCATGTTTGACTTAATTTTGAAGACCAAGCAAATCTGCTTAGTGTGGTTTAATGAGTGAAAGGATTATTGGAAGCTGCTTAAATGCTTATCTTGACGAGTGAAGTATGCCTCCTCCTGTCCTGTGCCAGCCCTGGGAAAGCAGCCAGGTCGTGTAGTGCATCCAACTTGGCAGACCCTTGGGATCTTGTGCTGGCAGTGCATGAAACTCCCCTGCAAAGCTCAGTTGCCAGTAGCAAAACGGCTTAAAATCTTTCTGGTTGGGCTCATGTGTTCATGAACCTTAGCAGAAGAAAGTGTTCATAATTTGGACTTGCACCTTAATTCTGCCACATACAGGTTCCTCACATGTCCTCTAGGTGTGCAGAACCACCTCCTAGTGATGACAGGTTATATTGTTCACCTTCTTGGAGTTGCTTGTTCTCTGTTAGGGTTTATCAGCACACTGCTCCTTTCTGGCTGGCAGATGGGAAGCTGAGGCACAGCGAGGCTGTATGGCCTCTCTCATGTGGTTGCTTCTTCCTGACTTCTGGTGTTTAGCCATTGAGGCTAGGATGTTAAGCTCCTCATAAGTTCCTTCCAGAACAGTGTGACTGCAAATTCTAGCACATGAGCAGTGCCATATCTCATGTATCAGTTGCTAACCTCAGCTACAGCTTGATTTCTCCTGATATTCCAGGAGAAGATAGGAATCTAGGATTTGTGGGATGGCTTAGCAGGGCTATTGATGCAAGGAAGAAACACCACATTCTTCTTTGGTAAAGGCCATCATCACTAAAGATGAAATCTTCATGATTTAATTGGCACCCCTAGCATGATGATGGACTCAAAACTCACAAGCATAGATGTTGAAGGATTTTATATGAGTATGATAGGAGAAGTTGGTCAAAACCAAATCTGCTTGTAGTGTGCATAAGGTTTGCAAGGGATAGAAACTTCATGTGCAGCTTTATTTCAATATAACCTTGCATAATTACTATCCTGGCCTAACTCAGCACAGACACATGAAAAATGTGATTTTGCACGTTTAGGAAACTGTGAGGAGGTAGCTTGAAGCCATTGTACCCAAATACTACTTGCTAATGTAAACTGTCTAGCAAATGCAGACCAAAAGGAATTTGTTTTTTTAATTTTTCTTAAATTCTGTATTAGGAAATTTACCCTGAAAGTGAAGTGGAAGGTATTTATATTTAAAACTTCAGAGAAATAAAAACACTTCAGGAATGAAAATGCAAAAGCAGAGTTTCTTACTGAGTAGCAGGAAAAGTGTCTTGATTCGTTATCAATCACATGGCCAAATGTGATAAAAGCCGATTTCTACCCTTGTTTTGTTTTCCAAACACTCCACCGCTGGATTTGCCTGGAAGCAGCTTCTCTAATGGAAGGTTCCCTAAGAAGAAAGAAATGTCACTCCCCATCAGTGATACTGTACACAAAGGCAGGCACTGAGAGGCTCGGGAGACACTCCTGCACTACAGAGCTGAACAATTGATCCTCGCCATAGCACTATTAAGAGTCCTTGATACCCACTACCTCCGAGAAAATGTATTGTACAGAGAATTGTGGTTTGTTTTCAGTGGCCTGTGGAAAGCATAATGGAGGTACTTGGTGCTATAGATTGTTTAGAAAGGCAGACATTAATGAGAATAAAAAAGCTGCTTATGTGATCAGAAAATGAAAACCCAGTGAAAATTAGAATAACAATGGCATTTAACGAGAAGCCCTTGTGTTCTCCCACACATCCTACCCGTGCAGCTCCCCTCTTGCAGACATCCTTAGCACAGTGCTTTAAAGGTTTGTTATTCAGATGTGTTTGGTCTGGAAGTTGTTGTAGTTGTTTGTTTGTAGAATAAATGGTGGATGGTTAGCATCAAGCATCAGTCTTAGGTACCGACTCTTATCCTAAATTCCAACAATGCAAACCAATGTGCATTGCTGAACAGTGTGCTGTGAGCTGTACTTTTTCTATCTTTGCAATTGCCAGGACTATCTACTACAGGCGAAAGAATGCTAGAGAAGTCTTTTTGTCATACTTTTTAAATATTTTTTCTTGTACTGCTTTGCTTTTAAAACCAACGTGTTATGCTTGAGATTATCCTGTGCAGAGACAGGAGTTGGAGTTGATCTTTAAGGATCCCTTCCAACTCAGGATATTCTATGATTTTTCCCCTTCTAGTAGTTGAAGAAACCTAGACTAACTCAAATGAACACAGACAAGAGCAGTAATTTTTATAACAACAGGTAGAGCTACTGTAACGTGCAATTCCTACTGAATCAGACTTTTGGAGACCTTGGAACTTTGAATCCCATTTTCACTGTCAATGCTGCTGAAAATTAAAAAAAAAAAAAAAATAAAAAAGACACCACTGCCACTGACTGTGAAAGTTAAGTCTTACATACACGTGTAATGAAAATATCTGGAATGGTGGCAATGGTTAATCTTTGAGTGGGAAAGTGTCAGCCTGAGAAATGGAATTGCCTGACAGTTCATGACTGCCCCAGCCATGCTGAATTCTCTGCTAGCATGTTCAGATCATCCTAGGGGAGATACAAAAGCCTGACTTCCTTTTGCCAAGTCTTGGGTAGCATTTAAGTCTCCAGCACCAGCACCAAGACAGAGTTTGGAACAGAGGAGCTGAGGGCCACAAAAGTGCCATCACCTCCCAGCTCTGTTTTAGCTACCCATAGTTAAACTTGCATTGCCTTATCTGAAGCTGTTTTGGCTGTGCTGGCAGTGGCTGAAATAGTCCTTCAACGTTGAAATATCTCCACTGGCATCCTTAAAATAAAGTAAAATGCAACAGCTGGCTCTCCCTGCTTCTGGACAGGTTGAGGGAGGGTGTACAGGAGAGGGCGGGAGTCTGCCATGCCTTCCAAGTGCCATTAGCATTTTGTGCAGGACACTACAACGCCAACATGCTGGGTAACATTCTCCACCAGCAAGAGCAAAGTATTTGGGAAAAGGCAGCTCAGCACAGGGATGCCACCAATATGCCTCTGTCACTATAAGTTTGATTGCAGATGTGGTTCGGGTAAGACAGGTGGTAACAAATTCATCCCTGAGCAAATATGTTCTTGACGTGTAATTTTGCAGTATGAAGAAATGAAAAAACATACCATATGTGGCTCTGTGTCTTCAGATAAAATTGCTATCCTTAGTTTGCCCTTGCACAGTTCAGCATCAGTGCATTATTGATTGGAATTACGAAGTTAATAAGGTTTGGGCTAATTAATCAGATGGGTAGGGACTGGAACTGCCCTGCAAGGCTTAATCAAGTCATCAAAGCTCTCAAGCCGTGAAGAAGGTAATTAAAGGAAAAGCAGGCCTGTTATATAGTAACAGGAATCTAGCCGAGGACAAGAGCAAGATAGAGAAGCTCCATTTTCTTTTCCACTTTTCTGATATAAATCAGACCAAATGACCCAGGTACAGTGCTCAGTTTCCTATCAGCAAATTAAGCTGGATGAATTTATAAATCATGTCAGAGAGGAATTTAGTCCAGCTAGTCTAATTGCCAAGAAATCTATGTTTGCTTGTAGAAGCTGGAGTTTTTTGCAGTATCAAGGCTTACAGCACAATCTCTTACTGCCTGGGACTGTTATCCCAAGGTTGCTGGATATGGAATGAAGCAACATGGCTTATAAACTTATTTTTACAAAAAAACCCCCATGTTTGTTAAGGAAAAATTGATTAATGCAAAAGCAGTATTTTGTGGTCTACTGAGTGCTTACTCTAAAAGGCCAAATCTCAAACCTTCTTTACTCATTTGTTTTGCTGAAACTATCTAAGGACCACAAAAAAAATTGGTTTCATTAAGAAACAAGTCTTACAGCTTTTTTGCTTGTAATCTGCAGCTCGTTGCTGTCAGATTAGCAATAATTCAGCAAGTATTTTTGGAAAGCACCATACAAGAAATAACCACTAGTGGCCTAAAACCAGCACATTTATAGTCACTGATGGATCTAATATTTGATGACAACTAGTCACGGTGAGATGAAGCAGCAGCTTACTAACATCCAGTGTCAGTCTATGTGTTATTTTACTGGAAATTTAAGAAAAAAAATTTTTTTCCCCCAGTAATTTATGGTTAGTTTAATTCTGCTTTCTTGGAATATTCACATTTTAGGGCTTTTATTAGAAAAATAAATAAAATATTAATTTTTAGGAAAATTCAGATAGGTATTTAAAGAAACTGAGACTGAAGAAATGAGTGTAGTAAAGGAGTAGGTGCAGCATTTAAATTTTCATGAGCTGACATTCTTATCCTAGGTTATTACCTGAGGGCATTTTGACTTTGCAAGTGCCTTGTGAAAAAAACCCCCAAACAGTGTAGTAAAATATTTATAACATAGAAAAACAATGAAGATTAGTGAGTTAGAAAATATGTATAGACTTAGTGTGCTTCAGGAATTGAGTAATGATCCTTAAATATGTATTTAGGAATAGAATGTTTCAGAAACAAAGTTATGTTAAATTTCTTTTTTTTTTTAACTATACCAAGGGCCTGATATATGGGATTCGGATGGGGGGGTGGTTTGTCTGTTTTATTTTCAGCTTTGGAGAGAGATAAAATGAGACTGTACCTACTTCTGTAGTAGCAGATTAAATCCATATATTTGAATTATACCAATTTATAAATCTAGCCTGCAGTATTTTGTGCATTAAGGAAAAGTGTTCAGGTAATCTTGCCTATGTTTTCAGATGGAACTGAAAGGCAAAAATGCTAGAGCTGTGGTGCATATGTCAAATTTTGGATTTCAGCTCTGTGTTTTGATGAGCAGTTGACAGTCACAAGCACAGGCTTGTCCACTAAAAAAAAAAGCTCATGCCAAAACCTGTCATGTATCCCATAGCCAAGTTTGGTTATACCTTATCCAATCACTCACTAATGAATAATGACTTCAAGATATCAGAAACCAGTGCACAGTGTCTCACATCCCAATTTTTAAACTGGACTCAACAATATTTCTTTGGATGGACTTTATCAGGATGATATTGAAACATGCCTTTCTAATACTTGTTCCTTGTAAGATGAAATGAGTCTGTTAATGCACGATCACTGAAATGAAGAATAAAATGTTTCTGAAACCAAAAAGGAAGATCCAATAATGTTTACTGTCTGTCTGTAAAGAGGATGGTCCCTTTAAAGACATCGTTCTGTCCTAGATATGTACACTCCTACGCATTTCAAATCCTATTTGCCTAGGAAAACCACAGTATGAACCAGTGAATAACAATGGTTTCAAAGAGACATATACTGGAAAATATGATTTAAAATGAAGACATCTTTATATACACTGCTGATCAACTCCTTGGAGAAAGTCTGTAGAAAATGGCATCAGATCTGCTGGTCAATATTTTGGGAAAAGTCCATAATAAATACCAAGTCCATTAGCTAATATTTTGTTGAAAATATAGGAAATACATCAGTATCTCTTTCATGTGTAATGTAAAATCTTTCATGAAGCATCCTTGATACCTATTAAAGGTAGGGAAAGAAAAGAAAGAAAAGCCTACATTTTTATAAGATCTCAAAGTTCAAACAAATGCAATGTCCAGAAATAATTACATTTTCATTGTTATAATCTTGTATTAAGGTTCTGTTTCTTAGCAGTCATTATTTGTTTTATGTTTATATCATGTAATTATTTAGTCCCTAAGAACTGTGTTTTTTAACAAAGGTAAAATAACAGTAAGTCATTTAGAGCTGAGGAACTTAAAACAGTTTGAAATGCTGTGGTTTGTCACAGCACTCAATTTTGTAAAAGATAGGATCAAGGGACAGATAAGCTAATATGTTCAGCAGGAGCCAGACATATCACAGGGATGTCTTGCTGTTCAGTACAGTTTTGATCAAATAAACAGTAAGAATAGAAAAGAGGAAGGGAAACAAATCAATCAACCAACCAACCAACCAACAAACAAAATCTAATTTAACTCAGCATTTCTGTTTTGGGAATGTCATTTTCTACAGGTTGCTTCAGGTGCCTTGAGAAGACCTACCAGTCTAGATAGAGTATTTAGTGTTTAGCATAGTTCCTAGTAGTTAACAAATTTTAGCTTGTTGCAGAAAGTGGTTCGCCATTGAGTTGAGAATAGGATCTTCATGGGGAGTTGTCACTTTGCTTTCCAGCTCAGGGATATCTGTAATAAAGGCTGTATAAAATCCCTAATAGTATCTATGGCAAACCTAGTAATGCCTGAAAGACCCCTTCTGGAAGGTTTGAGCTGTGTGACAGGAGGATGGACAAGTACTCAGATATTCTTTTCCTTGTGGGAATGACTGTAAGGTTGTTGCTGAGGCAGTGCAAGAGGAAAAAAAAAGGGAGAAGAAATATTTGCAGATGTGTCTTATAATTGTTTGTGAAGGCAAAACCCCCCCCACTGCCTGACTTTACAAAGGGTTAAGCTAGTCATTTGACTTTTACTTGGGCTTTTGCTATGTATAACCTTTTTTCTGTTTTGTAATCAACTGTAATACCAAGTGAGTTTATCCATTAAGGTGTAGTAGGACATTTATTATGTGGTGGTTACTTCTAAAGGTAAATCCCTCAACCTTTAGAATTGATGCTTATTAATGTTGGCCTAATTGTGGTCTTAGGGTCTCACTCATTTATTATTTATCTTCAGACCCTTTAACATGCTTCTCTATCCTTTTTTACAAAACAAGGCTACTCAAGAGAATTTGCTTAGTCTAAAATCCATACAGCTTTCCAAGTTGCAGATGGCTTTGTGTGTTAATACCCAGCAACATCTCCTATTTTGAAAAGAGGTTGGCTTGCTCTATTAAGTGGAAGTTTTGCTGAGCCTCTTGAGAATGAGCAAGCATAAAGTTTATTACACTGACTGCATTAAACCCCTTTATCCTTCTACAGTGCTTCTGTTGCTGATGTAAGTCACAGCACTGGCTTATAGATATTTTTTGGATTAGTTTTTAGAGCATTTTTAATTTGCTTATGTTTAAAAAAAACAGGTCCGTTTTCCAGTGCTGTGCAGATGATGTGCCCATGAACAGCACACATTAGATCAGTTAGGGGAGCAATGTACCACTGGGTAGGAATTGGAATGAATGGAGAAGTGGTGAGTATCTTATATGGTCACGTCACTTACCTTTCAGAAATGTGGAGCCACAAATGCTTGTGCCTGTTGTTACCGGGTCACAGTCTACCATTGCCATTGGGGATTTACTCTATCAGACGTGTGAATCCAGTAAGCTGGATTTCAAAGCTGGCACAGAGTATGTTCCATTCACATTGCCAGTGTTAAGCTATAGTTCTTTATGGAGATGTCAAAATGACACTTGGAAATGAGCTCCTAAAAGGTTGCATTCAAGATACTTCAGGAACTTTATAGTTGTGTTGTTCAGTTTTTAGTATCATGGGAAGATGTACTATTAACAGACATCTTTCTTGAAAAACAGAATTTGAAGGAGCCGAGACTTTAATTTCATTGGAACACAGTGCAAAGTGCTGTATTTTTTTGTGTTTCTCATATTTAACTTATCCCGAAGGATTTAGTGCATAATTTAAAATTATATGTACTTTTATACTCATACATTTCACTGCTTATATTTAGCATCATGGTGTATTTTGAATGCAAGCATTTCAGTTCATATCTAAAGGGTTGAATACTTCAACATCATATTTACCAGTGTTCTGGTAAAAAGGTAGGAAATGCTGATGAATAACAGTTTGTAATTGAAAAATACCATCTAAACATTTTATTTTCCTTTAGCCAGTTCTGCTTCTCAAAATTCCTTTGAACATGAACTAAAATCCACTTTATAGATAGTTTAAGGTATAGGAAATACTGCATTTCTGTTTAATTTCAGAAAGATGAGACAGACCCTCCTTGAAACTACATGCTCTGATTGCAGAGCTGGCTGGCTCACCAGAGTTGAATCAACGTGTAAACAACAGAGTGGTTGGGACCAGTGTGGGGAGTGAGATGATTTCCTGAATTCACCCACACTGGACAGAAATGCACAATGTAATCAATTGTTTTTACCTGCTTCCTCTAAATTTGTGGTGTCTTTAGACTTTGCAGGCTTACTTGCCTTATAAAGATTAAAAGATACCTCTGACACCAAACCAATGGGATCTTCATGGTGATTTGTCACTTTGCTTTCCAGCTCAGTGATATCTGCAATAGAGTCTGTATAAAAGCCCCAAACCCCTCTATTATGAAAAATTGCTAAATAATGTTTCTTCCCAGCCTTCTTTTTCTCAGTGAGGTGGAGTCAAGTCCTTTTAAAAGAATAAAAGAAATCATAATCCAACTCCCTTCCCCTCAAAAAAAGAGGTAAACAGGGTCAAGAGTGATGTGAAGGTTTAACATGATCACTTTATGCACATGAATTAAAGGCTACCGGCTACCAAGCACACCAGTTTTTTCCTTCATTCCTGGTTTGCTCTGCTTTCTTTGTGCTGCTACTGATGATTCTTGGAGCCTCCATAAATAGGCAATTTACGAAGCAGAAATGGCTTTCCCCCCCCTTTTTGTAGGCTGAGTATTCACCCATGAATATGGAGCCAAGCAAATGTCACTGGTGGTGCAGGCAAGCAACCAGATGTTTGACAAATAAATCTGGATTATGAAATTACACAGTTTTAATCACTCAGCAAGCAACAGTTTATTTTTTCAAAGTGGAAAGCCCTTGAAGGAGATTGAGGAAAATTCTCTTCCTCTTGCAGTAGCCATGGGCTAGTGCAAAGCTGGGGCAGAGGAAAAATAAGTCTTCGACATCTCAGTCAAGTGTCCTAATCACTGATCTATTCCTTAGTCTGGGCTGGAGATGTCTCTCCAAATTTCTGTGCTGGAGAGTCCTTTCCTGTGAGAATTTCCTGAAGTGGGGATACATTCTTAGGTAATGATTCTAACTCCACAAATTAGCATGAGGTGTAAAAAACAAAGCAAAACAAAAAAAATCAAAAAGCTTTGTTAGAAAATTCCTCAGTTGTTCCCCGTTGAGACCAGTGTTTTTTGCAAAGATATTTGGCAGCTACTGAAAGGTATCAGTAATGTCACTGACCATACGGCATGGCCAAGCAAAAGGAGACTGATGTGCCGAAGAGTCAACAAATCTTGATTCCCCTCTCCTGCACATATAAATGGCACAGTAGCAAAACCGTGATTGGAAGGAGAGAACTTGCACCAATCAATTAATCCTTGACCCATTTAATTCTCTATGTGATTCTTTGGGGACTGACAAATAATGGATCAAATATTTGGATGCAGTCAACACTGACATTATGAGAGTTAATAAAAGTCATTATCCTCTGGCTGTTTGCTCCCCATGGCAAGGGAAAGCATGTGAATTTAACATTTTTTTAATTAACTAACATCGTAAGTAGCCATAGGCCTCTACCTCCAGTTAATGTTTTAAAAATGGAAACAAAAATCGCTTGAGTAGCAAAAACCTTCAAAATATGCTACTAGCCAAGCAACCAAAATTATAATGGTTCTCTATTTTTGAGAGCTTGCCTTTGTGGAATTATTTTTTGTTTCACTATTTTTTTTTTTTTGTGTGTGTCTTATGTAATAAAATAATGGTACATTATTTATCCTAATACAGAAACTGTATGAAATGTTTATTACCTGTTCTATTATTGGTAAAACATATACATAAGCAGAGATTTCAGACATCTGGCTTATGCCCAGTGAGGAACACAGTGAAACAAACAAATGACTAGGGAGTTACACATGTGCATAGGGAGGTTTGTGTAGAACTGCAAAAGAAAACTCTGGTCTTATCGGATCTGAAAGTAGAGGGAAGACTTTTCAGTATCTATAGTTGCAGAGTGAGGGATCTGTTTGGTGTCTGCGTGAGATCTGGGTGGGTGGGATATTCAGGAGCCCTTAGAGGTAGATCCTTTCACTGAAGATTGGCACTATTCTATTAGACCTCAACGTCTGACTGTGTCTGACTCTGCTAGACACCTTGTGCAAATATCACCAGAACTTAAATCACTGAAAGCTAAGTACCTGGGATGAGTTAATCATCTGTGTACTTCAGTGAAGGTGCCTATTCGGTCCCCACTGGTTGTGGAGGGAGTCAGGGTGAGTGGGTCAGACAAATAAAGTTTATCTCTTGGGTGGCTGAACCGAGGCAATTCTCAGCCTTGTGTAGATGGGATTACTATGACTACTGATTAAGCCTAGGGCTCTGATTGAGAAAGCTAAACCAGCAGTTTTCTTTGCCATCTGTCATAATGCAAAGTCTGTGAGCAAATCTTCATTTTGTATAGATTTTATCCAGAGGAAGGCTCTTGGTGTATCCCCACCTCACTGTGCATTCAAACTTTCAGAGGATTATTATTCCCTTTGATCATTATTTTGAACTTGTGGAAACACACAAATTATATGGCAAAATTCTGCTCCTAAAGCAGTATATCCAGCTGTAGATTTCAGCAGTGCCCTCTCTTCCCCTTAGAGACCAAAAAACACCGGCTGAGGTGACTGTCATGATGGAATGGTTGTTGCCTCACTACATCTCTTCAGAGCCACTCCAACACTCCTAGACATAGATACATTACTACAGTAGTGGTAGTATAGATATTTTGAGAAAAGATCAAGCTAGACCAACACAGGACATCTTATACACACAAACACTGTATAGCTATAAATAATATAAAAACTTATAAGAACTTGGGTAGCATTAGAGGTTCAAAAGTGACTTGGACAGTGTATTTTAAGAAGCTACTGCCTTCTACGTGAAGGTTTTAACTTTTAAGCTGCCCAGCTTCTGCACTGCAACAACGTAGGAGCACACAATTCCTCTACCGCTACATTTCAGCTGAGAGTATGGCAATTCTGACACGGACCAACATAATTAAAATTGTTCCAGGTAGATGTTTTGTCTTTCTGGCCGTACCCTCTCTGGATAAGTGCGACTTTACTTCAAAGAGCTCTTCTACCAAGGTCAGACTACTACTGAGTATTTGGCAATGTCAGCAGGTGCCATGCCTTAGCAAATTTTGATCTAAAGACACTATCACAGAAATGTATCATGTGAAGGCTCCTGAGGTGTGTGAGACCTTGGTGATTCATTACATTAGCTACTTCCACTTAGAGCTATGAGCTAAATCATTGGGAAAAGGAAAGTCAGCCTTATTTCAGTGACTTCAGTATGTCTACATAGATTTAAATCACAGTATTGCATCCACTGTAAATTAAATACCTGTGTGTTATTTATAAGCACAAATTCACAGTTGTTTGTAAATAAGTCTTTCCAAACTTTTGTTTTGCATTAAAAATACACTTTTCAGTCCATTCTGCTATTGGATCATCTGTCACTGTCTCCCTGCCTTCCCCACGGCATTCCTGATCTATTCATTGATAAACACCTCATGGATATCAGAGAAGAGATTTATCCTTTGGCAAGTACAAATTCTTTATTTACAGTCTACTGATAGGGCTGCATATCACATGGAGCGTTTTGATATTTCCATGGAACCGAGAGTCTCAGTACAGATACTTTACAGTCACAGAACCAATAAAAAATACTTTAGTCTTACGTGCATTAACCAGTTGATATAACGCATTAGTCTGAACCTGGCAACGAAGCTGAAATCCAGTTGAGGTCAGTTCTTTTTGTATGTTGTTTCTGTTTAAGGGCTTTAAGACACTGCCAATCACCTCTAATTGCGCTAAACAGTCTGCATTAAGTGTGATTACCCTGTTGAATTCCCACTGTTGTTAGGGTCTTTATTTTAGCAAAAAGTCTAAGCACTTATCAGATCTTCCTAACAAAACACTTTAGCTGCAGCCCAATACCTTAACCCTGCTGTGCTATTGTCTACTTTCAACTACATCCTGCGTCTAACTATGCCATCTTTGATGGATCTATGTAAATACGGATTGAAAAGCCCCAGTGAAACCTTTTGTTAAGTAAATATGGAAATTCAAATAAGAACACAACACAAATGATTTCATCATAAAGCTTGTGTATGTCCCAGCTTTACCCAATACACTTATATAAATATCAGTGAGACAAATTTTTGGTCACACGGGCTTATGCAATTTAACTTCCAAAAGCTAGGAGACACGGTCAAACAATAATACAGAAATACAATTATAAATAACAAGAACGTATTTTAAATATAGAGCAGGGGTGGGTGTATATAGAGATCTTGCTTATCTAAAATTTTTCTGATTAATCAAAAGATGCAAAATCTTGAGGTAGAGTACTGCACTTCCCAAGGTTTTCATTGATTTTTCCTGATACACTGGCAAATGTTTGCATTACCATTCTCAGATTGTGGAAAATAAAATAGACAAGACTGAGCTTGCAAACTTTGTTAAGGTAAGCACAAGTAAGAATGCAGAAGCTTCAAGTTCATCTACATCAGTGGCATCAAGATTTAAGCATCAAGATTTCCTACCCTGGCTACCACAATAACAGTAAAGCTGATTTTAAATCCCACTCATATGAATGCAACAATTCTGGTAGAAGTTAGACATATAGTATAAGTATTTTGCTTTCTTTTTATAGATACTGTACTTTACCTGCTGTCAAAGCCAGATTGGGAAACCCCCTCTTTTTGCGATTTTAGAATTCCTCCTCATGGTGATTTTGTTAGCAGCACAGCCTCACAGAGTTGCATCAGAACACCATAGTGAGCTTTAAACTGCAGCGTCAGAAGGAAATTGTATGAAGGCAAGAACGGTGAAAAAGAGAGAACCAGAAACTTCTCAAGACCATTTTACCCCCAGAGAAAATGTCAGTATAACTGCATTCACAGTTTCACTTAACTGTGCAACTGCTCTCCTCATCCATTCCTTCTCTGCTGTCATCCTCTGTCTTCAGGGGCAGAAGCTCCACTGTGGAAGAACCTGAAGAGTCTCTAGGACAACACCATGGTTTGTCAAATCTCTTTGCTATAGCTAGCTGCCTTCGCTTAGACCGCTGCTGTAACAAATGGATGAGAACTCAGTGTTGTGTTAGCTTAGACCACTGGTGTAATCAATAAATGGTGAACTCAGTGTTGTACTCGTATTTGGTGGCTCCTGCTGGACTCTATGGGATATCAACATCTGCACTGGCTAGTTTAAAGTTAAAGGTCTATGCATTCTGCTGAAGCCACAATTCTGACTGAAGCACACAGACTTATCCATACAAAGGAGGGTGTACTTGAGCCCGTAATTTTTCTTTTCACATTCTTAATGGAATGGGTCACTTCTTAAATCACTTATCTCAGACTGTGTGTCTCTCATTTAATTTATCTACTGTTTATCTCTAATTTAATTCTACTTACAGTTTGATCTTCCGGCTTCCACTGAGACCAGGACCTCACTGGGTGTTCACCAGGAGGCTACAATCTCCCTGAAAGTTCTCAGTGAGTTGATTCTGACTTGTCTCACAACCTTTTTTCCCACCAAAATGTTTAATGTAGAGTTGCAAGTCTTTACCCCACTGCCAATAAATCATCTACCTATTTAATTTTTGAAAAAGCACACACAGATGCATTGCTAATGTGCCTGGTCTAAAACAGAGAGGAGTTTCATTTCACAGTAGAAATATTTCCCTGCAAGGGCTTCAGTCCTCTGTGCTCATTGCAAAAAAAACAAACTAAAAAATTTATTCCATCAACATATGCACATAATAAATTATGAGAAAGGAGCCTGCTATCTTTTGGCATTTAAATGATACATTGCAAATATTCTCATGACTGTCACAAGAAGTAGGCATACTGCATTATTTTGGTCTCAAACTCAGCAGTGAGGAGCTATAATCTATTTTAAAAGTGCTATTGGTTAAGATACTCTGTGGCTTCTTATAGTGAGTAGATTAGCACCTTATAAATCAGTAGAGGAACCAGAGTTGGCCTAAAGGTATTGGGAAAACACAATACTTGAGTGTCCCTTGTTGCAGAGACCTTTCAATGCAAATGGGTGAGATAAGTGCACAAGGAGAAAAAGGAGACCATGAGACAGCCCAGTTAGCTGCTGGGATGGCAGCAAACATTGTTAGGTACAGTGGCTTGAGGGGAGCAAAACAGAGAGAAGGAAAATGAGGAATTGAAAGAAAAAGGATTAGAACAAACAGCCAATGAGCAGAAGGAGGTAAAAATATGCCCACAGTTGAAAATATGCACATCCATGCGGATGCTTTTGTGATTCTTTCTACTGCCTGAATCTTTGTTTTACATCAAGTTATGCAATATGAGTGAAGAAAGGTGCAGCACATTTTCTACTGCTTGTAAAATGGGTGTAGGAGTCCACAAATGCAATTTTTTACCCTTGCCTCCCACTAGTTTTTCCTTTGACTTTTTATGACTCCCCAGGGAAGTGTCTTATCTGCTTGGCATTAGGCCACTGCCCTTGTTCAGGAAGTCATGCCTACTCACACAAGCAGCACCTTGTGTAGTCTGTGTGATACTTTTGTTATTGTTTCTTCTTCTTACACTGTATTAAGCTATACTATGCATGAAGTTTTTATTGAAAACATTAAAAATGCGGTATTTGATAGCTTTACAAAGCTAAGACATATTCAGTCTTCAGTTCTCTCTATTATTACATGTCAAAATCACATTTCTAAAAGGGCTAACATAGATGCTAACTTTTTCTTGGATGCTGAGTTCTTGTTCCTTTATCACCTTATGAGAAATAAATAGGCGGTTTTATTACAAGCAAATGAATGAAACAAAAAACACTAACTCAGGGATTTACTTTTCCAGGGTTTTTTATTATTATTCTGATTTTTTTACTAACCTATAAAGGCGTATCGCGAAGTTGTAAGATGCCTGATCCAATCTGGAGCTGGCATCAAGGACCCATGCGGACGGGATCAGGGAAAACGGACATGAATATGGGTAAGGAAACACCTTGCGCCACATGGCTGGTCCTGGAGGCCACCATAGTGCCCGGGGCTCCACCCCCAGCACGGCACAGCCAACCAAGGAGAAGGGAACGCCTCTTCTGTTGCGTAAAT
>JAWWEU010000081.1:119645654-119682936 GCA_035583155.1 Acropternis orthonyx | reverse complement strand
TTTCTTTCTTTCTTTCTTTCTTTCTTTCTTTCTTTCTTTCTTTCTTTCTCTTTTTCCTTGTCCTGAATTTTTTATATTACAATTGTCTGCTATCAGTTAACCACTTAGCTTTCAGCTGTACCCCATATGGAGATTCTAACAGTATCTTCCCTCTCTTAGCTGCACAGTCTTAAGGAGCAATCATGATGTACAGAAGAGGGATTCACATGAGCTCCCTATTGCCACCTCTTTCATGGCAATAAACTGCAGACAAGGCCTTGTGCACTCCAGTGAGCTGTGATTGGGATACTGGTTTTTATATTGTTTGTTCCAGGTGACTCAAAATCATTGAACTATTTGAGAAAAAGTAATGATTTTCTGCTTCTAAATTTATAGATAGGAAAAGGTAGGTGTCTGCAACTGGAAGAAGAGCAATCAGCAGTGGTAAGGAGTCATTTGCACTGCATACAAAATGTTAGCTTTGTCTTTCTTTCAAAACCTAGAAAACAGTCCACCACTGAATCACACAAGGCCATGTTAATATGGCAAATTAGGTAATTATACATATGAAAGTACAAACCAGACTCAAAGTAGTAAAAAAGATGGAGTTGAGATATTTTAGGCAAACTTAACTTTCATGATTTCAGTAAATTTAATAGAGGTTTATTGCATCAGGAGATGAAACACAGTAAACTAGATTTCTGGTGCTGGATGTCAGCATAAGGAAAGCAAAATGCAAGAAACCAATAAAAATGTGTAAACTGTATCAGTCAGAGGCAAAAATGACAGTGAAGTTTTATAAATAGCACTAAGATTGCTTTCTAGTGGGGGTGGGATGTGGGTCTTCCAATCTCCCACATCCAGTACTGTCTACCTCCCATTTTGTTGCTGTACTGGGTCCCTGCTTGCTGAGTGAGAGCAGGAGCTGCTTGGTACTGCCTTTCCTCTGTGGGAGGATTATTTGGGGACTTGTCCCTCCAGCCACACTGCAGTTCTTGTGTAAGGTGCAGCAACATAAAATCTTTGAAGCCTTTATGTTGCTCAAGTTAGGAGGACTTCTAATCAATGGATCAAGAAGTTCAGATATCACTAGAAGTGAGAGGACTGACAGAAGGAAAGACACTGCAGTTGTATTATTCCTGGAAGCATAGAATGAATCAGAGAACAGCTTCCTAGCTTTGCCTAGAGATCATGGTTTTTCTTCTCACCAACAAACTGAATCTTCTTATATAGCTGTGTAACAACAGCACAAATTCAGGAAACTGCTGTGGTACATGGAAAATGATGAAACATGCATACGATGTGTGGTCTGGTCTGCCAGAACAACCAACAGACTGGACAACCTTCCATAGCTATGTCCAGCAGAGGACACAGCAGTGCTGCTGCTGCCAGCACTATTTCCAGGAGTTTCCTCTTCTTGGGCTTTCTGCTCCTGATATGCTGCCATGAGAATGCTGTCAAGTTTCTATTGAGAGCTTTCATCCTCTCCTTACATGTAGGTGGTGAGACTAGGCTTTGTTGAGATGATGAGTTTTCTGGTAGTGCAAACCTTGCCAGGGATATGCCATGATTTCTGTTAGCATCATTCAGAACTAGCCCTTGTGGCCTGAGTCCTTTTTAATGCAAGTGCAAATGCATAAATACAGCAACATTGCTGTTACCTGTGAAGGCATTTCCGTGAACACTGGAGGGACAATGGGACAACTGATCATGGTGTGACCTGACTTTGTTGTCACTTTAAATTCTGTAACCTCGTTCCATGACAAGTACTATGATCAAGGAAACATTTGATGATACTAATGCTCTCCCAAGTTCTGGACAACAGCCTATTGCACTGGATAACAAAGCTGATCCTAGTTGGACTCCACGTGTTTGCTGAGATGCTGTGGTATTGCTGGTGACACAATAGATAGCTCTCCTCCATGTAAATCACTATCCCCCAATGACTTCTTTGGTCAGTCTGATGGGATGAAAGTCAATAGGTTGTTGTTTTTACAGTAGTTAAAAGACCAAGAAGCTATTCACAGAAGCATCTAGGTCAAATTACATGTGTTTGGGCTAACTAAAGTACCTTTTAATTTTAAAGGGGTGATAGTTTATTCTATTTGGCTTGAACCAATGTGCAGTTGCTGTGCTCTCCAAAGCTGTATTTCTGTGGTATGTCAGCTGAGCCTTCTTCCTTGGTTATATTAGCCACTGGAGCTGATGTACTTCCTTATTTAGTGTTTGTAAAACTCTTGTCAGCTCTTTGAAGCACACAAAGTGCTAATCATTCAAGCCATGGCTGTTGTGTACAGTGTTTCTGTAGGAGCAGGCTATTTGGTTTCTTGTTATTAAGGACAACTAAAGACCATATGAAACAATTTTTAGAAGAATCTAGCCATGATATTTTGCTTATAGTTGGTCAGCAAGCAACATTTCTGTAGGAAATGTCAAACTATGCAAGATTTGACTTTTGATATGAAAAAATATTAGACAGATGGAAACCAGTACATTGTTTGGAGGATGCTGTCTGTCTGCACTTCCTTGAGGTAATCCTGATAAAGATCATCTGTCGTGGGTGAATGTTAGACCAAAACACTGGCACAGTCTGCCAGGAAACTTGCCCCAGATTTGGCAAAAGTTTGAATGTGAGGTACTTCCACAGAACCACTTGGGTACTGTGGTCCTCTGTGCCATTTGTCTGCCTTCCTGACCACTGGCTCCACAATGGGAACCCCTCCTTGGCGCTCATTGCACTGGAAGAGCATGGAGAACATGAATAGAAATTACTCTACTCACTTCTCTAGTTCGGTGAATGAAGATTTTCTGAGCTGACAGAAGTTCTCACAAAATGGTGCATTGATACCACCCAAAGGGTTTGAGAAAAACCTTTAAGATGATCCTCCCCCTCTAAGCTGGTTTTACAGCTTAGAGCCTGTTCCTTAGGCTCGGTGAGGGAGATATTTCCCCCAAAACTTTGAAGCAGGGAAGCAGAAGGGTCAGGAAGAAGCACAGAGCAATAAACTCCCCCTGTGTCCACAGGCTTAAAGTTCACAGGGAGAGTGGTGAAGAAGATATTGACACTGCTAAAAGTGCTTAAACTGGATGCAGAGAGGAACATAGAGGCACTGAGAGTGTGCACAAGTCTGTGACAGGAAGATCAGCGGGACAAACTGCTTGGAAATGGAGGGCAGAAAGCCAAAGAGGCAGAAAACAGAGACAGGGGATGGGGGGGATGCTGTGCTGGCTGCATGCGCAAGGCCGCCAGCTCTCACACACGTGTAGGTCTGCACTGCCAACACAGCAGTGTGAGAGCTGAACTCCTCTACACAGACCACTGTTCTACCTTTTCTGAACTTTCAAAAACCTAAAATAAAGTTATTTGCTTGTTTCTGCCTCTCTTCAAATGTATTTGCACGCTTGCTTTACATTAATGCCTGCGTTCTGAGGATAGATCACTGAGCTTCAGTCCCTCAGGTGGCAGATTCAGATGGCTGTGGGTTGGAAAGCTGAGGGGTCTTATGCTGAGAAGGGGGGAGTTTAACAAGACCTGCTCTGGAACTGTATAAAGCAGCAAAATACAATAGAGGTATAGAGAAGAGTAGAAAAGCTATGTCATATTGGCATAAAATGCGACAGGACAAGGGGTAAAGGTTTTGAACTGAAAGAGGGTAGATTTTTACTAGATAGAAGGAAGAAATTCTTTACAATGAGGGTGGTGAAACAATAGAATAGGTTGCCCAGAGAGGCTGTATATGCTCCATCCTTGGAGATATCCAAGGTCAGGTTGGATGGGGCTCTCAACAACCTGACTGAGTTAAAGACGTGCCTGCTCATTGCAGGGGGGCTTGGATAGAGAGCCTTTAGAGGTCCCTTCCATCCCAAACCAATCTAGGATTCTGTGATTCTGGGATTCCCTGGTTCCTTCCTCCCTCGTCCGTGCGGAGTTAACCCGCCGTCTGGGTGTTTTAGGTGACGTAATATTGCCCTCTTCTGGCCAAATATCGAAACGTCTTTTTTGGTTTGTTTCTGAGCTCCAAGAGGCTTGCTCCTGCGAGAAAACGGGATGGCTCGGATGGGAGCAGGCACCAAAGGCCAGTCGCGGTCAGTCAGGCTGGACACAGCTCTGTGACACCAGCACAGCGCAGACAGCAGCAGCCGCAGCTCCGTGTCGCAGTGCTGCGTGGACGCCACACTGCAGGCGCTTCCCAATCTCCTTGCGGCTGCAAGTACCAAGCACCGGTAACTCCTCAGCCCAGGCACTGCTTTTCCTCAGCCTCGCAAATCCAGGGTTTAGATAACTGAGAATGGACCGCACGAGGCTTTTCCTTACGCATGAATGCAAGTATGTGTTGCAAATAACCACAAACTAATATTGCTGGACCTAAAGCAACTGATGGGAAGTCTAAGTGCCACAAAATCAGGATGGTGAGAGTTACAAGCTGAGGGTTTTTTCTTCCTCTGTCTTCCGCTTTTTAAGTCAATTTTCTAAGGTACTCTTCTATTAAAAAAAAAAAAACCTAAACCTGTAATGGAAAAGATCTTGTGCTTCCATAAGAAGAAAAAAGATTCAGAATGCTACATATTTGCTTGTTTTCAACAGATGCGTCTTTATGAATAAAATAAAATCTTGAGACTTGCATTAAAATCGGGAAACTTGACAGCTTCATCCACATTATTCAAATGCCCAAGCTATTCATTTACACTTGAGGTCAGTTTGTCCCTATCCATTCCCTGTCTGTCCTCTAGCCCTGGACTGCAGAATGTTGTGTACTCTCATTTTTCAAGACTACAATTACATTTAGCATGCACAACCCAGACAGAGGCTATTCCTGAAACGCAGTGGAGCCTATTATAGCTCATAGCCAAATTCCCCCTCATTTGTTGTTTTTTTTAAGTTTAAGGGAAAATATTCTACAGGAAATATCTGCTATTGCATGCTGTATAACATTCTAGTCTGGATGAATGAAGATGAATTTCTGATTTGTGTCTCACTTTTGGAGTATATAGCAAGATTCAAATGTTTGGTTACAAAAAGACAAGTTTTTATCACTGCAGCAGCAGAGAACAGCCTGGAAACAGAACTCAGGTGCAACAGATGTTTGCTTTGCACTGCAGCCATTCTGCAATGAGCTGAAAAAGGAAGTTCTCTCCTAGTGAGGAACCAAATCTAGGATTTCTTCCAGTATTGCAGTCAGATGCCAGTGGCCAGTGGTCAGTGCCACCAAGATGATGGAGATGCTGCAGTTCCTGCCTCTCACAGAGGGCTGCTGTCCTCCTGTCACCAAGGCCTTTGTCAGTGAAAGAGAGGCATAGACACACTGGAGAGCATCCAGCAAAGGACAGCTACGGTGATGAAGGGACTGGAGAATCTCTCCTGTAAGGAAAGACTGAGAGAGCTGGGAATGTTCAGTCTGGAGAAGAGAAGGTTTAGGAGATCTCATCAATGTATATAAATATTTGAAGGGAGGGAGCAAAGAGGATGGAGCCAGTCTCTTTTCAGTGGTGCCCCATGCCAAGATCAAAGGCAGTGGCACAAATCAAAACACAGGGCATTCCCTCCATTCTGAGGGTGGCCAAGCACAGGCACAGTTTGCACAGGGAGGTTGTGGACTCCCCATCCTTGGAGAAAAGCAAAGGCCATCTGGACATGATCCTGGGCAACCGACTGTAGATTGTCCTGCTTGAGTAGGGGTTTTAGACCAGATCATCTCCAGAGATCACTTCCCAGTTCAGCCATTCTATTATTGTGTGAACTTTCTCTCCTCAGAATCATAAGGCCTATGACATGTAATACCCTGATTCTTCAGAAGTTTCAGTTTATCCTGAAACCATGGCACATTTGTAGTAACCATACTGTTTTTGAATGACTGTGAGCCTGGCAGCACTGTTTGAACTGGTTACGTGGCAATTTGTTGTTAAGGGTTTATGGTCTCTAAGGCAGGAACTTCATGTAAGGGACTCAGAGTGTTCCCCTTTAAAAAATAATTCAGCCTTAGCTGGCCTGTTTAGTCTAATGCAAAGTATTTTCCTTGCAATATCTGTTTCAATAAAGTCTCAAAAACTGAGAGCTTCCGAGTAACTGCTGACTGTGGAATTCATTATTCACAGATGGTCTCCTTTCTATGCAGGTGAAATAAGGTCACTGCATATCTCTATATATTTTTTTTTTCTTTTGGTGAACATTAGGAGTCTAGTCCTCTCTCTTCCCAGTACTAGCTGAAGTTTTTTTTTTCACTCAGCTGATCAGCGTGGTGTGACTCCAAGGATAACTTTGGTGCATGACTTCAACAGAAACTTGGATTGACTCAATGGTATGAATAACAGATCCAAATAAGACAGCAGACCTACAGAAAAAATGTTCGTATTTTTCAAACACCAGAACAACATGTAGCTATTTGTTTCTATTTGTTGTTTATGACATCCTCCCTTCAAATACTGAGGGCAATACTTCCAGGTGAGTTGTATATAACAAACATTCCAGGTAACAGAGTGGAAATCTGCTGCCTAAATGGCTTGCTGAGAAGCACACTATATGGCAGGCTGTGAAGATAACATTTAGCAGCTCACATCTACATATTTCAGACTTCTGGACTGGATGCCCAACACTCTAGATATAATAAGTGGCAAAATATTATAATAGCTGGAATTCTGTCTGGTACATTATCCTGAATGGTTTTAGCACTAGCTTTTGCATATCTTTCAAGAACAGTCAGCAATTGCAAGCAAATGGTCCCAGTAAGAGCAGCTGCTGATTCTGCCAATATGTCTTTTCATGTCTTCGTTTTCTTAGTCAACATAAGAGAGATGGTTTAAGTATTTAGCTGCAGGTACAACTGCAGCTGGGGTAGAAAGGGTATATTTAATGCAGTGCAATCAATCTTCAAATCTATTTAAAGAGAGTTATCATTGTTTCTTACCAGTCAGCAGGAAAAGGGGATGAAAGGACAGCAGTGCTTTCTAAAATAGAGCAGAAAATTTGGGTTGTTCTCTTCCTTCTATTTTGTCCTGGCCAACAGTGCATGCTCAAACATGCATAAATATTCATATTTCTGGAGCCCAGCAAGGTACAGATTTAAAACAAATGAAATAATGACACAATAATGTAATATGTTGATAGAAGAGACTTGTCAAAGTAATTAAGACTCATTTATAGATCAGAATAATGAAAAACATCCACCATTTAAGTACAGAGAGGGGAAAGTTTTATGATGAAACATTTTTCCGATTTAACTATAAACTTTATGTATAAACAGCAACTGTACTTAATAATTTTCCCATTAATATATAACATATGCAAAATGAAAACATTTACAGGGATTCTGAACATATGTATGAGCAGGTAAAAGATGAGAATTGTGAAGCAAATCTGTACATTCAATTCAGAGATCAGATAGAGTATTTATGCAAACAGTACAGTGTAGACAAACACAACACCCTGGGGCTTGTTCAGGATCTCCTTTCTGACTTGCTGTCTCTGGTCATGCATAGATCTGGACATCAAGTCCTAGGTGAAACATGTTACTGTGTCCCACTGGAGCCATGCTGGTGTTTGACTGAGACCAGCTGTAGAATAATCCCATCATGATTTTGGCCAGTTAGTGATCTCAGATGTTATGAAGACAGGTGTTGTCTAGGGAAGTCTGAAGATAAGAAAGCCGTGCTGTTTACTCACATAGGGAACCCATAAGTGAAAACAATTTAGAGATAGTTGAGGATGAGTAGTCAGCACTGACTTTTTTGACATTGAATATTTTTCACATGTAAGATCAAAATTCTAAGAAAATCAGTTCACTAAGAAAAAGACACCAGCACTTTTTGAATATCAAGACAAAAATTTAAATTTTGACTTAGGCAAAGGAACCAGTAAATCATCTGTCTTCTTAGTGTTCCTTGTGCAAGGTACTGAATTTCAGTGAGGGATTGTCACAACAATTGCTCTGATACAAAGCTCAGAGGCCAGCCAAGAAGACAGAAACCATAGGAGAGAAGGCTCTGTAGGCATCATGGAATAACACTACTGGTGACTCAGTTTTTGGGCTTACCTCAGGACTGGCAGGACAAATCAGAGCAAGGCAGAAGGTACCGAAGTGTGACTTGTCCAGATGAGCACTGCTGCTGTCCATTTGCACCTGTGATTCCTTCCATTTTGCAAGGTTATGAAGGGAACGTTCTCATCTTCCCTAGTTCATCTCTCCTCTTACAAGTCAGTAGGAGCATCTAGATCATACAATCAAAAGCAGGCAAACATCTCCACAGGATGTGTCATCTTAAACTGTCTTAAACTGAGTGCCTAGAATAAAATGAACCACTTTCCTCAAGTGCCTATTTCTTTCTACTGACTTACAAAGTTCACAAAGCCAGCTTAGGCTGCAACCCTGACTTACAGATGGATTGAATTAGGTGAGTTGGATCCTTTTTAGGTTGTCCAACAAAGTCAGAGAGTGACTGCGGGGCACAGTCCCTTCTTGCAGGGATTGCAAAGCTTGCAGAAAATACTGGCAAAAATTTCATCAATTGCTGTGCCAGGGGAACCAGGTCCCTGGATACAATCCAGCAGACAGTTAACTGCACTTTAAGTTCCTTTCTCATTAATATTTCCAGAAGTAGGAAGTGTTGCTATAATGATATTTTTTAAATGTTGATTTAAATGATTCATGGCATTTACAAGGACTCTGTTTTGCCATTGCAGTTATTGACCCACTAGGTCTACCACACTACCACTGATCGCAGAGGTTTTTATTTTTAACAAAAACAAGCTTTAAAAATATCCTTTGAAAACATTTCATTTTCCTTAATGCAACCAGCTGAAAATATCCAGACTTCCCAAATGTGTTCATTTCTGATTTTCTTCTCTTTGCCTCACTGGCTCAGGTTGATACTGGTGTTGTGCAGGGTGGTCACGGTTCTCTACCTGTGTATGACATGGTGAGACAGAGATGTTTTTCTGGAAATATACATGGCCCTTGCACAGCTGCTGCACAGTGAAATGCAGCTACAGTGAGTAAAATGTACAGTGTTGCCATGTTAGTTTACACTTGCTTGTTTTTTGTCTCCACAAAGGCCCTTGAGTCACTTTGAGAGTCATTTTAAGAGCAACTTACAAATATATGTGTATGTGTATATGTATGATCTTTCTCTCTGCTTTTCAGGTATAATCTGGAGGTTACAATTAAGAGCACACACTACCTTTTTTAGAGACTTCAAGAGAGGATCCCTGTTGCTTTTTCCTTCTGACAAATAAACAATCTCCTTTCTGACAGCTGTGAGGCAGACACCAGACTGTCATCCAGAAGAGATGTACACACTGAACCACACAAAAAGTGCAAAACAGAGGGAAAGGCTCTGTGGGTGTCACAGGTCAGTGTAACCAACTGTTGCAGTGGAGATTTAGGACAAAGTCTGTGGTGTCCTTGCAGGGATTGGAGACGGATTTTCACATCACAGCTTTTACAGGGTCGCTTCAGCCCTCAGCAGCATGACTCGGTACTCCTGTGAGGCAGATGGTGTCCAGATGGATGAGCTATCTGCCTCATCTCAGTCAGCCAGAACAGCCGGGGAACTTGCGTGAGGGCAGACACCGGTGCTGAGGGAGGTCATCAAGGGATTGATTTCCAGAGGATGAGCTTTGACATCCAGGAGTTGCACATGGCAACGATAGTGTCTGACCTTTGAAACACGGTTTAATTAGGTTGAATACTCAGTCTATATGTATCCAGAGGTTTAGTTACTGAGACACAACTGTGGTTGTGTCACTTCTCATCCTGGTTCAGTGGGTGTGAAACCAGCCCTCGGCAGCCTCCTGAGGGCAGCTCTCCCTCATGTGGAGGTAACAGAGATCTGACTTAGGTTTGCCTGCCCTTGCTGAGGCCTCTTATCAGGTGTTGGGTTGCTTTTAGAGAGGCTCTCAGCTCCCTCTGTGCTGGGGTGGCAGAAGATCGCCATCCCAGGGGGCCCCCAGCCACGCTGGCCTCCACATCCAGGGGTGACCCTTGTCTAAAGGCAGCATGGAGTCTGATGGCAGTGTGGGACTGGCTTCTTTGATTAATGTACAAGAAGCATGTTTCATTTTCCCTTGCAGATGCACACCGGTGTGCCAGGGCTTCTGTGCAGGTTACTTTGCCTTGTGACATGGGAGGGGAACAGGACCACCAGCTGCAATAGCACTGCAAGACTTGTTGAACACTTTCTTCTGTTCATAAAGACACACAGTCCTCACAGGACTGGGACTGAATAAATGTGATGAACCAAAATGGGTTCCCAAGTAGAGCACTGAGGAGCAGAATCTGACCCATTTGCTTTCTTTGCCCTTTGCCTTTCAGGCAAATAGGATGACACTGTTATATGAATGACTGCAATGCTGTGGTGATACCTTTGAATCAGAGTACATGGCATTACTACTATTTATAATAAAGATACTGTGCCAGATTCCTTTCTCTTGAACCACTACTTGAAGAAAGCAATGCCTGCTTCTGTTGGTATGGTGGTCCTCAGTCTAATCCACTCCTTCTAGCCAAAATTTCCAAAGTATCAATGCTTGCAGAAACTGTTCCTAGCAGAAGTGGAAATCAGAGGACAGACAAATGTTACCAGGTATTAAAGTCTGTTTAGCACTGTCACTTTTGGTTTAGTGCACATCGCAGACCAGTGTGTTACAATCAAACCCCTTTTCTCAGGTACGTGGGATTTTTCTACAGACCAGCTCAAGATGAATTCACAGCTGTTCTTGTGAGATTTATCCCAAAAAAATTCTATTTTCAGTGAGTCAGGTTGGGAAAGAAATCAGAGGCACTTTATGCTTTAGTGTATTTTCAGCTCTTGTCTTTGACTACATCCATCTACATGTGAAATCTTTAATTGTCTTAGAAAACATGGATATAAGAGGTTTAACTTCCCACATATTCTTTGCTATTCATCTTGGATCAGCTAGGTTAGGACTAGAATTAATCAGGTAGGCATTGCTATTCTCATCAAGCATATGAAAAACAGCAAACTGATTGGCATTCCATATCATAGCAGGCTTCAGCAATTATTAACAAATAATGAACAGTGATTTGGTTGGTTTACCTATTGTTTTGAAGGAATGCTAGGAAACTGCTATTGTTGATGCTAATTTTAAAGGAGTTTGTTATCCAGCTGCTCTTCAATTGCCATATCTCTGAGGCTGTGTTGCAAACAGCTTGATTCAGTTCAGATAAACTGACTACTGAAATCACAGCTGAGATGCCTGTTAAAACCTGCCCTCACTGTACCCAGCTCCCTGCAGCCATTCTCTTTCCAGAAGTTTTCCCCTTCTGCTTCACACCCAGAAGGCCTCGACCCTGTGTGCATCCAAGCCTGGGAGAAGGTGGTTGTTCTCATGTGTCTGCCCTGGCCCTGCCCTGATCTGTCCCCAGGAGGCTGGAGACACCCACAGGGCAGCTCAACCCTGAATAACCTGTCATGGCTATTTACTGCAGCAGAGCGTGAGTCAGCCCCACACCTACTGACAGCTACAAGAATATCCAGCAAAGTCCCTCACTGCACGAAAGTATTGGCTTATTGGAGGCAGACTCCTGCAGTCCTGAAATAGCTCTTCTGCTAATATCATCCCTCAGTTCCCCAGGAGCAGCCAGGGTTATGGATGCCCAACCTGATAGATGTCTGATACACATGTTTTTTAATAACTGAATCATAAAATATTCAGTAATCCCTGCGACTGCAATGCCTGGTCTCTAGCCATGACCTAGCATAATTCTCTGAGCAGCTGCCTTTCAGGACCTGAGGGCTTAATTTAGAATCCATTGAGATGAGTATGAGCTTTCTGTTGGAGCTGGTGATGCTGGATCTGGCCCAAAGGACCAGATCCTTCACCATCTATTTGTCCAGGTGATCCTTAAGGAGACTGTGCTAGAAGCATTAACTGTGCTGCTGTTATACCGTGCTGGCCTCTCCTAACTTTAACAAATACCTCCTGAATCTCTTTCCTTCTCGTGTATTACTTGGGAAGGAATTTGGGTACTGTTTTTCATCTGAGGACCAGGATAGAAATGCACAGGTAAAAAGTCTTGCTATGGATCTAGATGACATTTGATGCCAGGTCTGGTTTGAGCACCTCTAGGCAGCATCATATCATGCAGGACAGACCTATGAATTTTGAGGTTGTAGCAGATCTATTGATATGCCACATTTCAGCCTGCTTTATCCATTAGAGTTAGACAACTTGTGTTACGTGGTTGATGAAACATGACAGAGCATCATAAAAGGCTGCTATGTGATCTGGGATAAACATTGGGACTAACTCTGCTCAGAGATCTGAGAAACAACTTTCACTGGTATATAAGTGGTGGATTCCTATATTAGCAATGAGTTAAAAATGCAAGGTGGAGGCTTGTGTTATCTGAACACAGAAAATAGGGGATAAAGTTGGTCACATTGCAGAAAATGTCCCAATGTGCCCCACAAATGCACCTGTGAATCCCCAGGCCCAGGGTTTGTTAGGGACTGGCACTCTGGCTGAGTATCTGCAGACATGAAATTGGAGTCTGCACGGGGAAAAGCTAAATGAGTAACTGTCAGAGCAGGGATGGAAGCAAGGGAGGCAGACATTGGCCTTGCAGTGCATGAGGTCTCATGGCCATGTAAATCCCATTTCTGAGGGTTTAATCACATACAGAAAGGACACAGTTAATCAATCAAACATCTCAGAGCTGCAGGTTGTTCAGCCTTACCTGTGTAGCTTCTGGCCTGTGGACTGTGGATCTATTATCAGGACATGCAGTTACAGAGAAAATGCCCAGTTTGAAACTTCTCAGTTGTATGTTTGTCTTATTTTCAGCTGTGGATTTTTTTCTACTTGGCTGCTTTGTCTTTAGAGCAGGTTCAGGGTCATGCAGTCACTGGTTTATTTGTGTCCTTTATTATCAGAGCTCAAGTGAATATCTTCTGGAAGGCATCACCCCTGAGGGTATCATTCACTGTCCTGTGAGCTCTTGTAACTTACCTGCAGACCAGCACAAAGGATTCACAGCTACTAAACAACTACTGACCACTGTTGGAACAGTTTATCTCAAATGCTGTTCTTAGAAATGAGAGCATCTTATACCATCAATCCTATTGTTTTTCTAGCAGCATCTCTGTGGCATTGGTGAAATGCACTGCCCATTAAACAATGTATGACTAATACCCTTAATGGTTACATCAGATGGGGATTCTTTTTAACTACTTTTCCTTGTTCCTGAAGATGAGGTTGTGGGATTAAACAGTGCAGTAAGAGCCAAGGGCATGGCATAAACTTTTGAAAGGGTGTGTGGCAGAACTGAAGAGCAGAACATGTTAGAGAGGTTACAGAAGTCAAAACTGACTGCAGTAGGACTCATCCAGCTGTTTCGCTGCATTTCTGAATTTTATCACTGTGTATTAATAGAGTCTCTTGTTTACTCAATATTTGGGCTACTGATAGTTGAAAGGCCAGATTTACATCTTAATTGATTGACAGAGCTTTGATCATTACCTGCAATCAATACAAATGCTATTTTTAATCACCAGATTGAATGGGGAGATTGCCACTGCTGTGAGCAGGGAGTAGGTTCTGTTATGTCTCTCTGTCACATTGTCATCCCTGGTACCCCCACTCTGGGCAGGGGTGCCTGAGGAGCAGCAGTCAGACTCAGTACAAATTCTGCTATTCCTGCCTAGTTCCTGAACCCCTGTTTTTCGAGGCAGGAGCAGACTCAGACTACACTGCACTGACTGCAGCTGTGATAGGTGCTCAGGAGCAAAGCCTCGCTACACTTTCTTGACTTCCTGCCTGTAATGTTAATCAAGCTGTCTCCTTTGGGAGGTTATATTGGTAGGCATGTTTTGCTGGATGTTTTCCAAGGCAACATTACCATTTCTTGAATCAAATGAACTGATCTTTAAAGCCAACCATCCAAGTTCATCCTTTATGTAATTTACATCTAGTTCCATACACTTGCTTTTTAAACGTGTTGTGCATCATGGTTTTGTATTGCCCATGACACTGATTTCTTTTTATTTGCTTAATTCTTCGTTCTGAATTAAATGGAAAATTCCATACAAAGATGTTTTTATATGCCCTTTATGTAAATTTATAAGGGTTATCACACGGGACTTGTATCAGAAAGTGTTACTCAGTCTTAGGTGGAAGAGTGTGAGTACAAGCGTGTAACACACATACTGATAGGATGGGATTCAGCCTCACCAGTGACTGTGCAGGTGCTCAGCTGTGATAGTCTGCCAACACCTTTGCATATACCATGCTCCATAGTTGTAATGCAAGGGGCTACAATTACACCTTTCTATCCAGCCTCATTACTCATACAAATGGTTCAACTTTCCTTTTTGTTCAAGAGGTTTTACAATGGACATAGTCTCCACTATCCTGCTTATCATTTTTTCTGAGACTCAAAGCAGAATGCCATTGGAATGGGAAAGCCCAGTGGGTGAAGCTCAGGGAAACCTTACACGTTTCCTTATGTTCTGTAACAAAATAAAGAACTCTGTCTAATGAAGTAGTTTAAGAAGTACAACCAAGAATCAAGAATCCTTTCCCAGCACTTAAATTAGAGGTTAAGCACTACTCAGACTGCCTGATATAGGAGGAAAACACTGCTCCGTTTCCATTCCTACCAACACACAACAAACGCCCAGAGCAGAAGAGCAAGGACAGAAGACACAAATGAAGCTAGGATGCTCTCCTGTCCCCAAAGGACCATGAGAATGTTGACATTTATTTTCATGCTTTTGAACTCATTGTGTTCCTAAGTTAGTAGGAATACAAAATAAATTATAAAATCACGGAAATGCTGGCTAGGGATCTGTTCACTATCATGACTGTAACTTATCAAGGATCAGAGATGAAGCTAATATAGTAACTAGAAATTCATAATCTATTTAGTTGCTTGACCTCTTTATTATTCAGTATCCAGTTTTGCAGCCCAGCCCTTAGTCCAATGCTTTAATAGAATAAGTTTGATTTAGTCTGTTTGTAGAACACCTAGCAGTAGAAGTGCTCCCAAAGTAATGTAACAAACATGATAGGAGCAGCACATCTACAGCCCAGCTGGCCTATTCTAAACTTCCTACTGCCTACCCTGAGGCAGAGAGAGGATAAAGGGAAAACACTCTTTGTCAGGCTGCTAGGGTGGCTTGGCGACTGGTGAGGTCAGGTACCCACTGCCAGGAGGGAACTTTTCCTTGGCAGGAATCAGGGACTGGCTCTTCAGCAAGCAGCAAGTGCTTGGAAGGCAGATAGTGCTGAGAGCATCCATTATTGTGACAACCTGCTTCAGAGCAATCATGAAAAGATCCCAGGTGAGGATGGCAGAGAAGGAAGAATCCAGAGTATCTTTTTTTTTAAATCCTGATAACCATACAGCCACAGACTAAAGACAGTGGATGGTTTTAATTTGTGCCCCTCTTGTTTGTATTTTGTCATCAGCTGTGTGCTCTGCATAAGGCACACAGCTGTCTGGCACTGTGCAGGGACAATCTGTGTCGGCATTGGTTGAATGAGGCTGCATTTCAGGTGGATATTTTTTGCTTCTTTGTTTTGATTTGATCTGGCAGCACATTCTCCAGGAAGAAAACATGAATTGTAAGAATTAATTAGCCTTGATTTGAGATGCACAGTGAGGGGTGGTGGACAGAGCAAAAAGCTGTTTATTATTTCTCCCTTTTTTTTTTTTTTCCTCAGCTGTTCAGAATTGTGTGAGGGTATGGAGACCATCTGACTAAGAAAACAAGTCAAAAGTGGAATCACAATTCTTTCCTAATGCCAAAGTGTGCCAGAGGCATTCTCTGTCATTTTGAACAGCCTGGACACATGGAGAATGGGTGACTAATGCCCATAACACAGGCTTTATTTCAGTCGATTATGTCATCTGTAGTTTCAGCACTTTCCCTAGAGAACTTCTTCACTTCTTTATATTTCAAGGGTGGTTTTTTTCCTCACATGAACACTTATTACTTCACAGGTCTAGCCATAGCTAAGAAAGCAAAGCATTAGCAAGAAGGTCAAACAGAAACAGTAATTTCCTTTTAAATACTGAATCCCTTTTGCTGCTATCTTTGACAGGGACCTACTGAAGGAGTGATTGCATGGGTTTAGGATGTAGCAATATGTTAGGCAGGACCCTTGAGATCCCTTTCAGTCTGTTTTTTACACACAGATTACTTCCTTTTAGGCTATTGTCAAACGCACAAGATATCCTGTTCTGGACTGTGTGGGAAAGAAGGCACAGCTGTCAGGGACCAGGGGTTGTCTATTAATTTAATCTTTCTTGCTCTAATTCACTGAAGTGTGTTGTTTGTCTTTCCACAGTTAGGGCAATAACCTTATTTGTGTTCTGACAGCCACTGTGCTGCTTTTCTGGAGGGGCTGGCTGATTGTCTTTTAACAGAGGCACCAGGGTCAGCAAATGACTACATTTAAATATATAGTTATTTTACACTGAAAATAATCAAGGTACATGTAAACAAAGCAGGCACAACAGAGACAGTCAGCTAGCCTTAACTATGCTCTGTCATAATACTAGACAGTAACCACAAAATTCTGACAATTGCATGGCTGGATTTTTTACAATCAGTTCCTTGATTCTCAGTTTCCAAGTTTATACTGTCTGAGCTTTGGATAATTACAGTAGTCCCTTAATGCATTTTACCCTTGAATTATTGACAAGTGCTTTCAACCTTAAATCCACTTAAATGTAGAATAGATTTCTGAACTGATCATTATGCTGTCCTGTATGTCTCTTCTATTACCCTTCAAAGACTATATAATATTTATATTTATTGAATATTAACATTTATATATGAAGGAAGTGTCTGAAAAAACCCTTGGTTATGGACACATGAAAAAGTATCTTACCTGGTCTCCTACTCCACTTCTTCTTTTTGCATATTCATTTTATCCCACCTAAACTCACCTTATTCTTCCTTCTTTTAATCACAGTTTCTCTTAAGAAGGAAATTTGCACATATTGCACACCAGACATGCAATAGTAACAGGTGTAAAAATAAACTTGGCACTTTTTATGTAGAGAAAGATTTGACAGCAGCAAAATCATCACATTTTTCTGGCTGACAAGGGCAGGACAATTCCTCCCACAATCTCAGGGTAGTTGATTTTGAAAAGAGCTGTAGTCACACTCAATTTTTTTCTAACCCTATATTAATGTATTTTTGATCGGATTTAGAAGTACTGGAAATTATTCTAAGTATCTATGTTGTCATGTGTTGCAAAAATCATTTCCCTGCTTTGGACTATCAGGAGTTTAAGAAGATTTCACTGCTAGATAATTTTAGGTAAAAAATGAGAATAATCCCAGCATTTTTGCTGCAATGACCTGTACTGCCCTGTCACTGTAAGAAATCAGCAAATAAGCACAGTGTGCAGACACAGCTACTGCCTGACTCCCGGGGCCCCAGGAAAGGACATTTCTTTGCTGTCATCCACAAGCTTGGAAGATGTACCATGGCTTATCAAGCAGAGTGTTAAAGTTCTACAGCCAGGTGTGTTTCTTGGGCATGACATTATGGTGCCTAAAATACAGTTTAGAGCTATAAATGTTCTGGACTTGCCTTCAGTCAGAGGATGGAGGCAGAGTCAGAGGTGTGAGTGAGCTGAACCCTCAGAAACCCAGCTGAGCTCCATGAATGCTCTGCCTGCCCAGCTCTGGTTCCCCACTTACTGAGGTCTCCATGTGCAAAGAGGTTTCATACACACATTTGACATCCACACATCTCATCCACCCATGTCTAGCATAAGGCACTCGGGGAATACCTAGCATGTCTTGCTATTTCCAGTATTATGTGTGACTGTAAATCTCAAAGCACTGTTTTTACACCATCCTGAGTATATGATGCTTCAGCAGAAGCCTTTTATAGAAGTGCAGAAAATGGTCTTGAGAGGAATAATGGTTTTCTGTATTTTCAAGCTTAGAAGTATCTGGATTTGGAACTGGGATCATCAAATGGGTAAAGCTCTTCATGCTCAGAAGGATAGGAGTACACTTATGAAATAGTTCATTTCTGAGTCAGCTAAGTTGTTTCCTGGGAATCCTTTGACAAAGGCCTGAGGGCCACTGTGTCTCATGTTTATGTTCTTCCATAAATTGTTTTTCTCACTGTAGATGTGAGATTACATAAACCTCTGCCACTGATGACTGATTGTACCTACTTTGGGAATGCTTTTAAGAGGACATCAGGTTTTCCAAAGCTACTGATGATGAGAGATACTTGAAAAGGAAAAGAATATTTTCTTCTACCAACTACTGCAAATGATTAGTCTGAGATGTTGACTCCAACTTCATTATTCTGACTCCCTCCTTCCCTCTCTCCCAAAAGATCCCCAAATCATTTGAATTGCTGAGCTGGTGACAGATCCATTTGAAATACCAATTCATCTGTTTGTTTCTTGTACCTTCCCAAGCAGTGTCAGTGACAGGCTTTTGGCCTATATTCCTTAAATGGATGAAACTCTGCACACTCAGCAACAGAAAAAAATGCATTTAGAAACGGATTAATATCTTTGCCAGCTTTATTTTGAGGGAGTCTCAGCCCTTTCTCTCCTAGATTTCAAAATGCACAGGCCCATGTAAACTGAGTGATATAAAGTGGGTCAGCTCTGAGATTAGAGGTGTGGAAGTGAGACAGAAAGAACATGATCAGAGCCTGCATGCTGCTACAATGCTAATGACATGGTTACAAGGAGTAACTTTAATCCCAAATGTGCTACATGTTCTGCAAAAAGGTGTCAAGCTAACCTGCCAGGATTTGAGATAAATTCACTAAATTGAAGCAAACCGTGTCCCTTGCTTTCTTTATTTTTTTTTAAAGTGGCAGATGTGAGTTAAAAGCAAACAAACAAATAAAACTTCATTCAAATGCAGAGATTTAAAAATAGAAGCTAAATCTGTTTCAACTTTCTAGCTAGATAGTAGGTCATCTGGCAAGCAAAAATAATAAAAATGCTATGCTTAGAATATATTTTAGAAAACAGAAGTTTCATTATAGCAGTGAATAATGAAAGCCAGAGAAAACACATATTTCTGCAGCATCATGAGCATCACTCAGAGTCTGGCCTTAATTGTTTGCAACTACTGTAATTCATCATACACAAAACTGTGAGCTGGTTAGTTATGCAGTGCCATGCTGTAATTACTATAAACATGAATAATTAATATTTGGGGAGAGTATTCTTGGTAAAAAGGTATTTTTAAAAAAATTCTTTCCCAAGGTGATTTGTTATGCAAGTCCACAAATCCCAGATTGGTACTTCTAATTAAATCAGAGATTTCTTCTGAGGTGAGCATATTAGATAACAGAGACAGAAAGCAGAGTGGCCAAGCATGCAGGCTGTTTAACTTATTTTTAACCTCTTCATCATACTAGGTCCATCCTTCCTCAAACAGATCAGCTACTAATAGCAACAGTATCTCCTGCTGCTTTTGGGACTTGTTAATGTTTCTGTAGGATTAGTTTGGATCAGACTGTCAGTCAGTTTAGCCCAATTTTTTAACACTGATGGAGTATTTGCCTAGAAAACGCCACAGCCACAGCTACAGGGCCAGGATTTAATCAAATAGAGTAGACAGCACAGCACAAGTAACAAGGTCCCCTTAGGTATTTGAACCTTAGTGGGTAGTGCCACTGTTTGGGTCCTGCTAGCTCCATCTTTTACCAGGTGCTTTTGCACTTATGCACTTCAATTGATAGTGTTTTTCTGGGTTGTATTAACAGTGTTTTGCTGACTTAACATGGTTATGTAGTATAACATTGTAATGATGGGTGTTCTCATGCTTATGGAGTTCTTGGCTTAGGGTAATAATAAGATCTGAGAAACAACCTGATATTTCACTGTAACAGGTAAATTAAAGAAATGTTTTCTTACTGAGGGTTTGAAAAAAAGCCATCTGGGGAGCTACTGACCAGGTGAGCAGATCGGCATCCTCTTGTCATTTCAGCAGAATTATCATCACAACTTCAGGACAAATAGTCTGATAATTGAAAATGTATTTGGCACACATTGTTCAGTTGACTGTAGAAGATTGATGGAGATCAAATTAAGCTACACTTGGCTTTACCTTAAAAAGCAAGTTTAAAAATCAGAGATGTCTTTGATTTGGGAAGAATGACATTTTTGTTAAGATGTTTTACTGAGGAATGGATTTTTTTTTTTTTTTTAACATAAAGTAAAACATCACTACTTCAGGTTTGCCAGTGTCATGTGTGTCCATCATGTGTCATCTTGTGTGTCCCATCCCCTCCTCCTCACCCAAATTTAATCTAATTATACAGGTCCTGAAAAAGTAAATCAGATTTAAGACTTCAGAGAGGTCTAGAGAACCTTTTCAAGAAAAGGATCCTTGCAGCTTTGATAAGGACCATTTCTTAGGTTAGAAAATAAACCCAGCTTTGTTGGCTTGTTTGTTTGTTTGTTTTTAATGTTATTAAATTACTAATATTTTCCTGTTTGTCATGTATTTTATACCAGAAATTGATTCTTCCTTGAGAACATGACCATTTATTTTTGTAAAATTTCAGTTCAGCCGTTGGAGTGAAGAAATAGGAGTTTTATCTAAGTTCACAGCAGTGAAATTCTGGGTGAATTAAGAACAAATGAACATTTTTATTACAAAATTCCCACTGGCTGTAGAAGCATCCAATAGTCAAATACTTCTTTATGTGCATAACGTTATATATATGTATTTTTTTTTTTTTGTAAAAGCCAATTTCATAGCCTCCAAAACCCACAAAAAAGCTCTTGGTAAGAGATGTTTCCCATCTCTTTTCCCAATCATTTAAGGTCTTCAAGATTCTTAAAACTGAATTCAACTTCAAATATTCCTTACTCAAAGACATGTCCCTGAAAACCATGTGTACTTCAGAACCAAGACCATGCACCTGAAGGCAAACCCCTGTGTTGTTTCAACAAAGCAAGTTTCACCAGCTGCTGTATGCCAGCAAACTGGCAGCTACTGTGAGCGATTGAGCATGATGATGATGTGATTTCCTAGCTATCTTATGGTTGTGCTCAGAAATCCACTTTTTTACCTTAATTTTTTTTTCACATTTCCACTGAGGTTAACACACCATAGGCAGGAGTTGCAAAGCCTTGTGCACAAGCAGAAGATTTAATGTAGAACGTGTATGTAGATGGAGCTTCAGTCTTGAAACAGAAAACCTGATAAGCACATCCTTGATTTCCAGAATATGCTGCGATACTTCATTGCTTCAGTGTTGCGTGCCTCATGGTAAATACTTTGCTGGAGAGGGACATTATCCATCAACCTGTTCCAGGTAGTGTTTAATTCTGGAAATTGCTGGTCCCTAAAACATCAGTGTTACCTTCTGCACAGCACATTTTACTTACACATCTGCAATTCCCAGGAATTTTATGTTCTTATCTGCACATCCATGGTGAGACTCAGCGGTAGATCACAGACATTAAAATTGAGGTACCTAGATGTAGGGAACAACCTGTGAACTAGGTGTCTAAACTCTGTTACACTCAAACCTCATCACAGTCTACAACTGACTCATGAGAGGAAGAGGAGGGGCAGACACTGATCTCTCCTCTTGGGTGAACAGTGATAGAACCCAAGGGAATGGTCTGAAGTTGTGTCAGGGGAGGTTTAGGTTGGATATTAGAAAGAGGTTCTTCACCCAGAACTTCGCTGGGTGTTGGAACAGGCTCCCCAGGGCAATGGTCACAGCACCAAGCCTGGCAGAGTTCAAGAAGTGTTTGGACAACGCTCTTGAGGACATGGTGTGACTGTTGGGGATGGTCCTGCCCAGCGGCTGGGTGGGAACACTCCCCCAATCCCCCCGACCACGAGGCTCCATGGGACCCCACAAAGAGTCATGCAGAGACCACAAGAAAGGGGGAAGAGAGAGTTTATTACACATAGCTAGGGGTATATATAGATCCTGGAGGGATCCCAATTCCTCCAATAAAGGGCCAGAAAGGATTTGGAGTACTACCAATAGCATTCTAGGGTTAACAACCAATGGAAAGGTGTAGTTAAGAAATAATAAGAAGGCTACATAAAGTTTTTACAAGGACAGTGCCTGCATACCTTTGCAAGCAGATAAGGGTTTTCTCAGGGAATTTTTGGGAAGAAGAGCAGTGACTTTACAGAAAAAGAACAAGGAATCCATTTTGTAGCATGCATTATACAGCAATAAAAGCTCCTGTTTTTAAGGCATTTGGGTTAGCTTTTTCATCTTCTTCACAAGTAATTTTCTGACAATACTTTTTCTATTCTAACTATTAAAAACCTGTTGCTACAGTCCTGTGCAGGGAGAGGAGCTGGACTTGATCCTTGTGGGTCCCTTCCAACTTGGCATATTCTGTGATTCTGTAATGGAGACCTAACCAAGGCTACTGACAGACTGCTTGCTTCTCTGAGCTCTTCAAGTCACCCTCAAACAGCAGTCTACATGAGGAGCACCAAACTCTACTACTCTACTCTAATATCCTTTGAACATCCTGCCTGATGTCCTGCTGAAGTTTGGACAGTCATGGGTCTCCTCTGTAACTTGTACCACATCTGTCACCTTTGTGCAGCGCTCTCATGTGTCCTGTAACATCTCCAATGGCACTTGTTATATATACTTGGCAAAAGAGTCAAGAAGTTTATCTTCATTGACTAGAGAACTTTTACACCTAAATTATATGTAGACATTGTGTGTCAGAACAGAATGATCTTTAAGGTTCCTTCCAACCTGAATCATTCTATGATTCTGTGATTTAGACACTAAAATACATCAATTTTTTTATTTAAGTCTATTGCAAAATATTTACACTCTTTAAAGCTAAAAGCAGCAGCAGAATATTTCTTGAGTTTTAACACAGCTGATTAAAAATCTGTGTTTCCTTACTGCTCACTGAATTGGCAGCAGAGCACTGACCGTATGGTCTTTTAGGGAAGAGTAAGGACTCTTATCTAAGACGTATTTTAAATTCTTCTATGTCTACAGTGCTTTGAAACTTTCCTATAAACTCTTGACTGAAACTCTTGACTGCACAGATTTTATTTTGCCAGCAAGATAGGCCAAGTGACTGTAGAAATTCTCTCTTTCTCCTGGGGCCAGCAATTCTGATCAAAAGAACCCAACTTGCGGCCATTTGCAAAACTAGCAGGGATATGAAGTTTCAATACTGATGTGCCATGCACACCCTGAGCTTTAAGACAGATTTGAAGGAGGTTTTGCAGCTGAAGAGTGAAGGAAATGTAAAAAGAAGGAAAAAAGTATTTCTGAGCACCTTGCCCCACATGTAAGCTTGCCTAAGATAGATCAGTCTGTGAAACATTCATACTATTCTCATTGTCTTAATTGGTTGAAACATCCTATGCTTTTATTTGGATGTGCTAGTATATGGCAGCCTTCAGTCAATTCCGTTAGTTTGGAGCACTGTAGACAGTGTTTAACAGGCATTAACCTTCCAGGTATTAAAGCTATGAAGGAATTCGAAGTGTCTAAGTGCTGGGAATTCTAACTTGTGCATTTCTCTTGTGTCCTGAGCGGTAATACAGACTTGGCATGTTTACAAGCTCTCTCTGTATATAAAAACAAAAAACAAAACCCCAAAAAACCAACAAAAACAAACAAACAAACAAATTAAGAGCATAGTAACACATTTGCTGTATCAGATGCAATACTTTGTTACATCATGATGTCTCTTTGATGACCTGACACAAGCTCTGCTTGAGCAATTTAGTTTTACTCTGAAATTCAGGCCGGTTTGTTTGGCTGTGCAAGATGAGGAGAGTATAAAACCATGCCCTCATACCAAAGTGAGACTGGTAGGAGCAATTCATCCTTCTGTGGTCTCCACCCTCTCCTTTGTGATATGGAAATCACATATTGTTGGAGCTGGGTGTCCTTCTACACACCTACTCGGTGACTTCTAGCATAGCTGGGACAGACCTTTTGGGAAGAAAGAATGAGAAAGGCAACAGGGATGGATAGGAAGAATGGGGAATGTAAGCAAGCCTGACACTAATTAGTGTACTTTTTTATAATTTTCTTTAGAATATTTAACTAAATAAGAGCAGATAATATATAACGTACAAATTTTTCTTTTCTTTCCCACCCCTCCCCCAGCCCCACTAATAACTAAAACCATAAGGACTTTAAAATTGCACATATGAAGAAATAACACTGAAGGGTATAGAGATATATGTAAGCTCTTTCTACTTAATACAAAACAGGTAACCAAAGTTTTCAGTCCTCACACATTTTAATTTTGTATAAAATTCTGTTGACACTGAGCAAAACTGTTCAGAGCCATGTCATTGGACAGGTGTTCTAAGCATTTTCACATTGGAGTAACTAACCCATTGTTTGTGTATAAAGTAAAGAGCAAAAGATATCTAGAGGTCAACCACTGATTCCCTCTGTACTGCTGAATATAGAGACTACTCCATGAACACAGCACGGATGGTTGCATTTTAGACAACTACAGTTAGGTGAGTTGGATCCCATTCACTGCTCTTGGCCTGATAAGGGGAAAATAAACAGCCTTTACACAACATGAAACTACAATTTATCAGAGATAAAATGGGCATTTTCCTATCTGCAGTTACATTTCCTGTGTCTTCTACAGCTGTAAAAAGGGTAACTAGCAAATGAGAAAAATACCACAGACTGATGTCACATGAATGATGACAGCTTCAGCTGATGATTATCTACTAATAGATATGTTTCAAAAAAAAGAAAGGAAGGGGAAAAGAAGGAGAAGTTTGAATAATGACCTGGCTCCATATTCTGCTTAAAATTTGGCTGTAAAGGTGTTCATTTAATGAGACAACAGACTTCCTTGCTATGCAGTGTCTGCTCTAATCCTATCTAAATCAGTGGAGCTACATCACTGTAGCCTCATGTTGGTGAGAAAACATAGTGTTTATGCCAGCAATATTGCAAAGATGAGCATTCTGAAAATGGCAACACAAACAGTACTGGAGGCCTTAATATGGAAATCTACTGTCTTTCAGTATCCACAGTTTTAATTTTGCATTTTGAGGTTTTAAAATTCATTAAACTATTCCTCGTCTTAGTCATCTGAGTCATTCTTCAGTCTCCTTGAAGCATTCTGTTTCTGATTAATAGTTATTAAGTGACAGCAATAATGGAAAAATTAATATATCATCTTGGAAAATTTAGCAGTTCTAAAAACTGTTACTATTTCCACAGCTGAATGTGAACATACGGAATATAATTCGAAGCAATGCTAACCTTTTAACATCTCTGCCTAAAAAATATTGTTTCTTTTGCATTTTCATTATGACTGTGAGTTACTGTGTTTACTCAGTTGTTTATTTTAATAAAGCTGATATTTCCTTATGTGTAGTAAACATTAAAGCCAATCTTTCCACTGCAGGAAAAAATGTATGCTGTAGAAATAATTAAAGTTATTATCGTGCAATATGCCAAAAAGAAGAGTAAATTGGATAATCCAAACATCTGGTTTTGTTCACAAATGCAGCCCAGAGATGCATAAACCCATCCAGGGTAAATACAGCCTGCTTTACATTTAAAAGTCAAATTGACTACCTACATAAGAGGATGCCTATTTTTTTATTAGAATGGTTGGGTTTCAAGGTGCTTAACAATGAGGCTCAGCACATATTTCACGTGAAACCATGGAAACAGTATGAGCCATTTTGCTCAAAATAGAAATACCACAAATGACCTTGACATTTAAAAGCTGATGTTGCACATTGTCATTTAGATTGCGAACAATGGGCACATAATCATGTCCTCTGACCCAAAATTGTTATTGGTCTTCCAAGAAAGAGTATTTGAAAGCTAGGGACTTCTCTTTTATGGGTGCAAGGAGTCCCCGCTGTTCAGAGAGACATCTAGTGCCGTAGCTCAGTGTGCAGCTGCAGTGCCAGCTGCAGATTGAGCTTTGGGTGCTAACAAAGGGCATAACAAAAGGCACGGGGACCTGTGCCCAGCCAGGTGACCCGACACTCAGAGACACAGCAGGATTTGAGGAGCCCCAGTGCTCAGGCTGTGAGGGTAAAAAAGCCCAGGGTTTCCTTTGTTTGGGGTCCTTCCTGAAGGCACCCAGCTCAAGCTGTTATTTTGTTATTTCACCATTATTAAATTATTTTAAGGATTGTGACATCTGAGACTCTGCTATGGGAAACGTAGGGTTGACCTGGTAAGGAAGCCTGGTCCAGCCATGTGAGTGTGGGGTGTGAAGCTGTGAAGAGGCCTCGGTCCCAGATCGGATGGCATGAGTGTGACTGCCACAGTGCCTCCTGGACCACCAGGCAGCAAAGTACCCTTAACACCTCTTTCATGGGGACCTTTTTATTGCGACAAGGTAGAAAAGTAGTAAGTGTGCAGGCAGACATGACAAATTGTAAATGATGGAGCTTGAGAGTGCAGCACTCTGAGGAAATCATTTACACATGAAGACTGTAGTTTTAATTCTGTCTGAAGACACGGCATGTAAAACTTCTCCCCTGAGGTAGCTGAGTGTAAATGGCCATGTGTTGAGAGACAAAATATTTACCTTACATGTTTGAACAATGCTAAACTATTTCAAAATACTGCTGAATTTAAGGATTTCATATTTTCAAGGATTTCTGGATAATGCGATTTCTTAGTCTACAGCCCCTGCATAAATCTCTAACTGCTACCATCTTTAACCCATTGAAAATTGCAGAGGTTATTTTGACTTTTTGCTGTCAACCCATCCTTCTGGGATCCATAGTTCTCTTCTTGTTTGAACGATATGCTTGTTGCTGAAATGTAATTGCTGACCCAAGGCCAGCAGGGGAATGGGGGTGTCAAACTTCTCAGAACAGGACCCCTCTTAACAGGCTCTTGTTGGAACCCAGAGAGAGTCAAAGACACTCACAAAAAAAAGGTTTCTTATGCACATAGGTTCGTTGTTTCTCAGAAGACAATGTAATGGGCTAAAGGTGGCAATAACCTGCAGAATAAGTGCCTAGCAAAGGAAACTTTACCACTGACTTGTGGGGCCAGGATTTTACCCTTCAACTTTGGATAGCATTTCATTTCTTGGGTGTAGCTAACAGGTAGAAAACCCCATGTTGAATTCAGCACTGCCCATATCTCCTAATTCACAGAACACCAACCAACACATCAGTGGGAATTTCTGTTGCACAATGAGCAGTACAAGAACTAGCACTGGGCACCATATAAGGAGAGAGTTGAAATTCCTACTGCAACTTGGATTGCCTTCTCCAGTGGTTTTATATAGCTCCACAAAATCCACAGTCATTCTTGTAGTTTTCAACTCTTTCCCTTTTTTTTTTGTTACCAATATGAGTGTAGTCTGTGTATGCACATGCCTGTGTGCATGCATGTGTGCATTTAAGTAGTAAGTTTTTATTGGTCTTCTCTTTCACTTTGGTGAGTAATATTTCTAAGTAAGGTTTTTAATACTCAAAGAAAACCGTTAACACCGCCCTTGAAGCTTTACTTACTTTGTCTTGTCCTCATGCTGAGAGTAACTGTTCCTTTAGGTGACAGATAGGAAACCCATTTTCTGACATTTCAGAATAATAGCAATAATAGCTGCAGGGGCAAAAATGACAGACTAAAAACATCTGAATGAAAATCTGGTTTATGAACTACATGCTAGGCAGGATTTTCTTTTAAAACTATTTATAATTAATTTTACATAGTCATTTTATATGAAAAAAAAAATCAATTCCATTCACAGCAGGTAATGTTGCATATTGAAAGTGGACACACTGCAGTATTTCTTGTACAAACACAAGCTCTGTCCTTCTGAAACTGAAGGGTTTCTGAGAAGTAGTAAAGACAGTGTTTCTCCTGCTGGCAATGGCAGCAGCAGTCCCAGCCATGTCCTATATGACGTCAAGTCTACCACGAGAGCCTTGAGGTCATGTTCCATAGTGTGTCCTTGTGCACTGCACAACATCCAGGTCTTTAATGGTCCCTACAGACAACTAATAATAATTTAACAATTAATACAAAGCATTTTCATAAATAGGAAAATTAAAGATTACCATCTGGCTGAAGGGAGGGCTCTAGAGCCTGGGTTTGGCTGAGAGAACTCATGCTCAGGGGCACACTAGAGTCAACAACCTTTATATGCTGCTCTGTTACTAGATTTTTTGCAAGTTATATTATTGATTGTAGATATAACAGAGAAAATAACATCTACTTGGTGTCTGGACCAGGACAACATTGCTAGCTGAGGTGAATGGAAGAAGGGAGCAGATAAAGCTTCCTCTCTCCACCAGTGGAGTGGAAACTGTATTTGCAGAAGGCTGAGTCCCTAAAATTCCACTTCTGGCAATGCCTCACTATTCTGGACAGCATTTCTAATGAAAATCTCCTATACTCCTGCTAGGATTACACCTGCTAGCTAAAGTTAAAATTAGAATAGGTTTTCCCCAAAATGTCACGACAATAAATATTTTACAAGTGTCTGTGACCCTAAGCTGAAGGGGTCCACAGGCTGGTATCTTAGCTTAGCTTTTAAAGGTTATTATAATTTAAAGAAGCACTGCAACAGTCACTTTCTTCTTCTTGACAGCAGCGGTATCTGCTGGTAGCTGGATCACATATGGAGGCAGCAGTAGAGTCTGCAGTATGACACTGAGGGCAGGAAATTCACGGGGGGAAAAATGGGGCTAGCTTGCTTTCCCCCCTTTGAGAAGGTGTCCTCTCAACCCAGCACATCTCCACCTGTCCCTGATGACAGCCAGGATACACTAGAAACACCAACCCCTATGGTGTGCAGGACCCATCAGACCAATGGTCACTACATCTCTGCTCTGCTGCCTCTCACTTCAGTGCAGCAAGGTTCCCCAGTCCTTGTTCAAACAATGAATACTGGATTAAAGTCTGTGTTCATCCTCAGTGGCAGCTAAGTGGTTGATCTCAGTCCTAAGGGTAGAACAAACTCAGCGGTATTTTCCTGAACCCAGGGGAATCACTTTTTCTGTTAACTCAGAAGAGAATTTGGGCCACAGAGATTAGAGCTCAGGGCAATAGGAGGGTAGTTTTTAAATTTACTGTTGGATTTCATATATAACCCTCCATCACTGCCATGCCTAAAAGCTTTCTTCAGTCAGCAGCTGCAGACGCTACTGCTTGCTGAGATGAGCTTTCAGAGTACCCACATTAAAAACATGTTTCTGTGGATAAAAGTTGAATAATGCTTCAGCATATGGTTCCTCTTAGAGCATTTCCTTTGATTCTTTTTCCAGCTTTATAATAACAAATACATAACTTTGTGATAATTCTGCATGCATTCTTTTAAGATATTTGCTAGTTTTATCTGTATAGGGATCCTAAGGCTATATAATATGCCTTGCTGGGCAAATTATTCTTCCTGAAAACCAACAAAACCACACTCTCATATCTGGCCTAAATTTGTTTTGAACATTGGTTCATACTTACCAACTCCTTTCCTGGCTACTTTTTTTGTATCTCTGCTTTTTACACTGTCTTGCTTCAGACTAGGTAATTGTAAATAGCTCACTACATTCCTTCTGGTTTTCATATTCTAGTTACAGAATTTGGTTAAAGTGTGGTGATGTACAGTAGCCTCAGGGCTTTGAAATGGTTTTACCATTCCAGAGGCAGGGAGTAGAAGTCCTTTGGATTTACCTCAGAATGTAATTCTCATTTCAGCAGTTTTCTCCCTTTTCAGGTCTACTGAAACAGGAGGGAGCTAGCTTCTGTACTGGCAATTGAAGAATGTTTTTAATATTCTTAGATTTACTGAACTGATTATATTGAATCACATCTTAGATGGCAGTGTGTTTCATGAGGATCTCTGCTTATCACTCCTTCTTCTGTTACTCTTATTTTGTGCTACCTTCCTCTATATTCATCACTGTTCAATTACTTTATTGCTACTCATTAAACCTACTCATAATTTTATTTAAAGATACCGGTTCTGAATGATATACACTTTGCCTGGACAAATGCTCTTTCTCTTCGGGTGAAGACAGAATTCTAGGTGGCACATTGCTGACTCCCATCTGAGGTGACTGGCTGGACGACCCTTTGGAGCACCAATTTAGACACTGGCAGAGTCCAGAAAGGTGTCTTTGATGTGCCTACCTCTAGACACACAGTAGATTTACTCAGAAGCTGGCAACGGCATTGATTTTTTCTTCCACTCTGTTTAATGGTGCATTAAGATTTTGTGGTTCTTTTGGTGTTTTGTACTAAAACCCTTATGTTTTGCAGTCACTGATGTTAGTGGTCAGGCCACACTGTGGCCCACAGCAGACTAAAAGCTTACCATGTCCTGGTAACTGGGCTCTGGGGATGATGGCCCAGGAGTTCCCAGATATATTTATGTTCCTATGTACTGACTTTCAGGGAGGATATTTTTACTCAGTGGCATTCTTCCATATTTCTTCTATTGTGGCACTGGTATTTTGTGATATTGCCAGTGTGTTACCCCTGAGAGAAACTAATGATCAGGTGGGGGAAAAAAACAATGAGCAAATGCTCTATTTTAATACAGAATTTTGAATTTGCCTATGGGAAAAGAATTCAAACACATTCAGACAGTTACTTCAAAGTATTTTGACTTTGTCACTTCATATTTAAAACTAGCACATATAGAGGCATGTAAGTTTAGAGAGAAGAATAATGTTTAAGGATGGTTAATGTCATAATGCATATATTAGCCAAACATAAATGCATTAGCTTATACATAAATAAAGAATACTTGCCAAAAGGCTGCTGAAAGGTGACATTGAAATAAAGCGGCAGATGCTGAGAAATGAGATCTCTGTGAATTAGAGTGAGAAGCAAATCTGGTTTAGTCTTTGTTCATGGCTTTGATCCTGGGTTCAAACGATGCTTTCACAGTTTCAGATGAATGTTTATATAATTTTAAAAGCAGGATGTAGTAGAAGAACGGGGACTTCGGGGAAAAAAATGTGAACATAAAGAATGAAATTATGTAGAAAGGCACAGTACAACTCCAGTTTTCCACTCCCATGTAAACGGTATGAGTATCTCATGTCTCCCTAATGCCTGATGCTGCTCTGGCAGCAGGAAAAAAAAGACTCAAAACTAGAGGTATAGGTCTTATGAAATAATTAGACACTAAATGTGTCTTTGCATATACCATATCTCATCTTATTGCCGCAAGGCTACTACAGCCCTGTATACATTCCTAACAAAGTATGCTGGTGTTTAATAATCTGGTATCTTGCTCATAAATAACTTGGGGAGAAAAAGATATCTTTGATGATTAGCTGGTGGATTATCTGTCATTAGATATTTCTTGCTTGGGGCTAGCACACAGCACTTAACAGCACTGTGCTGCAGGGTGAGTGGTGGCTCAAAGCTGCCCAGAGCCCGTGGTGCTTGATTGAGGGGTTCCAGCCTGGCTGGCTCCAGTGGGGAGGAAAAGGCTGGCTCCTCTCCTTGTCTGGAAGAAGCCCTCACTACTTTCCTCAGACCTGAAACACTGCCCATATGAGGGTCCTGTGCTGCCTCTGAAATCTTCCTGCTTTCCCCATACTTCTGCCCCACTAGACAAACTTCTAGCACAGCCTGACATGTTGCAAGACTGGGAATTAGAGCCTCTGCCTGCCCCTGCCTCCTATTGTGTCACTAAGTGTTTATCAATATGATCGCCAGAAGTTAATGGTACATATAAAAAGAAAACATGCTTTAGCTTCTCCTTGTGTCTTTTATGCTTTATATTCTTTGGGTTTTAATTTTTATATTATTTGTTATACTCCTTCTGTATAAAAACTGAAACGTTTTACACTTCAGTTTATTTTTCAAAATAAGAGGTCTTCTGTGTGTACTTACATAGGAGACAGACAGAAATAACTGATAATCATTCCCACTTTTTAGATGTATGTCTAGTTTTTTTTAGACACACTTAAACACTGGACTTTTGCTTGAAAAGGAAAGTCTAATTTTGAACACAGCTGTTAAAATTATCACAAGTAGATTCACTATAACTTACCTCTTGAGACCTGGCATCTTCTACAATGAAACAGTAAGCCCTATAGAACCACCACTATCACTAACATAGGTGGCACGGGCTTTATCCTGCTACTAGGCACTCAAAAGGGAGCCCATGTCTATAGGTATAGTGCTGGATTCAGCCCTGCAATGAGCCTAGGGTGCCAGAGCCTTCCCTGCCCTACCTTTTGCAGGTGACCTTATCACCTGTTGCTTCTGACTGGGGCTGCCACACTGATGCAAGCCCAGTTCACCCCCTCTCTGTGCCTGATGAGCACTGGATGGCCAGCTGAACTCACCACTCCTACTGCTCGGGCCCCACTGCAGACCATGGGGCTGCTCCCTGGATGGGAGCACGTGGCAGAGGACAGACTATAACGTAGGAGAATGACCTCAGTGAGAAAAGGTAGTCTTTTCTTCTCTGACATGTATAGTTTTAATACTGTCACTTCTGATAGCTGTCACTCCTAGGTAACCATTATTTTTGAGACTTGTCTTTCTCTTTTCTTCCTTTCCTTTCCCCCTATTACTTTTTATCTCCCTGGCACTCAAAGTTTCTTTATTTCATTCATGAATCTGTAGCTAGCTCTTCTCTGGAGACCAACAAATGTTAAGGTGCATATATCTGAACAGTATCCAACTGTGTTTAAGCTCATTTCTTTCACTAAAGGAGCTCTTTAGTGTAGGATCTGCTTTTGTAAGTGCTCTCTCTGACACCTCAAATAAAAATAATGAGCTGGTCTCTCCCAGCAGTGAGCTGCCCTTGGGAGTTCATTAGGACTCCAGCTTGGTAAGGGTCCCTGGGGAGTGACACTTCTTGTCCTTTCGCTTTATGCTTCCCAATGCTCTTGCTCCAGGAGGACCTAAAGTCCATTAGCCTCCTAATGCATATCCTGTTTTGCTTACTGCTTTATTAATATTGGGCTGGGAATGAAGAGCAGATATTGCCCAAAAATGGCAGCAGTGTGAGGGAAAAGGGGAAGGAAGACAAGCGTGGTTGATTTATTGCATTTGTGGCATTTCATCAAGTGGAAGACCTGGCTGGAAATGTGAAAAACTGAAGGAAAAGCAGAGCTATAAGCTTATGCCACCCTTCAGCTGAGTTCTTTCCTCTCTTTGTGGCCTGAAATAGACTAGGCTGAGGTACATCAGTGGGCATCATCAGCTCCCTGAACTAACAAGCACATGTAAAGCCTCAAAACAGTCACCAACTAAAGTGTGACCTTAAAAAGAGGTAGTAGCTCTGTTACCTTCTCTTCTGCAACTGATCAGCTTATGAGACCAAGATGTGAGTTAAGGTCCTGCCCTTCCTCTCTGCTCATGGTTACCATTTCTCTGCTAAGAGGTTGTGTCCCTCAAAGAACAGCAGCTGAGAGTGCAGTGTGAGCGCTCACCACTGCAAGCAGGGGCAGCCCATGAGGAAGGAGGTTGTCAGCTGGGAACTTCCGAACTCTTAAGATGAAGGGCCTGCCTTTCATTAGTCCTGACTTCATGTCTTTCATTAACACAGATAAATAAAAAATACGATGTCAGTCCATGTCCATAATCGAGCAAAATAGGAACTATGTTCTCTTGCAGTGGTAGCTCTAAACAGACTGGTCTACAACACCAATTGATTACTTTGTGCTTGAGGGATACTGTGTATTTTAAATTCACTATGGTGAAACTTTCAAAGCAGAAAGTTTGCATAATATGTCTTATACATTTGTATTTTATTGTGAACTTGGGTACTACTGTTGCACCTTCTCTAATCAACTTGTCAAGTGAAGAGAATAATAAATATGGTGCTGGATGGTCACACCAACTGCAGACTGGAAATACTCTCTTTGCTCAGCTAACCTGTTATTCAGATCCAAAATGAAGCAGGGAAGTCAAGCATTTTAGAAGCTGTAGTGAGCTGGAGTAACTTCCCAAAACAAACATCTTCACGTAGTCCTAGGAACAATTTTATCTCTTGACAGGTTTGCCACTGCAGAAAGAATTGAAATTGTACTTGTTTACAGGCTGCACTGTTTGCAAATACTGTGAAGGCTGGGAATGTTGTGGCCTTATATTTTCCCATGGGGTTGGAGAATGTTTTTGTATATTTATTGTTATTCTGCAATTTCATGAAAACTATTATTGGTTTTATACAACAATGGTTAGGAATCCTTGTCATAGAGCAAGATTTCAAAGCTGATGTAAAAATCATAGAATCGTTGAGGTTGGAAAAGACCTTTAAGAACATTGAGTCCAACCGTTAACCTAGCACTGCCAAGTCCACCATGAAACCACATCCCAAAGTGCCTACATGTCTTTTAAATACTTCCATGAATGGTGACTTGACCACTTTCTTGGGCAGGCTATTTCAATGCTTGATAATCCTTTTGGTGAAAAATTTTTCATAATATCCAATCTAAACCTCCCCTGGTGCAACTCAAAACCATTTCCTCTCATCCTATCATTTGTTACTCAGAAGAGACCCACTTCCACTTGACTACAATCTCCTTTCAGGTAGTTATAGGGAGGGATAAGGTCTCTCCTGAGCCTCCTTTTCTCCAGGCTAAACTACCCCAGCTCCCTCAGCTGCTCCTCATAAGACTTGTGCAGAACCCAGCACTGAGGTGCTATATACATTAGACTTAAAAACTGCAGTTACTGGTTCTTGTACTAGCTCAAGTGCAGTGGAGTTACTGAAGTTTAATGGAATACTGCCTACCAGGTTAATTACACATATGTTCTTAGGGATGGCTCAGTGAGATGACTGAGTTGAATTAAGAGCTTGTCCTTGTTGAAATGGGTTGTCCTCGTGGACCTCCCCTCTTTTTTCCCTTTCTCCCCGCCCCTCCCAAATTCTTGTGTTCACATCCTTGGTGAAGTGAATCAGCTCCTGTAACCAGCAAAATGCATTTTGTTTTTTATTTCCTTCCCCCTCCCGCCTTGGATTGATTTTCTGCTGCCTCAGTGAGTTTATTCAGCTTACTGAGCACTGAGGTGAGTACCAGAGCTGCAGAGAAGGAAGCTGTGGCCATGTGGCACTAACAGTGGAAGAGAAGCAGAGACAAGCTGCAGTAACAACAAACTGGGGGATGATGAGATAGGAGAAACTGTGTTGGGAACCTTCTGCAGAAAGAAAGAATCATTGAGATGAGCTTTTCAAGAATTTTTGAAAACCTAACTGAATCGAAGAGAATACTAAAACCACAGGCCTACACAAACACAAAACTTGGGGCACCTCATCAACAAAAGTGTGGATGAAAACCAAAGAAAAAGAAAGCTATTGTTTTGGGTGTGTTGAGTTTGAGCTGTTGAGTTACAAGCAAGTACAAAGAGGTATCAAAATACTTCTTGATAATAGCTTGATAAAATTTGAAAATGATATCCTATGAAACTGTCTTATTGATCAAGGCTATAAATAAATAAACAAATGTGGTGAGTCAGTCTTAAACGTTTTTTTAAGGAGGGGAAACAAATCAAAATTAAATCCTCTACATTGCCAGAAAAGCACTAGATATTATACTTCTTTGGTGTATTCCTTGGTATTATTTTATGGAAACACTTTGGACAAAAAGAGGAATACCTGAATAGTTCACCCTCTATCAAGCCACAACAAATATTATAATAATTTGCAGGACTATCTAGGGCTTTAAAAAATGGGACTTGAGAGGAAAACAAACCAGTGCAACTTAAGACACTTCACAGTCCGAGAGAAGGGGATTAGGAGGAAACTTTATGAGAAGTGAACTTCAAGCTACTTCTCCCAGGTTTCACATGTGCTTCTCACTTTTGACGATGGTTTACAGTGGAGAGAAGACCCTGCGCAAAAAGGATCATCAGGTGGTCTGGCTATCTATTTTCCTTAAAATAAAAAAATAATAATAAAAAAATAATTCCTCGGTTCTTTCTCACTTTTCAGCAGCCGCTGTACTTGAGGTCCAGTCTCCCGAATATTTCATTGCCTTTTACACAAGGCGATGCACCACCATCCTCAGCATCCCAAACACCGCCCGGGGCTGCCAACCGTGGCGCCCCGCGAACTTTCTTAACCTCGGGCGCCGAGTCGCAGCACTCGGCAGTGTCACGGGTGAGCAAAGGCACCGACCGGGCTGCCCCCCCGACTGCCCGGGGGTGCAGCTCTCCGTGCCGCGCTCTGCCCTGCGGGGGGCACGGGAGCTCCAGCAGCATTACCCGGCCCGGCGGCGCCTGCGCTCCGCCCGGGGAGGCGGGGGCGGCCTGGGGGACCCGGCGCTGGGTGACGGGCGGGGCGGGGGCGCAGCGCCCGGGCCGGCCGCCCCCTGCCCGCGCCGCACGGTCGGTGAGTAGCCCCGTCGTGTTCCTTGGCGGCGGGGAGGGGGGAGCGCGGTGCGCCCTGCTCGCTCCGGCGGCGGGGCGCGGTTGCCCGGGTGCTGCTGCCGCCCCCGCCCGCCCCTCCGCGCGGCCGCAGCGAGCGGGAGGCGGCGGGGAGACAAAAGCGGACAAAGGAGGCAGAAGGCGTGCTCCGCTGCCGGGGTAGGGATGTCCGGGGAGAGCTCGGGTCTGCCGCCCCGGGTATCCGCGGGGCTGGGGCGGCGGGGTCGGTGCCGGCGTGCCCGGCCCCGGCTTTGTTCCCCTTCCCTCCGCCCGCCGCCGCTCCCACGGGCCGCCGAGTTGTAGAGGAGTATTTATTTCAGCGCATTTATTTTTAGGCTGGAAAATTAAAGGCTTGGCACGGCGACCTTTGGCTGTCGCATCCGGCGCCAAATAAAAGGGTCGCGCTCTGGCCGAGGCTACCCCGGCTCTTATGTAAACCCATGTGCCGTCCCCAAGGACGCGCGGTCCCCGGGCGCCGCCGTGATCCGCCTCTCGCGGGGACGGGCACAGCGGGCGCTCACAGGAGCTCGGGGCAGCGCGCGGGGTCGGGCGGGCAGAGGCCGGGGCGGCGGGGAGGGACGGGACGGGGCCGGCGCCGCTGACCTCCCGTGCTTGCACTCCGCCCCGCAGGTCGGCAGCGACCCCCCGGAGCTCCGTCAGCGGCGGCGAGGAGAAGCGAGGAGAATGCGGGCGGCGGAGCGGGCGGCGCTGCCCGAGGAGCGGCTCGTCAAGGTCTTCACCTTCAACTCCGAGCGCAAATCCATGAGCAGCGTCAGCCGCCGGCCCGGGGGGGGCTTCAGGCTCTACAGCAAGGGGGCGGCCGAGATCCTGCTGCGCAGGTGAGGGGGGACCCCGAAATGCACCCCAAAATACACCTGGGGGGACCCCGAAATGCACCCCAAAATACACCTTGGGGAGGGCAAAAATACAGCCCAAAACACACCCCAAAATACACCTGGGGGGGGGCAAAAATACCCCCCAAAAAACACCGGTGGGGGCCAAAATTACACCCGGGGGG
>JAWWEU010000081.1:119628272-119645461 GCA_035583155.1 Acropternis orthonyx | reverse complement strand
GCGGAGCGGGGCAGGGGCGCTGCCGCCTCCGCCGCCGGGGCTTCCCGGCCCGCCGGGGCTTCCCGGCCCCCCGCCGCCGGCAGCGAGAGCCTCCCCCGGAGCACGGAGCGCGGCCAGCCGGCGGCGCCCGGCCGAGGGGTGTCCCCGGCCCCCCGGCTCCTCCTGCTGCCCCCGCCGCCCGCGCTGCTGCTGGCGGGGCCCCCGGGCAGGGAGTGCCTGCGAACGGTGCTGGCTGACTCGCGCTTCTTCCTGGTGTGCATGTGCTTCCTGACCTTCATCCAGTCCCTCATGGTCTCCGGCTACCTGAGCAGCGTCATCACCACCATCGAGCGGAGATACAGCCTCAAGAGCTCGGAGTCGGGGCTCCTGGTCAGCTGCTTCGACATCGGGAGCCTGGTGGTGGTGGTGTTCATCAGCTACTTCGGGGGACGCGGGCGGAGGCCGCTCTGGCTGGCCGTAGGGGGGCTTTTCATCGCTCTGGGGGCTTCGCTCTTCTCCTTACCTCACTTCATCTCTCCGCCGTACCAGATCCAGGAACTGAACTCCTCCGTCAGTAATGAGGGCTTGTGCGTGGCTGGCAATGGCACCGCCAAAGAGCAGTGGGACTCGCCGGCCTGTTTCAAGGAGACTGGTGGAAATGACCACTCTCTTTATGTAGCTTTATTCATTTGTGCCCAGATCCTCATTGGCATGGGCTCGACACCCATCTATACCTTGGGACCAACCTACTTAGATGACAATGTCAAGAAAGAAAACGCCTCGCTTTACCTAGGTAAGGTATCTGAGTACCAGGGCGCTTCTAATGCTGAACCCCAGGTTTCCCTGAGGGACCAGTTACAGGTACTTCTGCCCTGGTCCTGCTGAAAAACATCTGTACTAAAGCTTTCCTTCTGAAGTGAACTTTTGAAGTAAAGTTGCAGTGGTTTCCTATTTTAAAATGTTTTGTGGAGTGAACAGTAGTAACAGGTGAAGCTAATGCAGCGTGTGCAGAAGTGGCTGTAGTCACACCCTCCTGCACTGGCAATGGCACAGCAAGAGAAAGTCAGCTTTTCTAATGCCTTTCAGCACTTGGCATTAGCCGGTGACTTTTTCAGAAAGGAGTGTCAAAATTTGCTGTGACCCTTCAAGTTTCTTTTTGCTAACACAGAAGCTGTATATTTCTAAATTTTGGTTAACATGCCCTCAGCCTAGGGTCTCCATAATGTTCAACAAGCACTTTGAGAAATTCTTGGCGTGCTTTTACTTTTCCAGCATTTGTTTGTCTTTAATTAGCAATGAATTTTGACCGTCATTGATACATCATCTGACATATCAGAAAGAGTTGAAAACCCATTTTTAAACAAGCAAGTAAAACCTTCAGGGTTAAAAGCTCAGTTGAGGAGCTCAAGGGACACAACTGAGAGTCCAGTCCGGGGCACATGGCGTTCGGCAGCTACAGACAGGTCTTCCTGATAGTCATTCCATAGTGGGAAAAAGGGGTATCTCAGATAACTGGGTTCTAAACTTTATTGCCATTTGATCACGATGGTGAACATCATACATTTTTGGTAGTTTGTGTAATACGTAATAAGATTGGCTGCTCTTTGACTTTGCATTAGTATTTTACATGATTCTATAAGAAATGAACTTCATGTACCCCTTCAAACTCTTTTCAAATAATGAGAGGCACTTATGGGACTGAGAGAGCTGCCAGAGGGTTTTGGATGCTCAGCATTACCATTTGCAGTTCAATTTGTTTTGACTTTAAGCTAGCCGTGGAGATAGTAATTCCATATAAAATAGGCATGCATGAAAGTAATACACTCGGGGGGTGGGTGTGTGGGTGTGTGTGTGTGTGTGTAACTATTAAGCAAAACCTAGTGATTCAGATCAGTATTTTTATTTATTTTGACCTGCTCTTTGGCAATTTGACTGTTCCCTGAACTGTTTTAAAGCCATTCACAGTCTATGTGCAGTGTCTTGAGAAAGCCTGGGGCACTGCTGGTTTTTGGAAGGAGGGAGAGGTATTCACAGCATTGCTGATCTGCCTGATGAAGTATTTCACAGTGTTTTCCATCTGTCCTCCCCTCTGAGAGGTTAAGTGGTATGGAAATTTAGATTAACCTAGCATCAACTTTATTGGCAGTACGAAAAAGCAAAGCATCTCGTTACTGAGGTTAGTGATTGTAGTTTGAAACAGCACAGAGGGGACTGAAACTTTTGCAAGTAGGTGATTTCACACAGTCCTCAAAAACATGGGGAAAAAAAAAGGAAATGGAAAGCCTGTAGGTGAGGAATGAAGGGTAGAAGAGGTGAACGGTGCGAGAGGAGGAAGTCTTCACCAAAGGGGGAAGCAAGGTCAATGGGGGGAAATCCTCAGTGTGCTGGAGAACCGATGCCTGTCACTGACAGGCTTCTAGCACAGGAAATCGTAACGAAGTGACTCGGGTAACATGTAAGAGCAGCAGAGATCAGCCTTAAAGTTAACAAAGGTAAAAGACACGAGCAGCTGTTGGCAGACTGTGTGTGACCCTGTACCCGCCAGGCATGGAAGGCAGCTTTGATCTGTACTAGGAGTACCCTTGTAGAGTCGAAGTTCGTTTTTAGTGATTCAGAAGAGTAAAGATGAGTTACCCAGCTACAGCGTACATGAAAAATTTATGCCTGTGATTTGATTGTGGCCACAGGGAGAATTAAAATGAACACAAAGCATGTTTAAACATTGAGTAAAATGTACTATCACCTCCTTTCAGTCTTTAAGCTACTCAGGGCTAGAAGCAATGTTGCCTGCTGTTGGAAGTCTTGGTATTATCTATTCTAAATAGTGTTGAATTCTGAGGAAACTTTCAACTTTTTAATGTTTGAGTATTTGCCTCACTTTAGACTTAGGCCAATGACTTTTTGAAGGGCAGGAGTAAAATCTGAATTCATGGGGGAAAAGAGCAGTGTTTGGTACGTTGATGTGAACAAACATGTTTTTCCCGGAACTTCTCATTGGTTTGGAATGTTTCATGTCCTAGAAAGAGGGATTTGTGGACAGCAGACAGCCCAGCCAGGTGCAGGGATGGGATAGAGTTGGCCAGGGCATGGCTCTGCAGGCCAGCCACCTCACATCCTGTGTTATGCAATGCCTGTTTCTCCAGGCAGTGTGATTTTTATTACCGGGGAAAACTATGCAAGTGATGTCAAAATGTAAAATGTATATATGCATGTAGGCATGAGCTAACAAAAAGTCTTGGAGTGGGCCACTGGGAGTTGGAAGTGTTGAAAAGAGAGGAGAGCCCAGTGAAACAGATCCCAACCACACAGCTACAAGTGTCTGAGTTAATTCATAAAAAAGGTATCCTCTAACACAAAACAGAAGGTCACTAATGTGTTTGTTTGCAAGCATGCTGGTGTTGCATTCTAAATTTTTCTTCCAAAGAAAAATAAGCAAATAGGTATATATATTTAAGAATCCACCTCATAGAAGTTTCACTGAGCTGCAGAACTGAAGGCCTTTTTGACCCTGCGAGTGTGCCCACTAGTAGCAGGTTCATGAAGCCCCCTGAGTATCATTAATCCTGATTCTGCAAAAACTCACCTTATGGGCTGTGGAAGCTATCTTATTTATTTTTCAAGTTAATCCAGCTCAGGGCTTGAGTGGCAATAGCATATCCTCTTAAGTGTAGGCATGCAAGCTCAATGTGGACAGCTGTTTTAACATTCCTGGCTGGAAGTCCTGCTCTCAAAAAAGCATATTTGATGCTTATACATAGTCTCTTGGCTGCCTACACTCTAGTTCGTCTGTCAAAGTGGCACGGTGCCAGTTTACAAGGTGCTATGTCGTTTTTAGTAGGACAAAGGTGGAATGTGTATTTGGGCTGCCAGCCTAGCAGTGTGTGAGCTCTCTGTGGGATGTTTCTTCCTTGTGAATGTACTGCCGCCTCCGGGTCCTCCTGCCCCTTAAACATGATAGTACTTTGATGCCCTGATGTTAACTTTGAGGAAATGTATGACATTGAGCTTGGAAACAAATAGTAAGAATAAACAGGTGGCTGGGAAATGCAAGAACTGGTTCCCTTAATCACAGATAATCCAAAAGGAAAGTTGCACACTTTATGTGAAAACTGGGCAGTTACTAAGTTCTCTTTGTCTTCTCCAAAGTCTCTCCCTTCTGTGCTCAGCTATACTGTGGCATGTCTGTTGTCAGCTCCCTGATGGGTGGAGTTTCTTCTTTTAATTATTTATTCAATTAAATTAATTGCAATTCAATTTGGAGTTGAATTCGACTTCATGAGTCATGTTTTATACTCTTAAAGGTGTTTCTGCTACTTGTCAAATTCTACTACTTAAAACACAAAAAGTGTGTTTTTTCTGAACACCATGTGGTTTTTTAATAGGGATCCAATAATTTGTCCTGAATGTGAGTTTACCATATGATTTTGTCAGGATTTTTAAAAACATTTCCTTAAAATTGTGTGGCACTTAAAAGTTTTTTATCAGTGGCATTACATTACATGAATAATTTTAAAGTATTTTTCTTCTCTTGCAAGGGGATATTGTAATAAAAAAAGGAATTTATCTCAAAAATTCATACATAGAAAAGCAATATTAGGTTTTACAGAAATAGTGTGTTAATGAAAATATTCCAGCATTCAGGAATAGCTTTCACCAGTACTCCCCCAGAATGACTAGTGGATGAATTGATCATTGTACTAAGGATGTTTTATTTCATTTTCCAGAATACTATAGGTTGGTTAGGATATAATATGAGAAAAGCCAGTTTATTTTCATACACACTGTCTGTAGTTTTGGGAACAAGCTGTAATTACAAAATGCAGAGATAAAGGCTTTATGAGAGAATGTCTGAAAAATTGAATAAACTTGTGAAAATGGGCTTGGTACAGATTATGGCTTGAGAGCCAGGAAAGTAAAATCATTTCCTAACCTGGAAAAAGAATAAATATTTAGACTAGTTTCAGAAGTATTTTAGACTCATGCTTTGTTTTCTGAGGATCATTTGTGGGTTGTTGTTTTTAGCATTAGGTAAACAATTTCACTGTGACTATATTCTGTTTGGGAAACACCTTCTTATGAGCGTTTTACAGATGGATGCTCTGTGTACTTCTCATGTTTCTTACAAATTTCCTCAAAGCCTTTATATTTGTATTATGCTGACTGTATTTATTGTCCTTCTGGTGAAATCAACCCCTGCATCCACACCCCATTTGGAAGGAGAAGACAAGAGGAATAGCTTCACACACTCCATCACAAACCCACCACCTCTGCCTGCAGCGCCCCAGGGCAGAGTCCAGCTGCTGAACCAGCTAGATCTCTGTAACATGCCATTGCTTGGATGTTGGCACAGGAAACACTGGAGTTTTGTGCTGCTTGGATGGATTCGTTTTGGTCTGGCCACATCTGGAGTTACGGATATCACTGGAGGGCAGGAACTGGAGCCTGATGAGGCCATCAGGTCCTTGGTATGGATGCTACAAGGTCACTGAGGTTTACCAAGACAGGATCAACTTTCTAGCTGTGCAGGAGGGACCATCTAGAAGCAGTGAAACAACTGACCAGCATTCCATTTTATTCTCACCATTCAGCCTATGACCACTCTGTGGTTTATATGGAATATGCTTCCTGATATCCAGAAAGGCTTGTTTCCTACAGGGTTTTCTCAGCATTTATCCCTATATTTGGGAAACCCTACAGAAATAGTACATTTATTTTTACAGCATGCCTGTGAGGAGTCAGAATTTTATGAATCAAAAATTGAAGCAAAAGGGAATGTACATCAGTATTTTTTTATTGTTTGCTCTATTTTCCTTGTAAAGGGGAAACGTACTGAGCTTATTTCTCAAATACAAGATTTTAGTTTATCTGAGCAAAGGCCACGTCTTGTTTTACCCAGAAACTAACACTAAGACTTGATCCATCAGCAGTCTTTTTTTATATAAACACGTGCTTGTTTTGTTTGCACATTCAGCTGGACAGCACTAGCATAAGGCTGAACTCACTGTGCTCTCAGCTGGGTGTAGAGAGCATCTTGGGATGCAGGTGAAGTGACTGCAGGTCTGTTTGTGCATATGGATTATACTGCTTTCTCATAGAGATGATTTAGCACTCAGAAGGTACAGTATTGTGCTTCTCTGACCTTCTGTAGCATCAGTTAAAATGCTGATCAGGCAGCAGGCATGGTTCCTAGTAATTACTTAGAGTAGCGCTGCAGTTTTATTGCCTTTCTTATAGCTGAGAAAACAGAAAGATAAATTTTAATTTTCGTCTCCACTTTAGTTTTCTATTCCGGGGTGGACTGATATTTTGTTTTTCATACTCTAATCCTAGATATAATTTTCCTAAGCATTTAGAGAAGGTTTTTTTTTTTCCAGTGTAAACACTCTGTACATACAATGAGTTCCATCAGAGGTAGGGGCAGCCATTCCTCTGAAGTTTTCTGCCTGTGGGATTTAATGTTATGAGTAATACACCTTCACTTGTTCTGCCAGTGTTGCATCCCTTAATGATGCTTTCTGCATCTCTCCTGTTGTGTCCTTGCCATGAGCTATGGCATTGCTCACAAGCAGCTGTATTGACAAAATATCACTTGCAGTGACTGCCAAAATGCACTTTGGCCTTCTTAGGAGCAGGAAGAGACTTAGGCACGCACTTCCCTGATAGTCTCTTTCATTTTATATTAAAGGACAAAACCTGGTTATATCCAGGGTTCTGAAACTCAGTGAAAGTCCCAGAACCAGTTTAACATTTGTCAAAATGGTTAGGTTAGCATTTTGTTTCTGAGGCTGACAGTGCCCTTTTCACCTGCCTGAGCTTGGGAATGGTGTCTTCTTGGAGAGCAGTTCCCTTCTCTGTTGAGCTCTGCTGCAGGGCTGGTTTGGGCAGACAAGTGTCTCCACCTGCTACGGTCCCAGAGCAGCTTGGAAATCTAGACATGAAAGTGGCCTTTAAGTAACAGCTTGTTTGTACCTTCTGCCAGGAACTGAAGGCTTGGGATCTAGTGTCTGATTACTTGGGGGCTGGAAACTTTAGCTGTCTGCTGGATACCCTGACTGTTTTCTAAAGAGTCAGTGTAACTACTGCTGTTGCAGGTGGACTAGAGATGCTTTGTGTTTCATCCATTTTCCCTTAGCTTTCATTCAGTGGCTGCCTCACCTGGGAGCACTTAATTGCTGTGAAAGTGCTTATTCAGATAAAAGAGAGGAGACTGGATTTCCCTCTACCATCCTTCCAGAACACATAGGTTTCTGTCTTGGCTGTGCAGGGAGCACAGGCAATTATATAAATGAGCCTCAACCTGCTGTTCCAGCCTGAAGGTCAGCATCTAAAACCTCTGATTTTTAAAGTAGAATGGAATTCATCCATGTACTTTAAGGAACAATCATATTAGACTCTTAAGTCTCATGCTCTCTTTTTAATCCTATTAAGACTTTTTTACTATGATAGCACTTTTAAAACTGTTGTTTCCTGTGAAAAATGAACTCAGGTTTCCTTCTTGTTGTTTTTACCTGCCTTTCTTCAACCAGTTGAGAAGTTACCATGCAAAAATGGCACATACTTCAGCTGGTCCCCTCTGGCAGTTGTTGCCAGCTGTAAGGGTCAAAGTAAGCGACAGCACTGACTTGGCTGCTGATGGATGGGGCAGTGTCACACGGACTCTGAGGGCAGGGCAAACTGGTCACCTGCCTTCCTGTGTATTGTCACCAGAGCTGTCAGAATTTGAGCTCCAGGTCCAAGGGTGTCTCTGCAACTCCCCTCAGCAGCTACAGGGATGGTGGGACTGATTAGGGCTATAACTGTGAAGTGCTGAAACTGAATAGTTGGAAGAGGGTGATGTTTTCCCCAGGGAACCTCTAAAAGTAAGGGCTCTGCACAGGGAGCAAACAGATCTGTTGGCATTCTGGTTCCTGGTGTCCATGCTTTTATTCAAGCACCATGGTGCTTTTACTACTTGGTTTGGCAATCTGGGCACATGGGCTGGAGCTAGCAAACTTAGGAGAGTAGACAACTCTGCAGTCCGCATGCAGGCTAATTTCACCTGAATCAGCCAAATCCATACCCCAACTCCTCCCAAGTGCCCAGAAAAAAATAGGACATTTCATATGATGGGAGAGATATCAGTGCCTGGCAGCATGGAGATGTATGGGCTCTGTCCTGCTTTGCCGCCGAACAGTTGGAGTTCGGGCATCTGTTGTGCTGTCACAAGGCCAGAAATTCAGACACACTGCACAGCATTAATGGGATAGCTAATGAACCTGGGTCTTTCCAATTTTCTTCTGCCACAAGGAATTTGTTCTTACCTGAGAAATCAGGAAGTGCAAACATAGAAACTAGAGTGCTATTTTATGCCATTAGACCCAATATTCTAATCTGAAAGTGCTAACTCTCATGTAGGTAACAGCTTACTTGGCAGCAAAGACAACTTAGGCCAGTGAAAAGCATTGTGCTCTGGTATGAATTATATATTATGGTGAGCTTGGAGGAGATACAGTCAGAAAAAAAATGTATCTTTTTTGTTGTAATTTGAACAAGCAGGTACAAAAATTACTCAAAGAAAAATAAACATGAACTGTGTCATGTGAAGTATTTGCAAAGCAGTACTGTGTGTCCACTAATTATATGCTCCTGTGCTGTTCCTCTTTAATTCTCTTGCCCATTTTCAATATACAGGTTCCTTTTCATCAGCCTACTTCCTTTTCATTAGCTTGCCAGGCCATTTTTTTGAGTGCTCCCACTTATTTTCATTGCTTATATTGATCTTAACATTTTACTTACATTGTACCAGGCACAGTAGGACCTTGATCTGATGGTTGCTCTATGTACCCTTTATCTTTGATGTTTACCAGATTAGAATGAAATCCTTAAGAGTGTCTCAGCATTGATTTTCTTAAAATCCAGTGCTGCTCTGAAAGCAGCTACCAGCTCTTCAGTTGTTTGCATTTAGCAAGCTTTTGTAAATTAGCTGCTATTTTCCATATTTATCTGTCTGTTTTTAGTCAACTTCTTTGAAGTGACAAAAATTACATCGTGGAAGGGTTGTCCTGGGATTGTACCCTTTTCTTTCTGTATAAATTAAGCTATCCTCTTAGAGTCAGAATATTTCAGATAAGCCATATATTAGCTGAGTGTATCTTCTGATACCTTCTGATTTGCTGTTTTATATTCCAGTTGTAGTTTATCCCAGTGTCTGTCATGGATTTGTTCACGGCTGTTGACTTAAGGTGTTGTGTAGGCACTCAAAGGTGCAGGTGTGCTCCAGAAGTCAGGTACTTCAATCACACCTTGATTCCTAGTTCTCCTTTTTTCGGTCTCTGGTTAGATTAAAATCTGAATACCTGACCTCCCCAGAAGTCATTTAAGTAATGCATTTTTTTAGATAACCCAAAATAGAAGGGAAATAGTTGTGAGCACCGCTGTGGTGTCTGCTAACCTGTGATTACTCAAACAGAATGTGTCAAGCAGGCCTCATTTGCTTCCACAAATATCTAAAGGAAATACTCTGGAAAGTACTATCTGATGTTGCTGTGTGTTAAGTGTTCCCTGTACTTAAAGAGAAATTGCTGTATTTAGCTGGGCTGTTGACACAGTATATTTTGCTATGTATAAGACAATGGAAAACACTACCTTTTCCATCAAAGGTCCCAAAGAGATCAGCTCATAGGCTCAGGGGTCAAACACATGTGAAATTCATGAGCAGAATACCCTGAGAATTCTGTTTAGATGGGAAGTTTCAGCTGAAGGAAAACCAGGAAATGTGAAGGAGAAGAGGAGGCTTAGTGCCAGCAAGTGTGGGACTGGCAGTGCCTCTTTTGTGTGGTCCAAGGTGGCAAGGGACAAAGCAAGAATGAGCCCTGCGTCAGGGGGCACCTCTCAGGGACAGTACCGGGTGGAGCCCAGGGAAGGGCTGAAGATGCTGCTGTAAGTGTCTGTGGAGTACAGGAAAGTCCCTGACAAGGCTGGGGAGTTTTGACAATGCAGAGAACAGAGAAACTTTGCTTCTGCCCGTGCTTTTCTTCCTCCCAGAACAGCACTTTCGAAACACTTTTACCCCGTGCCATTCATTGATCCCTGCCATTTCAGTAACTGGACTTTAAAAAATAGTAGCAAAATAGTTTTTCATTGTGTGATTTTTAATCTAAATTTTTGTTTCTGTTTGTTACTTCATCCCAGTGAGTGAAAAATAGGTTTAATGGAGAGTGTAACCTTACAGAGTGCAAATAGGTTCAATAATAATCCTCCCACTCGAAAAAAGTAAAAAATTTGCTACACGATCTTTGAGTCTGTAATTTCTGTAAACATGATAGGCAATGTATGTCAACTTGATTTAATACAGCTGTCTAGTGACAGAAATAGGGAAGGTATCCCTAGGGAAATTTTACAGTCACAGGAGGAAATAGATAGCAAATGAGATTTTTGAGTCTGCATAGTGCTGATGCACACTAATTTAGGTATTTATCCATTAAGTTATATAATTGGTGTAAAATTAAGAATTTCAGAAAACTATGTTTCTTCTGCTAATAGTGTGACTGAGGGAAAGAAGTGGGATTTTGGGGCTGTCTGAAACAAGTAGGTGTTAGTTTGTTACTGCACCTGCATTGTGTTACTGGAGAAATATTAGTCCTATTACACAATGAGAGTAAAAAGACTGAACTCAGCACTACATTGTTGTAATGTAATGCCATACTGTAAATAATTTTTCAAAAGTGTAGCTGAGGACTGATTTAATGCTTGAAGGAGGAGCTGTAATCTAAATTACAGTTCCTAAGTAGCAATTGCACTATTTTGGTACGTGGAAACCCTATTTATTCATTGACCTTGGTGACTGAATAGTTTAATGGGACTGTGATTATAACGTCTAAGATATAGCTGGCTGGTGTGAATTTCTTTGCAGAAGCAAAGTAGGCAGTAGTATCCATGTGTTTACTTCCATGGCTTCTCCAGAAGCTGTGGGAGAAAGAAGGTTAGAACTTCTCAAAGCATTTAGAAGTGAGTACCTCTTATGACTGAACCTATGGAGAAGTGTAAAAAAGACCTTTCCACATTAGCTTTTGCATCTGGTCTTACTGGATGTTTGTCAGCAATTGATTTTTGCTTAGGTATGGTCCCTTATTGTACTTTTTGAGTTTGTGGGTAATTGCACTAGCTTTGGACACTTGGAAGCAAGTAGGACACAGAGAGCAGACAGGGAGGCATTTGGCCTTGAAAGGCAAAATAAAAAGAGTGGTTAAGGCTACTGTCCCCATGGATTTGTGATAATTGAAAGAAGATCAGCCTTCTGTGAGAAATGATATAAAACTAATTGACTAATAGTCAGCTAATGGGAAAGAACTTTGAAAAAGCTTTTAAATTCAGTGAATCAGAAGCCTTGGATACATATGTGCCTTCTCAGCCTCAATAAGGATAAGAGATTCAATTTACTAGAGAAAAATAGAGGACTATATGAACTAATAAAATTTTTAGAGCAGCTATTACTCGCTTGGGTAACTAGTAATACATTTTAAGTATTTGGATGAGGTGAGAGCTATTTATGTTCACATAGATATGTCGTTAACTTCCCTTCATCCTTATTCGCCTCTTCATCCTCCCCTGCATCCCCACACTCCAAATCTAATCCTACAGAAAGAAGAGCTTACTGTGGGTCTGATGTAGTGCAGTGCTTTCAAGAAAACTCCCATGTTTTAATTCTCAGATTTTCACTGTTTTTGTACTAATCTTGAGTATTACAAAGACTGAGGAAGGGATCTATCATATGTCACAGTTTGAAGGTACATGAGAAATGACATCTTATGCCAAGTTGGCATACTGAAACTGCTATCCAGTGGCCGGGTCAAGGTTGACCATTTTCTTGTAGGAGAAGTAGATGTAACTGGTCCAGACAGCGAGAAGACTGCTGAATGTTCATGGTAGAAGAGTTTTATAGCCACAAGGTTTATATTAGCAGGTAGGCATTTGGCACTATGACCCAGCTACTTTTTGTTTGAATTGTGCCTGACAGGGAAAAAAATGGTGCAGTGTATTAGGAATGTAGTAAATTTCCCTTGTCTAGTTTGATAAACTGCTCAGATCAGTTATTTTGTGGTCCGAGAATTAGGATTTCTCAAAAGTGTAACTTCTCGGCTAAGCAACTCCTCTAACACTGGATTTGTCTCAGTTTTAATGGCTTATTTGGAGATATTAGAAAAATTAGTAGCATAGTATTAGAAGAGAGGGTAGCATAACCCTTGTGACTCTGTCAGAGAGTCTCTGGATGTTCTCAGGACTGCTGACTGCTGCTTTTCTGTTGCATCAGGATATGGAGTGTGAGGAGCAGCATGGTTATTTTTGTGTGCAAGGGGCTGAAAAGTGATAAAATAATCCGCCCTTAATTTAGGCTGTGTTGCATTCCTGTTAAAAAGACTTCTTGTCTTTTTTTCTTTTTTCTCCCTAACATTCTTGAGTAACAAAATGGTGTGAAGCTCAGAGAACTGACAGGTGGTGGTTTTCTGATGTGGGAGATTTGACTTGAAGAATGTATGTGTGGGTGTGAAGATACAAGGCAGCCTCTTCATGCAACCCCTTGGTGATGTGCAGTATACTCTTGTTATACATAATGCCAAAATAGACAGTAATCCTCTTATGTGGGATTGTGAAGCAAGTAATAATAGAGCACAAGTCAGTGCCATCAGTTCAGAGCTGGTTTTTTGATAAACATATTTGTCATTTGTATTTCCTAGATTCTTTACTACTTCTTAATCTTTATATTAACTGAGTCCTTCTCTCCAGCTGAAAATGTTCATGTTTCACAATAGTAATGTAAGCTGCTATCAAGACCTTCCTATTCATCTTTCTAATTGATGCACTTGCTTTAAAAAGGACAGAGTCTTTGAGTTAAACTCATTTCTTAATGTAAAAACTTCAGATGAAGAAAAACTGTAAGATCATTTAGTTTGCATAAAACATTTCAATTATTGTATGAGGAACCCTGAAAAGATCTGAAACAATCAGAGTTACTGTCTGCAGGCTGTTGATCCCATTTAGAAAACATGAAGTTGGCTGCTATGCAGCAGGGCAGACAGGATAAGCATGTGCTGGAGGAGAGAAGCAATTAGCTCAACACAAGCACAGTCACAGCAGAAAGGAAGGTCTGGAGGCATTTAATTAATACTAATGCTTTTGTGCTTATGAGTACCAGAGTCATGGTAGGTTACTGCTGCCTTGGTCTTGTGGTTCTCAAACCTGGCATCTAATGAACATTAGATTTAGCAAAGCTTTCAAGAAGAGTTAATAAGTCACAACTAACTGACACATTTCCCCTGAAAGTAATGAGATACACCTGATACTGAATGGGAGCAGGATCTGGTCAGCAAAGCTTTTTCATTTTTAAACAGATAACGAGTCCTCTTGGGATTTTTGTACCACATTTATTTACATAATCTGAAAGAATGGAAATATATGTCATTTATTAAACATTTCTCAAGTCACCAAACCAATTAGGGAAAAAATAACCTTTTTTTTTTTTCCATTGTGAAAACAACTTTAAACAGGTACCTTTTTTAGTAATCTGTGTTTCATGGCAAAGCTACTTTTGATGTCAAAATGTTTAGACATCAGTGTATATACCTTTTTGCATAGCTTAACATTTTGAGATGCATTTTTCTCTTTAATTCTCAATTTTTATTCCTTTCAAATTCCATTCACTCTTTGGGGGGAAAATACAAGTAAGATTCAGGCTTACCCATTTTGACACTTTATAAATATTTTCCTGATGAGTTTCAGCAGTGTGTGTTAATAAAAGGATGATCTCTATGATGATTTACTCTTTGTGCAGAAGCACTAATGTAATCCATTTTGAGTTGTAATCTACAAACTTCAGTTTTGTTTAGAGATTGTGTGTATCTAGGTAGCTCTGTGTCACCTCTTCTATGAATGGTTATCTGTATGAGCAACTTTATTGTTCCGTTTTGGGGGAAACTTGCATATCACATTGTCATTAATATATTGTTGTATCACGCTAATTGCCTGTTACTGCAGTCTTTGTGTGATTAAAGTAGTCTTATTGCGCATTACCTAATGGTCCAGGAGTTACATGTCAAGGTAATTAGTCTATATTTTCTCCAAGGAATAAATCAGAAGTACTGGATTAAAGTCAGTGTTTGATAATTGTGTCGCAGGAAGAAAGCTGAACAGAAACGTTTGGATTTTCCCATTTTGACACTTTGTTTCTGGTACTCCCCAGCTGAACATTGTTAGTGCTGAGGTAATAGCTTACATGTCTGGTACATAGAATCATGGAATCCTTTAGAGTGGAAAAGACCTTTAAGATCATCGAGCTCAACCATTAACTTAGCATTGTAGTGCTGGTTAGTGTTAACTTGAATTGGGTCTGGAGGCTGTTTACTCTGAAGGCTCTCTTAGTTTTTGGCAATAAGATGTTTTTTCATGTGGTGTGCTGCCTGGATGGAGGTTTTTGTACTGCTCCTTTCCCTGTGCTGGGGGTGTGTGGGGTTGTACTTCCCTGGTGCTGGGTTTGATGGTTTTGTGACTAGGGCATGGATCAGAAATTCAGCTGTTCCAGCCTCACTGTCATTGGCAGGGCCACATTCGTCTCTGGTCTGCAGCTTGTCTGCGTCTACCAGGTTTCATGGGATGGAGTGGGACAGCCAGGGCAGCTGGGGAGCAGGTGGCTCTCAGAAACACCTGGGGTTTGAGCCTGCAGACACATGGGTGAAACCTCCCTGAACTATGGAAGAGGCAGCTGCAATGAATGTCTGATAACAACTGCCTGAAAATTTCATTCCTTTAGTTGGACCCTTTCTTGAAATGAGAGGTGTTTAGCTGAATAGGTCATGTATTTTTAATACTTTGGAAGAGAGGATTTTTCTTAATACTGTATTTGAAATGCACTGCATGTCTTTCAGCGGAATATTTTCTCTAAATGTTTTTCCTTCTATTATTGCGAACATTTGAAACTCTCACACTGAGCTAACAATTATATTATCCGTTGATAAGCTTCTTACACAATGTAAATACAAAATTTCAAGGTAATGTTGTAATGAATAGTAGTACATTATTCATAAATGTGCTTAAGTAGAATAGAAGTCAAATAGAAAAGCCATTTGGTTTTGTGCAGTATTGGATATTGAAAATAAATTATAAAATGATAAATGAAAAAAGATAATAGGGATTGATCACCCCTGATAGTAACATACTCCCTTTCTTTCCTCTGCAGTGGGAATTTCTCTCCCAGAGTTTTGAACAGATATGGTCTCCCCAGGATGCTGCCAAACTCACCTTGTTCTCACTTACCTCAAACATTTCATTTTCTTAAAAGCAGGAGAAATTAAATTCCTGCTGAAGTGTTTGCAGTCTGCTTTCAGATACTGCAGTGATGAATCTGATCTAAAAAACAATACAGTAGCGTAGAATAACCTTTGAGATTGTGCTGTCCTTTCACTGGGTAGCGCATAGGAGATGGATGTTACAGCCCGGTAAGGTATTTCTTTTGATTCCAAATACATTATTCTTACGAGGAAAGGTCAAAGAATTTTCATTTAAAAATTAATGAAATAGGAAGACAGAGAGATGCGTCCTATTTTTTAGAAATGGCAGTAAGTGGCAATCAGTGATCCTGCAGAAATGTTAGCTGAAAAAGCTGTATGAAGGCACAAGGCAGGATACCACCACACACCAGTGCTAAAGGGAACCTCTGTTGAACCCCACCAGCAGGAAAGGGCTTGTTTTCAAGCCTGGCTTTTCTCCTTCCCCTCATAAATAAAGTTAATGGCTCTCTGCAGAGGTCAATATCTCCAGTGTCACAGTTCTAGCTGTGTACATTTATGCATATGTATTTTGCTTAGTTTTATTTTATTTATTGTAAATGCAAGAGGGGGAATACCTCTGTTCCTTGGGATTAAAATTTTATTGTTTGGCCTTCCTTTACCTGTTTCTGGCCACAGATATCTGAAGTTGTATTAATTGAGTGATGGCATCCTTGGTCTGTGGTACAGGAGAACTGTTGTATGGGTGACCAGCAGGAGAACCTCTGGTAAGGCTGTGCAACGGTGCCATACTGGCGGAGGAAAGGAAATGAAACAAACCAGTCAATAGTAATAACTAAAATATTTTAGAATAGTTGAAAATGTTTGTTTCCTAGAACAAAATCTTCACAGAAGTGAAGGCCTTCTATTTTTATTTTCTTTTGAGTGGAATAAAGCAGCAACAGTGAAGATAGCACATAAAACATGACCTGGGTGAGCTTACTGGATGGCTAGGTGCTAAATAGTTCCACAAAGTGCTCCTACTTTCCACCTGAGTGTCTTCAGGGTATTCCTGAAACAGGGCAATAAGGAGAGAAGGCTGTTTTCTAATTTTGTTTCTTCCTGTGGCAATCTGAAGTTATTTCATTGACTTCTGTCTTTTTTTTTTCTTTCTTTCTGTATTACATCAATGTAAAGGAGCACATATTATGATCTAAGTTTTTTGCTTTTTGTTTTCCTTTAAAACTGTGCAAATAATTTTTTAGTGCATCTTCTGAGTTAGTTCTAGAATTGAAACATTACATATTTTCTGTGATTATACTGAAAGAAACAAAAAAACCCCAACTATGTTAAATAAAAGATTTTTTTTCTGGACACTTGTAAAGGTGCAACAGAAATGAAGGGTTGTACTCACAAAAATGTCTAGGGAAGGCAGTGTCCATTAGCTATGTGCTAAATATCCTGAAGAGAAAAGCCTAGCGTGGTACATCTGAATTGTTCCTCCACTGGAAAAGGAGATCCATGTTGTTGGAGTTATCTACACAGTTCCACATATATGAAACTGAGAAGTAACGTTTTAGTTTGGTTATTCAGCTATGTTAGCTACAAACAAGTGTCTGATCCTGCTGTGGTATCTCTACTGGTGTTGTCATTGTAGTGTTTTCATCTTTCAGTGGCCAGTCTTTTTCCAACAGTTTTAGTGTTTGAAAAGCATAATGCTGTGTTACTATCATTTGTCTGTTTTGAAAGAAACATTTGTCTGAATGGTTTATTGTATGAGTTAGCAGATGGTGATTTAAATGCACTTGAACCAGCAAGAGTCTTGGTTCTGTAAGTACTTCTCTGGCTCGGAAAGTCTCCAAAAAGTGCTTACAAAGTGATGAGCAAAGTAGAAGGAGTGTGCTGGTTTAAAGGTAAACCAGCAGGAGGAATGAATCTAACTCACAAACAGATTACAAGTCAGAATTACAGTTT